>JAJTUV010000902.1:702500-1162741 GCA_021653895.1 Mastomys natalensis
TGTGTGTGTGTGTGTGGTTGTGTATGCATGCTAGAAACTTTAGAGGCAGGCCTGAAGGAAGTAAGGAAGGTCACTGTAAGTTGTCCTTGAAGGTTATAATGAAGCCTCATCCCTTCTTATCTCTTTGCTTCCTGACTGGCACAAGATGATACAGCCTTCTTGACCATGTGCTTCTACTCTGATGTACCCTGTGCCATGGACACAAAGCAACAGACCAAGCAATGATAGACTGAATCCTTAGAACGTGAGACAGAGTGAAATTGCTTTTATGTTGATTATCTCAGGTGTTTAACCGAAAGATGACTAAACTCAGCATGTGATTTTTAACACTCTGTTCTTAGTTGGCTAGACTTCAGTGACAGTGCCCAAATCTTTATCAAATGTTATTCTTAATGTAAAATACTTTGTCCTCTATATCATGGGTGATTCTTGTCCAAACTAGTGAAAGCCTAAGTAACCAAAAGCTGATTTATCCTGTGCTGGACAAGAGGAGATCGCCAAAGGATTGCTAGTACTTCATCTGCAAATCAGCTCTTTTTGGGTTGTTCCAGTAAACAGGCTTTGGATTCTAACTACTGCAATCAAAGTCTTTATCCTCTTGGTCTCTCCTACAGGGCATATCCTACACTGGCCATGCCTTTATAACTGGATCAAACAATTTGTTAAAATAAATCTCTTCCCATAAAAATCTCTATCGTGTTGGTTCTATTTCTCTGGAGAACCGGCTTAGTACAAAGAATTAACACTACTTGTGATTAGCTTACTTCACTTAGCAGGACTCTTCAAAGTAGAGCCATGTTGAGCAGGTGTCAAAATGGCCTTTCTTGCTAAGACTGAAGAGTATTCCATTGTAAGTTTCTATCACATTTTGCTTCACAACTCCTTCTGATGGATATTGGAATAGAGGCTACTGTGAATAATACTGTGGCAGATGTTAGTATAGAAGTATCTACTTGGATCCTTGCTTTCATTTCTTGTTAATTTATATCTGAAGACCGTACTACTTTCTGCATGTTAATTCTTTTTTACTTTATGAGGTATGAGATGTGTGTTCCACAGTAGTTAGCTGTATTGTTTTTAATTCCTGCTGGCAATGATCCAACTTTATCATAGCTTATCAGTACATTTTCTGATAATGATGATAAGGATGGAAAAATTAATGATAAGAAATATCTCACTGTGGCAGTGAGACCTCACTTAGGAATGTTGGTGTCCACTTTCCCATGTGCTTTTGGATATTGATACATCTTCTTTGAAGAGAACATCCATATAAGTCTGCTTTTATTCAGTTGTTAGTTATGTTGTTTGGTTTATTATTATTATTATTATTATTATATCATCATTGTGTCATAAGAGTTTCAGAGGCACATTTATTATAAACAAGACTATGAGTTTTTTCCACAGGTCCTTCATGTAAGATTCAGTCTTTTCTCATCTTTGTGCAATAGCTGTTTTAAATTTAATTAATGAATTTTCCCCATTATTTACTTTTTCAAGAATTCTGACTCTTGCTACTGTTAGTTTGTAGTTAATAACTATCTTCCTAACGCTGTTGCACTATCTTAGAAACATGCAAATTGGTAGTCATTTTCTGTAGGAAATCACTTCTGTTTTCCTACTCTCCCTAGCAACTTGTCATAAAGAGATGCTGACCCAACATGCTATTTTGATCCCATATGCAGGTCCAGTACATATATCCTGCCTGGAATCCCAAAATGATTCTATTCAACAGACCAGCTCTCAAAGAATCATGGATGGCAAATAAAGCTCTCCTCCATGGCAAGAAAACTGTAGGAATTAAATATATATTATTGTTAAAAGTTTATGTTACAAATATAGAAAGCTTTGGGCAAATAATACCAAAAATGATTATATCATATAACTGTATTGATAGTGCATTTTAATAAATGATAAGACATTTTCTGAGTTATATTTGTAGTGCCCTAACATTGTGATTAAATGTTAAAACAAATTTATTTATTTAACAGGACTTTTCTGGTATAGAAATTTCAGTTACACTGATGGCTGGCAGACAACCCGTGGATCTGTTTCTCCTTACTTCCCTAGAACAGAGGCATTAAAACAAAACAATCTAAGGAGTTAGTCATCTGGGGATGCTTTTATTTGTTTTTTTTTCTTTTCATTTCTTTCTTCTTTTAAAAAAATTGAGATTTAGTTTTGGTTCCAAAGATCATATATTTCATATGACATCAACTGTTCGACTATGTTTTAGGAATTCTATACTTAATTAGTACCAAAGGGCAAAGTATCTTGGGCCAAATACTCAAAAGATCCTTAGATTCTGAACAGTGGCACACAGAGGCTGGACTGTCAGACACAGTACATTCTCCCAAATACCTTTTGCATCCTCCCTTTCCAGCTCTTGGAGGGACATAGGCTCAGTCTAACAAAAGCCGGGTCTGCACAGAACATGGCAGCATGCTCTTGTGATCATGCTCCTGATATTCTCAGGGAACAACAGAGACCTGGATTGGAGCTGATATTGAGGAGAATCTGATAAATGATGATCCTCTAGCTACACAGTCTTTTCTCGCCTTCGTTTCATCCTCAGGATAGGGTTGGTCTAATCTGGACTCCTGCCACCATTTTAAGCTGTGTAGTAGCCCCAGAATGACCAGCCATGGTAGCAGTCTGTAAAGTGCCTGCCCCACAAGCCTGGGGTCTTGAATTTAGGCCATAGAACTCTTCTATGAAAATCTAGGTGTGATCATCTCTATTCTGTGGAGAACGAAGATCCCTGGGGTTGTCTGCTAGCCAACCTAGTGTAACTGAAAGTTCTAGGCCAGAAAAATCCTGTTAAATAAATAAATTAGATGACAGCATTCCTGAAGAATACACATATGCACCATATAGACACACACACACACACACACACACACACACACACTCATAAGAATTGTCTGCCATATTATTTTTCAGAGTACCTAGAGACTATCTACTTCAGAATGAAGAGGAAAGGTAACTCCTATTCAGCACTCATTTTCCTGCCCCATCCCAAACTCACTGAATCAGAACATCCAAGGATATGCTGAAAACAATCTACTCTATCACCTACACCTGTCAATATGCCAGAACTGAAAGCTAAAGTGACATTTGCATGTTCAATCATTTTCTCCATTATGGCAAAGATTTCGTGTGAAAGTGAAAGGCTATTTTTTTCCAGCTCTCTGAAAAGCTGATGGCGCAACAGGATTTCTCTGTTCTAAGTTCTGCTCCAGTTCTTGAGCTGAGAACAATAGATGACAAATACATACGCCACACAGAAGTGCTGGACAATCCTTAGACCTTTCTGAAAGATGGCAAATTTTGTTTCCCAAACCCTACTGTATTCCCCTATTATCTCAGTCTATTTCTATAATAGAGCATGAAAAGTTCTAAGGGCCCTGCTCAGAGTGAGGGTTGAGGCATTTATGCTTCCTCTGCCTATGGAGATTGTTCACCATGCCAACCTAAAGCTGAGAAAGACAGAGCTGGTGAATCTTTTTATATGTTGTTGTTACTCAACAGCCATGTGTTTGAACTGCACATTTTTATTCTAAGCATCTATTAAAAGGATCTCTATATAACAAAAGTGAAAGAATATCCTCAGAAGAAGCTTAGTATATGAGGCTCAAGGATAATGGAATACAAAGACTGGTTATGTCCCTCCCTTCCTCCCAAGTGTGGCTGATATGATTTAAATACATAACACTTCCATAAAAGCATCCCATCTCACAAGAGGATAGTCAGGAGGAGATTCTTCATCTCAAGTTGTGCCTAAAAGGACAAGGAATTTGCAAAAGAAAAAAAAAAAGAAAAAGAATCCTTGTGGGCTGTATAGTGGGAGACGCAGCTGAGAGGGAGACACAGATGTTAGCCTGAGAGCACATTTCCCAAGCAAGAGAATAACAGGGGAAAGGAAGGGAGTTGTCAGAATATTCTCAGAGGAGAAGTATCAAGAATAGAGTCTGTGCATTCCAGACTCAGCTACCACAGTCACGTTTAAACTGAACTCTTCCCCATCCTGTTCTCCACCTGAACCCTGAAAAGTGTGGAAACATCAATGAAGCAAGAAAAGAGGCTCAGAAGCACAAGGTGGAGGAAAAGGAAGACAGGCCGGTATGTACTCAGCTACATGCTGTCCTGAAACCAGCCTGAACCAGGATGAAAAGAAAAGCAAAGACTAAGATGAAAGATGCATATGTTGGCTTACATTAGATTGGGCTTTTCAGAGCCAAAAGTTAGCTGCTACTGTACCTGAGAACAACTACAAAAGGTGCTATAGCAATGTCATCCAAGGATACAAGAGGTCAGGACATAGCTGAAGGCAAAATGCAGTACGATAAATTCTACTCTGGTTGTACTATCTCGATTCTTTTCTGTTTACAAGCCAACTAAAACTCTGTAGTCACCAGAGGCTCACATGTGGTTTTTGGCAATAGCTTCTGAATGGACAAATAAACCTGAATAGAGGCTGTACTGTCAACACCGGACATCTGGGTGAGCACTGAATTGGGAGAATAACAAGCTGACTCAAAATATCAATGGATCATTTTATTGACCTACTTCCTGGAGAAATAAAGCCTTTTTGCTGTTGTTCTTGAGATTGAAAGTAGGGGGGTCTTATGCTTGCTGAGAAACTCTCTACCACTAAGCTACATACCAGCAGTATTTTAATTGATTTTGAGATAAAATCTCATTAGATGGGCTTGCTTTGACCTTGACCTCATTCTATTGCCTAGGAAAACCTCTAACTTGAGATGCTATGCCTAAGCCTTTTAAAGTGGCTGGAATCCAGGCAAGCCTGTACCACCAGACACAGATAAAGATGAAATAACCTTTTTTCCCTAATACTACCCATTCATAGTTCACATTACTTGATGATGCTGATAATGATAAAAATTAGAAAAAACAGGACAAAGGGTAGGGGGATGAAGGTATGCAAATTTCTCTTTAAGTCTCACAATCTCACCATTGGGTAAAATGAAGATTGTCTCAGTCCTATAGCAAAGGTTTTATGTAGACCAGTGGTTAGATCAGAGAATTTTTTCAATCCAAGACTATGATACTTGGTATGGGGACAACGGCAGATGAACTTAATGAATAAATTGATGGGCTGTTAACTGGATGATGGGAATGGATGATGGACGAACAGATAGAAGGACAAATAAACAAATGAATACCTAAAAGGATGTTAGAGAACTAATATCCCCATCAAAAACTGTCAACTTTCATAAATGTGAACTACCAGAAATAAAAGAGTTGCATAGGCAGGCCGGGCGGTGGTGGCGCACGCCTTTAACCCCAGCACTTGGGAGGCAGAGGCAGGCGGATTTCTGAGTTCGAGGCCAGCCTGGTCTACAGAGTGAGTTCCAGGACAGCCAGGGCTACACAGAGAAACCCTGTCTCAAAAAATCAAAAAAAAAAAAAAAAAAAAAAAAAGAGTTGCATAGGCAAGAATAAATGGCAAAGCACAATCACTCACTGCATAGCCAGACAGAAAAGCCACAATATTCTTAAAACACATAGTCCCAGTGACCTAAGGCTCCACTTCCAGATTTTACAACTCCAATAAAACCAAACATTAATATTCAGGCTTTCAGGGGCATCCCAGTTCTAAATTATAGCCTTTCTATTTTCAGAACTCTGGCACCGAGATCTGTGGCTCCTTACACCATGCCCCAGTGCTTCTTAACCCCTTCCTGATAAAGTTGCTCAGGAGCTCTATGTTCTTGTCTCTGTCCATCAGTACTCTGTCAAGAGCTATCTTGGAAGAACCTTCAAAATTAGGTCTTTAGGCTTCTATCTATCTATCTATCTATCTATCTATCTATCTATCTATTCATCTATCCATCTCTTGATACCTCAAAAGACTCTGTTTTATCAGCTAGTAAAAGGTAAGCAAGAATAAGCAACAGAAAAACCCCAGGTCCCCCACAAATACTCCAATATCAGCTTTTCTTAACTGGTTTCATGTGCTTCATAATTGGATTCTGCTGATGACTAAGCCAGAAGAGCCTGAGATCCAGACTCCCCAATTTCTCCACTGTATCCTTGTCTTTCTTTGTCTTTAATGTACTTTCAGACCTCACTCTAAGAAATCACCAAAGCAACCTGCACTAGTGTGCATAAGATGAGAATGAGCAGGACATACCCTAGCTCCCTATGAAGGCCAGTGCCTGACCTGAATTCCTAATTCACCTGAAAGACAGTAAGAGCACTCCAGGCCTAGCCTGTGGCTAGCCATGCTGAAAGTGAAGGCAGCTGCAGAGCAGCCATTGTTTATTTCTCCACCCACTCTTTTGTTGGTATGTCTTCTAAATCCCTTTTTTAAAAAAATGTTAAAGGTTCCTTACAATAACTACTGTCAGTGTGGTTTCCATAGTTACTTCTGATCATGAAAGGGGGAGTATGTTTAGTTGGGGGCTGAAGATATTGTAGGCATGGAAGTAGCAGTCTACTGGCTATTGTTAAGGCAGGCAGCTACCTGCAAGCTATTTTGTGTGAAAAGAAAGACATATCTAAGAATGAGCTTCATTCCTGGTTTATCATTTAGTGTTACAGTGGGAAAGCTGGGGTAGATTTTTGAAGTCTTCTAGTTCAACACTGTCATTTTGTAGAGAATTCAGGAAGGTATTTTATAGATAAATGCAGCACCAACAGAGAATCTGGGACTTGCAACTGTTTCCTAGACTGACATTGTTTTTAATCCAATCATCTTTTTCTAATCTAGAATATAAGGAACAAACTATTTCATATATTTTACTCCCCTAATATCAACTATTCCTTTAAAAGCTATCTAGGCTTCCTTTATTCTAAGCCAAGCTAAGAAAAGATAAACAGCTATGCTTAAAACAAGATCCCACAAACCTTCAGTTCAATAAGATGATGAATGGTCCAGGCCGACAAGGTAACTAATTATTAACTATAACATTAAACAAGCAGTTAACAAAGATTAATCTTCTGGGCTTTATGCAAAGTACATAGATAACTCATTAGTCTGCTAATTCCTATTTATTTATTTATTTATTTATTTATTCATTCATTTATTTATTTATTTATTTTTTGTTTGGCGCCCTAAATAAATTACTCTGATTTAAAATAAGAAAGAAAACAAGACAAGAAAAGTTGGTTAACTGATTGATCGATTAGTTGATCAACTGATCTTTCTAGCCTGTTTGGAGGGACTGGCAAATCTGGGATAAGCATCCATCCAGAAGGATGGTCAACTTTCATAGATCCAATGGGTATCTTTAATATAACAGGATTGTACATGGTCTGCGCTGTCAGCTCCACTGCCATCATAATGATGAGTTTATTACATGAGTCTGCTCTTTAATTATTTTTATCCCAATACAGAAAATCCTGCCAGTTATAGTGCTTTACATCTATAATCTCAGTGCTGGATAGGGCAGAACCTTGCCAAGAGTCCAAAGCCAGCCTGGTCTACACAAAAACTAAAAAGGAAAGGTGATGGTTGCTGGGGGAGAAGTTGACATTTTCTCCAGCGGTGTAATCACTGGTAAGTTTCCCATGTGCCAGTAAATTAGCTTGCACCCATGTTTAAGGAAGAAACTAATTAAGCTCAGTGAGTCACACACAAAAAAACCAAAGAGAAGAATGCAGTAAGGGGACTTGGTGGGAAGAGAGGGTTCCCTGACAGAAGAATCAGGATGAAAAGAAAACAATGCATTATCTGAAAACATTAATTTATTGGTTAATTAATGAAACAATCACAATATAAAAAATATCAATTTAAAATCAAAATAAAGGAAAAGCCCTCAAACCATCTTTTTTTTTTTTTCAATTTTAGCTTCTAGAAAGAAATACCTTGGCTTTAAAAGACTTTGCTGTATGCTCCTCCACACATTAACTCATTTGGAAGGGCAGTCCTTCTAAAGTTAAATCTAACTTTAGCTTTCTTCCCCCTTTATTCACTGGGAAACAAAAATCATGTTGTTTCTGAAGAGTATGTACTTGGAGATTGCCAGAGCAGACTTGATTTAAATCTAAACTTGTAATGTGGGATCTTGCTGAAGAAAAAGCTAGGTCATGTTGCTTTAGGATAATGTTTATGCTTTCAAGGCAAAATGAAATATAAAATCCATCCCATGGTCTCAATTCACAGTCCCATAGATGGCCATTATTAGAAGCTGCAGTATAATCTGTCTTGGTGACTCCATATAATTGAGTCTCTTTGTTTTCCCTTTGTGAGTATCATAAAGGCCTTTTTGAATTTCTAATCTATGTATATAAATGATGAAAACATCAGCCCAGTATTCAAATACCAACATCATCTCTCTCCTCTTTCTCCTCTCTTTTGGCTATTTATTATTTATACTTTGCCAAGTTTTGCGATTTGTGACTCACACATTTGGAGTTTTCCATATTAGTGTGAAGGCTCATTCAACCATAGAAGCAAGAGTATAACTAGACTCTCAAAGTGTTTAATGCAACTCTTCCCATATATTGTCTCCATGCATTCAAGGCCATGTAGTCAGGCCCTTTTGAGAGACCAGGTAGTCTTCACTGAATTCTTTTCAGCCTGATTTTTGTTTTGTCTTCCATATCTATGAGAACAAAGCTTCAAATGTTTCTCAAGAAGTGCTTTATTTTTGTCGTTAACTTGGCAAGGAATCTAGATTTTGGATGATTCCTCTTTGGTGGCGTTACAGATATTCTGCATTGGTAACAACCAAGGTGCTCATGTGAACAATCCATGCTGACATACTTGTTTCTTTGTAGGTGCCGTATGCTTCTATCTTTTTCAGACCTGTAAGCTTTTCTTTCTATCCTAGGATCTTAAACATATATATATCCAGTAAACAGAGATATACCAGTTTCCATGAATCCTCTTGGCCCTGAATAATCCTTTTCATGTGAAGAACCAACTTTATCAGCTCAGACAAAAAAATGTCTTCTGCTTTTATTTTGATGAGTTCATTTCCTGTATTACCTTTGTTTTCTCCTTCTAGAATTCTGTTTGGATGGATGTCAAATCCCTAAAGCTATTCTTCGTGTTTCTGCATTCACCTCTTCGCCATCTCTTCCATCTGAGTTTGTTCTTGGAGTCTGTGTTTGTTTTCTTCATGTGCCTCTTTCAATACCCACAGATGTTATGATTTCAGAGTCACACTTTTTTTTAAATTATCCCAGCAAATATTAATTCGCTAACTAGCTACATTTTTTCATTGTATTTAGCTGATATAAGTTTTCAAATCTAAAGAAAATAAATGTTATTTATTTTTTTACATGTATCTTGGTTTACCTTGAATTTACTCTCTGGTTCTTCACGCTATTGGATGACTTCAACTATCTCATAATCCATAGTTTTCTATCACACTTATGAATAAAGAACAGTGCAGACTCACTAAATATATTGCTATAGTTCCTCTGATACTTATGCCATAAGCCTTCTCTATTGAGCAATACTATGTTTAAATATCCATTATAAATTTGTAGGCCAATCAGATATTTTGCTCCTAGTAATTCAGAATTCTGTAGCAAGAAATCTTATACAGGTATTCAGGCACAGTGCATCTGGTCTGCCCAGACTCCTCCTCATACTTATACACCTCTACTGCTAGCTTGTCTTGGCCCATCCCTGAGGGCCAAACTAAAGGAGGGGACGAAGTGAGAGTCTGTTCCACCATTCAACAGTAGCCATTTCAACCTTGTTGGTATCAAGAAGCCAAAATGAATGGCACAGATACAGCCTCTCATCTCTTTCCCAAATAGTTCTGAGTTGACACTAGACTGCAAGTGTTTCCTGCTTGAAATACTTTGGGAATCTATCAAAAGATTCCGAAAAGCTAAAACAAGATGAACCAAAAGTAAATGTGAGTACATCACCATCTCTGCAGCAAACATGGAGCAGGAAAACCCACTGTGGAATTGTGGACATAAGAAAATGCTAAGCTAAATCTGACCCAAGGCCAACAAAATTGTTCAACTATCTTAGTAACCTTCAGTTTTAGTGGAATAAGAACAGAAATCCCGATTGTCAGAAAGCATACATGCTGGACCTGTCCGTGATGTAGAAATTGCAGGATGTTTAAGAAACCCATACCAGGTTCTTCAACACTGGGGATGTGGAGGCAGTATCTCAACTCAATTCTCTGTCCCATTGCTGATCCCAACCCCGCTTGATAACTATATTCTTTCTGCCTCTTATCTATATGTGTTGGTATGTAAGTCTGTGAGTGTGTGTACATGTGAGTGAGTGTGTGTGTGTGTGTGTGTGTTGTGTGTGTGTGTGTGCTGTGAGAACAGGGAGGGAGAGAGGGAGAAGGAGAGAGATACCACAGCAGCTATGTGGTGGTCATAGGACTGTCCTGGCTGTCAGTCCTTCCCTTCCCTTTTCTTTTGAGACAGGATTTCTCATTCCCAACTGCGCATGCCAGCCTCACTCATCCATAAGCTCCTGTGCATTGCACTGTGTCTGATTCTGTCTCATTGCATGAATACCGGGATGACTGGCTGCTTTGACTTGGGTTTTGAGAACATCAACCCTGGTCCTCATGTCTATACAGCAAGCACTTTACAAAGACAACTGTCTCCTCACACCCTTCCCTCTCCTCTTTTACCATCAGTACCAGGATAGATACAAATGGGGTGACTGATAGAGAGATCAGGAGAAATGCTGGAATGACATCAAGGAAGGATACATACCCCAGATAGACACCCAGATATAGTTCCCAAAAGCTTCTGAGAAATGAGCCTTAGTGTAGGTTGCAGAAACTGTAATGTAATACCAGGATATAATGTGTTATGAAATATATCATTCTGCCTTCTAGAAAAGGCTACCAGCTTACAAAAAAAAAAAAAAAAAGCCCCTGAGATCTGGCAGATTTATCACCTTAAGAGAAAGAAAACAAGATGACAAAGAAACAAGTTGATGATGTGGGAAGGCAAAGGAGAGGGTGCTGAGAAGCCTTGTATGAAGAGTCACAATGCATACAGGGTGGCAAACACTTGATTTGTTCTGGTGAGTTGCAAACAAGAGTGGCTGAGAGCATAAACTTGTCATAACGTTTCTGTTGCTGTGATAAAACACCATGGCCAAAAGCAAAAGGGGAAGGAAAAGATTTATTTCAGCTTTCTACTTTATTGTCCATCAATGAGGGAATCAGGTTACGAACTCAAGGCAGGTACCTGGAGACAAGAACTGAAGAAGAAGCCACGGAAGAGTGCTACATACTGCTATGCTCTTCTTGGCTTGATCAGTTGATTTTCTTATACACTCAGAACACCTGCCCAAGGGTGGCACTGCCCACAGTGCACTAGACATTTTCCACATCAATCACTAATCAAAAAAATGCCTGATAGACTTGCCTTTATGCCAATCTAATGAGGTATCTTCTCAATTAAGACTCTTTTTTTTCCCAGATGACTGTATCTTGTGTCAACTTGACAAAGAACTAACCAACATACTCTCTGTTTCCAATATAGAAACCCTCTTTGCCAATTGCCAGCAGTGTGATTTCGGTGGTTTTCTCTCTGTCAATATCCCAATTATCTCACAGAGTTGTCCTAAGTAATGTAGTCAGTGGTATAAATGATGTTCTTAACCCTGAAAGCACATACACAACAGTTATCTAACATTACTATAATAATTATTTCTGATAAATATTCATAAGAAACCTAAATTTAAAATTCAGCATGAAACTTTTGGAGAGAAATTATCCACACAGGCACGAAGATTACCACTGCATTTATGGAGATGCTCTCCCACATCCATCCTCAGTTGATTTCCTCTGCAACCCTTTGAAATGGGGGTTATTATGCCCAGGAGAAAACTGTGGTTTAAGGAAATTAAGTAGCTTCATAATACTTGCTGTACTAATAGCTTTCTGAAACTTGAAATCTGATCAGCCTCATTCCAAAACCTCCATTCAATAACAGGATTAGTAAGGAGAGGAATAGATAGCAAAATATTTCTCTGGGAGATTAACTGGTTTGCATGGTGAAGATCCATGCTGCCCTGGCTACTGCATAAATGCATATTTGTTATGATATGAGAAAGACTGTCACCTCCACCCTCCACCCTGCCCCAGTGAGCAAAGCTACAAAGCATCTGTTCCTGGGTCACCTTCTTTAACATTTAACACAATGTGGCCACTGTGGTAGAATGTCTTACATGAAGAAAGAAGCTGGGGTTCTTAGTGTTTAAATGCCCTGAACTATTAACTCTCAGACCTTTTTTGTGCAGTTGGCACTGTTGGAGCCACTGGAGTTATTTAGAGATTAAGACACTGCAGTTCAATAGAAGCTTCTCACCCCATCAGAGCATTATAAGCAGAAATACCATCTTAACCTGGAGTACATGTGGCCACTTGAGCCCTCTAGGTCTTGCCTTTCACTGCTACTTGCAGTAAGTATACTAAGCATCCCAGCAGGCTCATACGTCCCTTAAAGCCACAACACCTATTAGGTAGGCTTGGTTTCATATCCTCATCTCACACTGTCCAATAATAAATATGGCATAGCATCGAGGAGTCCTTGAATGGTGGAGTACACCCTTTGGATACACTCAGAAGGCAGGGTGGTGCCTTGTCACCCCACTGCCATTATATCGGCTATTGGACTGTGGCATTAAATGTTCTCTCCAGTAACTTGCACTGATGGCTACTTTATGGCTGCTTCTTATCTGTCAGATTTCTTTAGCTATTCCCATTGCTTCATGACTCATCTTTTCATAACTCTATTTTAGGAAGACATGAAAAGGCATTCTTTATAATATTTTAATAATTCACTCATTGCCTACTGTGTAAAACCTTTCTTCAGTATTCCAAGATCACAGCTAAGAAAGGCAGAGCCAACACTTGAATAAAAAGCCCTGTGTTTCCCGACTTCATGGACTTAACTTCCTAAATGCACTCTCTGATCTATGTATCCTCATTCATAACGTTCCAAGTGTGACTCGCCCTGTAATCTTGGCTCAGTGTCCACAGTGCAAGGTGAACTTCTTCAATGAGCCTCATAGAAACAGCAAACTCTACCAACCTTCTTGCAGGCATTTCATTGTAAGAAGATAAGTACAATTTCCTAAGAAATGGATCTTGTGAGATTTTTAAATTAACCCCAAGATGTACAGAATGCCAAGAATCAGTTCTAGAAATTATGTCAATGACCTCACCGACCATTACATTCTAGAGATCAACATAAAATACTATAATGTACAGCCAGAAGGTTAACTTTAGAATGGGGCAGAGGATTTGGAAGGCAACTGGTTTTATGTTTAAGAAAAAAGTGTGAAGAATCTTTGACTCAAATAAATCTAGCCCACCTTCAGTACACCCCCAGAGAATGGGGTGAGATCCTGTCCATCACGCCTGTGGTAACCAAGCAACAGCCCACAGGACCAGCATATAGAGAAGTAAGTTTGCAATCTCCACTCTTAGCTCCACTTTTTTTCTGGCATCCACATTCTCCTTTCACATCTCCAGGGAAGGACTCCAAGGACACCCATAAGAGATGACTTAGGAGTCACAAGATGCTACTGTCTGGAAGCTCTCACTCATGCTGAAGGAGATATGGTTATCTTATGGTCCAACCAGCAGTCTCTCTTTATATTATACATATTTAAAGGAGCTTCACAATAAACTCATAAAACCAATAACAAATTAAGCCTAAAGTAGCTCTCATGTCTGCCTGAGTGCTCTTCAAAAGCCCAGGGCCCCAATACTACTCTGAAAATACTTGTTGCCCTTACCTGGGAACCTACTCTGTTTTGAAAGGTTGTTTTTCAGCTCTTGACTGAATACAACACTCTATAAAAGTCGAATGCACTTCAGGAATGACCACCATTCTTACCTCTCCCACCCACAGCACTGCAGTAAATAGGTACTATACCTCAAACTCTTCAAAAGTTGGTTGAAGCTTCTATTTATTTTACTATATCAAGCCTTAGCCTAAGTGTAAGAATCTATTATGTGCCAGACATGTTCAGAATCAGTGGATAGTCATCTGTGAACAAAAGGGTCACAATATTTTTCTCTCCTGGAACTTTGATTTCTCAGAAGAATGTGGAGTTGAGGACAGGAAGATCGTTTTTTATTGCCTAGTGATATCTAAAACCTCCATGAAGAACAGAGACAGACAACAGTCAAATGAAAGTCAAAGGGATTCTCACAGCAGCGGTTAGATGATTACTCTTTGTGGATAACCCATCCGTATGTAGAATTTGCAATGCCTCTGAAGCCTCTTCAAGAAGGATGAGCCTCCTCTCAAGCTGCTCATTTTAACAGAGCATATACCTGTGAATCTCTGTAGGCTTCTACTGTCTGCTTCTATTCCTCCGACATGTGCCCTCATGGAGAACCAGGATGACTTCTCAGAATTCACAACACACACACACACACACACACACACACACAATGCCCCTCATTGAAGTGTAAAATATCTCAAGAAGCTTTTACTATATCCTTCTGACCATCAGTCTTGGGCTTCCTTGCAGACATCCTTCCCACAAAGGCAGAAGGGAGAGTAGATGTATGGTTTGCAGATGAACCAGAGTCAAACAGTGGATGGAGCTTGAGGACTCTTATAGAAGAATAGGCGGAAGGATTGTGGGCCCTAAGGAGATAGGAACTGCACAGGAAATCAACAGAGTAAACCAACCTGACCCCTTGGAGCTCTCAGAGACTGAATCACCAACCGTGGAGCATACCTAGTCTACACAGATCTAGCTCCATGGGCTGGACCTAGGCCTCCCTGCACATATGTTGTAAATGTGCAGCTTGGTTTTCATGCAGGTCTCAAACATCCGGAGTGGGGGCTATCCCAAAACATGCAGCCTGTATATGGAGTATGGTCTTCTAGCTGGGTGCCTCATCTGGCCTCAATGGGAGAGGAAGCACCTAGCCTCTCAGAGACTTAAAGTAGCAGGGTGGGGGATACAGGAGGAGGGGGTACTCAGAAAAGAAGAGATGGGGAAGGATTGTGAGAGGGGGTGACTGGGATGGGTTATAAAGTGAATAAGCAAAAAAAAAAAATTAAATTAAAAAAGGAAAAAAAAAAAAAGAAATGCTTCCTGAAGCACAGAAAACATAATGGCTTCTGTTTGACATCACTGTTTGACCACTACTGGACATCAACCACTTGCCCAGAAGATTAAGCTTAACTTGGATGTTTATTGTTATAGTGACAGATGATCTGATTGTGGTTGCTTTCTGCTGATTTTGCTTGGAAATTGGCCTCCTGTTTCAAGCTAAATACCATTGTCTGACTCTGTATCTAGGAAGTCTGTTCCCTTCAGTGTTTTTGTGTCTCTTAGTCTCTGCATTGTAGACTTACTTTTCAGTGTGCAAACATAAAATCCACAGCCACAGTGGGACAGACTCTGCTGGCTGGTAGATCAGCGTCAATGCTTCTTTTCTGTTCTTGGCAACTTTGCCATTTCTCCCAGGCTAACTGGGAGCCCATCCAGCAACTTCTCAGATATTCCAAACCATGAAACGTTGAGCATCAAATTGGGACATGGAGGATCAGGAAATTCTGTTTTAAATCTCTTATTTTACAATATAAACTCCGAGATGAAAGCAGAGGTGATATTGACAAAAGTTTCTCTGATGTGATATTATAGCTAAAGCCACAATGTTTTGGCTGCCTCATTTAGTACCATGTTTACGAGTGTTAAGAGCTGCTGTGATGTTGATGGGACTCCAAGTCCCATCTGTGCAGTGTTGAAGGTCAACACACAGAGAAGCCAAGGACCAGAGAAAGGAATAGAGAATACAGCATAAGAAGACCTGGCTCAGGCATAGAGTACGGGCTCAACTTGTGACAGCTGAGCCTGAATCTAAGGGGGGGAAATGTTTTTTATGTATGTTGATGACGTGATTAGAGGTTTGATCCTGTGGTTTGCAACCCCAAGCAAACCTCATATTGAATGGAAAGACCTGGTTTGGGGCCAGGGAGGGGGGTGGCTAGAGGAGAAGGGGATGCTATGATCAGGATGTAAACTCCGTAAGTAAATTAATTAATGGGGAAAAATGTAAAACCAGGGACCTCCCAACAGCTACCTTCCCTGATTGCTCCTCCAGCAAAGGAGCAGGAAGGTGACTGAGTCTCCTTATGGTTTTATTATGGTTAATGAGCAACACGTTCCCTCTTTACTCATTCTCAGCATGAGTCCATTAGCATATTCACCCTCCAAACTTTGCAATGCATGCATAAGTTATCAAGTGAACTGCTCTAAAGCAAGGCTCCCAGTCATGTTCCTAATCAGAGACTCTCAGTGACTCACTGAAAGCTTCAGGATGAAGAGCCACCAGATAGGCTGGCAGCAAGCCTGACTACACCTGTATCAGAAAGATGCTTATTTCCTCACTTCCATGCATGAGCAGAACTAAAAGAGCCACTAACAATATAATTTCTCAGTATTTCTATATTAACGCTAGACTTATTCCCAGAGGCTAGAAACATTAGAAAATAATGATTGCATGTATTGTGAAACTAGCTATGGACCTTAATTTCTAAAAGCTACATGATTTCACTGCAGTGTCAAGCCACGGGATTCACTGAATCACAGTATTTACTATTTGAAAGAAAATATTCAGGTTCGTCTAGATTTATTAATGCATCATCCCACCTAGTAATTACCATAGCTGCTTGAACACAGTCAATGTTCAAAACGTTTTTACCTAATTACTGACTAATAATCTCTACTCCAATTTACCATCTGTAGAAACTAAAGTAAAAGTAGTGACCAGCCCATTATACCACTAGTTAATTTGATGTCACCACTATTATAGGTACGGAGGCCTTCCAGAGTATCTGAAGATGATTTGTAACACTAAAATTGCATACACCCCTGGGTCAAGATTTAGAATGTGTGAAGTTGTATGCAGAACAGCCTGTGAATGTATGTAAAATACATGAAGTTGTAATGTAGAACAGATACAACTTGCAAGAAAAAGCTCTCACTATTCATAGGCTAAAAAGCTTGATGACCCAAAGATTTGCCCATGCTATATGACAAATAAAGAGCCCTGTTCTTTGGTGCACAAGGAAAACTGGAGTCTCTGAGATGACCGTGGTTTTCTTTCTTGCCTCATGTGAACATCATTTGGGGTGCTAGGATTCTGGAGAAATAATGGCTACCAAGCCAACCCAGAACAGTGCTTTTTAGGTCATTTTTCTCAAAAACCCAAAGAATGAAACCTATTCCATTACAGGATAATAGGTAGAGGCTTAAGAGAAATAAAGAAAGCAAAGCTCCTACACATTAGGAGAAGACCCCCAAAAAATGATGTACTACCAAACTGTTAGTTTAAGGACTTTTATAGGACTTATGGTAGAAAGTGGGTTGGTGTGCTCATGTGCTTCCATTCTGGTCTAGGCAGAGGTACTTAAAAGGAGCATAGATAGATAATAGATAGATAGATAGATAGATAGATAGATAGATAGATAGATAGATAGACAGAGAGACAGACAGACAGACAGACAGACAGACAGACAGACAGACAGACAGATAGATAGATAGATAGATAGATAGATAGATAGGATAACCAGGAATCAGAGCTTCCAACTGACATCTTAGCTAAGACAGATGTAAGATACAAGGACATATCCAGCTTTGGCCAAGAACCAGAATTAGAAACATTCACTTTCAGGGTCTCTGCCCCAAAACTGCCTGACCAGTTTCTATCTCCTGTCTCCTTAGCTTGGAGTGACTATTACCAGTGGTCAGAGCCTGAATTCTGGCAGTCCTAACATCACAGGTCAGGCTACCCATCCTCAGCAGGCCAGTGATGCAAGCAAATAAGTGAAAAGCAGAGGAAGATTTACTCAGTAAAAGAACATTGGAAAAAGGAACAAAGTTGATCTTCAGGGACCTAACTGAAATCTAGCTTAAATAAAAGTCAACAGGTAGAACAACAATTGGTCCTGCTCAAGGTGTGGTGCTGCCTATCATTATTGTCTCAGCTCCAGTGTCTCCTACCAGGTATATGAAAAGTTGTCAGAACTGTGTGAAATCTCCTTCTAGGAGACAAACACCCCCTCTGACTGGCAGATGTGGAGATGGCTCAGTGGTAAGAAACTTTACTGTACAAATAAGAGGACTTTTAGTTCAAATCTTCAGAACCCATGTAAAAGTATAGCATGGCTGTTCACCTGCTTTGACACCCCAACACTACAAGGTGAGCAGATATTCACAGGGGAAAGACCTGCTAGGGCTTGTTGGCCAGAAGCCTAGTCTCAAGGCTAGAATGTAAGAGTGATAGATCAGAACACTCCGTGTGAACTACTGTCCTAATGAATACATGAACATACTTGCAGAATACAATGCCTAATGGGCACCATTAACTTTATTAAACATGGATAATTTTACATGTTTGTCTCCATCATACTTGAAAAGGAAGCTATTCATCCTTCCCCTGGCACAAGGTTCCTGCAGGGAGGAAAAGCATCATTTATGTTTGATTGGGGTTCTCTATATGAAAGAGGACTCTCTTTCAAAATTATTTATTTGCACTGAAAAGTCATTGTCTTGATTTCATGCGATTTCATGCTTAAAGTCACATCACTTTACATCTGTTCATGACTCTGAGTGGTTTTCCTCACTTTAACTATATCAGAGGAGAAAGAATGGGAAGTGGACAGAAAAATGCAGAAGAAATAGAGGTAGAATATGTTTCCAACTCGTCATCACAGTAAGGCAGAGATATGTAAGGGAGAAAAGTCACTCAGAGATAACATGAACCATAACACATCCTCCAGTCCTCTCCAGCTTTGAAAACCAGGGCCACACAGATGGGAAGGTGCCTCCATGAATAATAACACTTGCTAGGAAAGCATAAATTAAGATTTTAGCTCAAATCACCTAGAACCCATGTAAAAACTTAGCATGCATGTGTCTATACTTGAGCACCCCAACACTACCAGGGACAGATGTCTGCCAGGGGTGAGAATTACTAGGGCTTATTGGCTTTCAGTAGGAAACCCTGTCTCAAGATAATAATTCAAGAGTGACAGATCCGGGCACTCAATGTTTTCCTCTGCTTTCCATTTGCACACAGGGGTATGGTTATGTGCATAGGACCACATCCACAGAGCACATAAAAAATAAAGATGAACAGCAAAAGCTGCCTTGAAGATGTCAAAGCCGTGTTTTACCTTCCTATATACTCACTATCCCAATTCCCATGGACTTCCTGGATAAATCGTATTTGTTGAACATTCCTTGGTGATTATTTCCTATAAAGCATACCTAGGAAGCCAGCTTGAACTTGGCATCAGTTTGAGGACCTAAGTGTGATTAGCTCAGCAGTTCTTGACAACCAAGTTCAAAGATCTGTGATCTTTTAGTTATCCAGCTCAGCAACCAGTGGATTTAAATTTTCCCCAAAGGTTAATGTTTCTTTGTTTCAAATATCAACTGTGATGTCTGCATTAGACAGGGAGAGATCTCCCTTTCATCAAAGCCTATCTCTATGCCAGATAGTATAGTCACTGCTTGATATTATCATGTATCATCCTCAAAGCCAGGCAGTGAGGTAATTATAAATCTATACAACCAAGGAAGTTAAGCTACTAAATAATGGACCTTAAAGTAGGAGGCAAGTCACAGGTGAGTATTACTTCTCTTAAGACTGCTTTTGAGCCCAGACAGCTTGACAACAGAGTCCTTGATCTTTCTTCTGGCTTTCTCACTCCCAAAATATTCTAGATATGTATGAAATTCAGCTGAGAAAAAAAATGCTTCTGTATTATTGGTGAGGGGAGATGAAACATCCAGGATACCTTTTAACTATCTAATCTCCTTTCACTCAAAACTGTGCTTCCTTCTCCTCCACAACCCATTCAACTCATAAAAGTCATCCTCCAACATTCTGGAACCTTATGCCCAACACACACACACACACACACAC
The DNA here is from genome assembly GCA_021653895.1 of Mastomys natalensis. Lineage (NCBI taxonomy): Eukaryota > Metazoa > Chordata > Mammalia > Rodentia > Muridae > Mastomys > Mastomys natalensis. The sequence goes on from JAJTUV010000902.1 coordinate 722,378, forward strand.
ACACACACACACAGTATTAATGAAGCCACCATTCTGTTTTATAAGAAGCTTCACAAGTGTAACTGCCAGCCACTGATGCTGATGGTATAGACATGTGATATCAGGAGAAAGACTATACAAACTCCTAGAACATCTCTGTCTTCTTCATTTCTTAAGATAGCAGATATGAGGAGTACTGCTTTTCCTCTCCCTCTGAACCTTTGGAAAATTCAATCATACAGAAATGTGTTTAAGCACTTGATTCCAGACCCCATGGTTGGCAAAAAGAATCTAAGAATAATTTAAGGTCTGACAAGAAAAAGATTGGGACTCAGAAAAGCAGAGGCTGATGGGAATAAGAGCTGAGATCAAAGCTACATAAAATATTTCAGGTAGATAGAGAAGAAGACAGTTCAGTTGGTCAGCTAGGTTAGTGGTGCTTTTTCACACAGCATTGCCATTGATGATGCTAGTAATGTATGCTTTCAAACAAAGATATAGCCCAGGCTGCTGTGTTTTAGATAATCTTCCCAGAGCCAAACATTTCCATGGTTAGAAAAAAGTAGCACCCAACAGAGAGCCTGACATGCACTTCACCAATTCCAGCAACGTCTACAAAGTTGCAGCTATATGCCAGGCTCAGGATACTTAATGCCCAGCCCTGAATCCCCACCCAGGAGAGCAGGAGGCAAACGAACAGCTGATCAATGAGGGAGGCAGACATACTGACAAGGAGTGACTCACCTGGCTGGAGGAATCAGACACAGCCCCCATATACAATGATCATGCTATGTTACAGGGCGAAGCAATGGTTCACCAGAAAACTGGAGGACATAGAGAGGAGGAGGAGGAATAGAAAGGCTGTCCCAGGTAGAATACACTACACATACTAGTGACAGAGGTGAAAAAAAACACTGGCAAGTAGGTCATCTGGGCCAGAGCAGGATAAATATGACCAAGAGAGGAAGATCAAAGGCAGAAGCAAAGCAGTAAGAGTAGAGATGGAAAGTGGGTATCAAACCAGAACAGGTGCTTGAAGATGGGGTTATCAAAGGACACACAAAGATAGGGCATGGAACTACTGTTTTAGTGAACTTTTAAGTAAAGCCCATAAAAATTAAGAGAGCATTAAGCCAAGTGCCTCAGCAGGAGCTTCCACACTGACACAAATCACCCTTGGCTTTCCAGGTTCAAGCAAAGGTCTCTGCTAAGCAAGGAACTACCAACCTGGTGACCCCTGAAGTGGCACATGAAGTCTCGTGCACCTGGTCCCTCCAACTTTCTCAGAGATTCTGGCTATCTAATCATCCCACTAAGATGTGCAAAAGATGTAGAAAGTCCTGACTGATGTTCTGACAAGTCTCTCCATCTTCTGGACTAGGCAGGCTTTAGGCCAACATAATATAAATTCCTCAAGGAGATAAAGGTGATAAAAGAAAGGGAAGACTAACAAAAGAATGAACCCCAGCAAGATCCATGCTGCCAGAGAAAGAGGAGATGGCGGACAGAGTGAGGTGAAGAAACCATAGGGATGAAGTCAGGAAAGGGCAGATGTACTGGAAGACATAGGTATGGAAAATAATGCTTCACAGACCTTGATATTGTACAGTGGACTAGACAGTTAAGGACATTTACCTGAAGGACAAGAGTCCAAGGTTATGGTCATGAATGTTTACTTTCATAAAATACAGAACTTCTACAAATAAAACATTCACTGTCCTGCTTCAATTCCATGATGAATGTGCATGTGTATACTGCATGCCAACACTGTGTTGATCAATATAAAGGCTGAAATTATCTCATGAATCTGTAATCACTGTGAAAATAGCTACTGAGAAGGCACATGCTGAATATCAAGAGAGGAAACAATACGAGCCAAATACTTTACTACCCAAGCCCTGCTAGAGAGAGAGAGAGAGAGAGAGAGAGAGAGAGAGAGAGAGAGAGAGAGAGAGAGAGAGAGAGAGAGAGAGAAACAGAGACAAACAGAGGCAGACATAGAAACAGAGAGAAAGAGTTTGTGCACACATGAATGCATGCACATGTATACCATATGTGCCCATGTGTTGTGGGATGGGACAGAAAATACAGGATGTACACTCAAAGGTAAACAGTCAGAACAAGTACCCACCATTCATAGCACAGGGAAAGCACACCTGCCTACTCTGGGCACCATGGTAACCATCTAATAAGATGCTGGCCACTCCCCTGGAAACATTCTCTTGGTCCTCAGTAAGGAATAAAATATTGAAGAGTTTCATACACTGAATTGTATTGCCTTAATTTCATATGCTGAATCCCTTATTCTCATTTCAGAATGTGATTTTATTTGCAGATATGGTCTATATAAAGGTAACCATATTACAGTGAAGTTTATAGAATGATCTATAAGCCTATGGCTAATGTCCTTATCAAGGGGAGAAATTTAGACACAGCTGCTCACAGAGGAAAGATGACAGTAATAAAAGTCAGTGAGAGGTCCAGAGCAGATTCGTCTGCACAGTCCTTAGGATATACCACTCCTGAGCCCTTCATCTCAGATTTTCAGCATCCAGAACTTGGGGACTCTATGCTGCTTTTGTCTGAGGTCTTAGAATGCTTTGCTGATGAAGCCAGAGAAATCTAAAGTAATAAAGAACAGAGCCTTAGATGAAATCTCTGGAGACCTCTGAGAGGTGGGCACTACTTTCAACTACGTAATAGTGATCAGATAAGAGCTGCTCAGAGAGCCTCATACTAGTTTCTTTGGCCATTGGACAAAGGGACTGTTTGGGTCTTGTTTCTCTGGATAATATGTGAGATCCTATTGGTCTTACCTAAGATATAGCTGTACACTGAGAGCAAATAAAATTTCAAAACACAGTAATCTTATTTCCTCCTTGACTATTCAGTGAGGAAATTAGCTTTTTGAATGGAAATTCTAAGGAAAGAAATTTATTTAGCTTTGCTAAGCCCAGGAATAGCCCAAGCCAAATCTATTTAACTTGGCAGCAAACCTGAGTGACACAAAGCTCACTTTGGTCTCTGGCACTAGGTATGTCCTGGGCCCCTTTGGTTCAAGCATTATATAATCTGATGACTATATTCTGAAGTTATTCTCCGGGAAAGTTCCAAGCCTTCTCTATGCTGCCTTACATGTCCTCTAGCCATGCTCCATGATTCTTACTAAAACCTCTTCCATTGCCACACTGGTACCCTCCTTGATCCTCTACTATGTTACTGCCATGTCTTCTTGGCCCTTTGGCTCCAGCTCTTATCCCTACCAACCATTCCATCCCCTCCATTCTTCACATACCATTTGATTCCACCCTCTTTTCCTCTTTACTGGTAATTGAGAGTGAATTGAGTTCCAAAACACCTGTTATTTCATTGCTTCAACACTGAGCAACTTTAGTCTCAGCAGTATCAGGGAAGTGCCAAGTTCTCTTGTCTGTGAGGTGTCGGGTTTGGGATGGAACCCAATGTCAAGCTGGTTCTGGAGTCTGCTACTGGCCACTTATGAAGCTATCTAATCTCCACACCTGTGCCTCAACTCTGCCTACTATCAATCTCTTTCATGTAGTGAGCTTGCCTTTCTTTTAACCTTACATGTGTTTCAACCTGCCTATCCAGTCAGGCGGTAGAATTAGAATCCATGCTTTCTACTTTCCATGACTGTCTCAGAATCATGTTTAATTTGATGTTTTATCTGTGGAGCTAGAGGCTAGAAAAGTAATAAGGAAAGAGTAGGCCACAGGAGAAGAGCAAAATTGTGGCCAAATGTCTTAGTTTGTTTTTCTATTGTGGTGATTAAGCAGCATGACCAAGATAATTTATAAAAAGAAAGGTTTATTTTGGGCTTATAGTTGCAGGGAGTTAGGGTCCATGGTGGTAGAGTTGAGGTATTAGTCAGCAGGCAGCTGAAGCAGCAGTAAAAGATCACATCTTGAACCACAAACAGGAAGTGGAGGGAACTAACTCAAAACAGTCTTTTGAACCCTCAAAGTCCAACCACAGTGACACACTTCCTCCAGCAAAGCTATGCCTACCAATTCTCCCCAAACAGTCACCAATGGCACACCACGTATTCATATGCCTAAGACTTACAGGGGAGAGTCTTATTAAACTACCACAGACAGATATCCTTGGAAAACTCTTCAAAGTCTTCGCTTTTTCTTAAATGAGACTGGACTCTCAGAGCTCTTGCTTTTCTTGTGATACTTGAAGACTAAGTCAGCAAAGCCAATGTCACAAAATACAAAGGGGCACATCACTGCCTATGTGCTAGAGAAGGAGTTGAGGCATGGCCATATGGCAATAATAAGCAAATCTTCTGTCACTACATTCTGAACCTCATTTACATAAATGAAACATGAGCAGTGAGAACCTGAAGGAGGGCAGAATCTTTCAGGAGCAATGGGACACTGGTATCTTATATGCCCTCTATTTTAGTTATTCATACAAGGCTTGTTTATAAAACAGATTCTGTAGAGCAGTAGTTCTCACTTTTCCTAATGCTGTGACCCTTTAATGCAGTTCTTCATGCTGTGGTGACCCACACTATAAAATTGTTTTCATTGATACTTCATAGCTGTAATTTTGCTGTGGTTATGAATCATAGCATGAATATCTGATATGCAGGATACCTGACATGTAAGTGCCCCCCCAAAGGGTTACAATCAACATATTATAGAGCTTTGCATTTGATAAAGTAGACAATGGTAGAAAGATCAATGGTGCATATAGAATAACTAGGAACACTAATTAAGGGACAGACAGGCTGTTTGCCTCGTCGTTCAAGATAGGTTCTCATATAAAGAAAAACTTGAAGTAATGAGACATTGCTAGATGTATAAATACTGAGGTTCTATGAAAACAAACCAGAGGACCTATGACACTAGGAATCAAAAGTTAAATAACATGGATCATGAAGAAACAAGATGGGTGTGAAGGACAGCAGATGGGCTAGATTGGTATGGATGAGGATTGGGTAGTCTAAATCTGGGATTTAATGATGATGGAGGAAGGATTTGGGAACAACTCTGTGGATGTTCCTACCTGCTCTAACTGGACTCCCCCAAGGCAGTGCAAATGAGGTTTGTAATGTACCAGTAAGTTAAGATGTGGTACACAGCATCTTAAAGCAGAAGGGAATCATTTTATTGATGGAGGCATCAACCAAACAAATGTCTATCTCCAGATCTCCAGAGCACTCCTCTCTAGAGCTCACTCCCTCACCTGGATGTGACTGTTTCACATTTCACAGTTTCAATCCATTATCAACCAGACCAATATTTCCAAACTGTGACTGTATTCAGGGCTCTCCCTTCCTACCCTCTCCATCTCCAGATCCATTTAAAGTCTCACAAGAATACAAGGGAGACCCTATGAGACCTGTTCTTTAGACTCCATGTCTAAACATTGTTCATCACTTCCTTCTGCAATCTGTAACCCACAGACAAGTTGAATTATTTAAAATTCCCTCAAGACATGTGATATTCTGGGACGCTGGGAGTCTGCATGCCTGTTCCCTTCCCTTCAGTGTCCTTTCCCTTCTGATGAGTTCCAACTCCAGCCCTAATATTCAGTTCAAACACAATCAATACAAAGTTCAAATAGAATCTTTCCACAAAGCATTCTCCAAGTCCCCCTGGGCAGTTAATATTTCCATTATCTTTGATTTTTACCAAAATGCTTATTTGTCCACACTGGAATTCATACAATTTCCCCTACAGGAAAAAGTGCTCATGAAATGTTCTTTCCTTGGTGGCCCTGAAAACTCTGCTTGATTGGTAGCTCCAAGGTCAGTGTGTTTGAAATGTAGTTTTCTTTTTTTAAAATCTTAGAAGGCTCAGTAGGGCTAAATTGTACTTTTTAAAGAAATGGATATAATTTATAGGTCATCATCTGCCATATGGAACATTTCTATTAATGTAAGTGATTCAAGGGGAGATTTCTTTTGTTAACTCGAGACCCTTCACATTTGAATGAGAAGCCCCTTCTGTATTCCCCCACTGCTCTCAGCACAGATGTGACACAGCTGCCACAGAACAGGTCTCATTGCCATCTCCTTCATAGATTCCCACAGAAAATTGTCAGCACTGTGAAGCCATGTGCTCATCTCCATATTTCCTAGTGCCCACTTTATGAGCCATGTTGACACTCAATTCAGAAATGTTCACTGGGCACAAAACAGCTACAATCAGAGAGCACTTTCTGTATACTAGGCATTGTGCTAGCCACAACACATGCAATGCATGGACTTATTTAAGTCTCAAAACAACCCAATGAGACAGGCCTTATGAGTATTCCAACTCAGGAGATATAAAAATTTGAGGTCCAGAGTGTGAATAGAAGTTTGATTTAAAGCAAGAGATTGTAAAAAAGAAAACCCATGTACCAACAATTGTGCAATTCCGGCCTTCTGTGTTGAATAAATAAGCCATGCATGAGTCCCAGTCTAATGGATGGATCTTTAACCTTTGGCTCATTTGGAGAAATAAATAAATAATCCAGGCGAGCCTAAGTGCTGAGTTGTTTATTCAGTGAACATTCATCAAGCAATCACATTGTGGCCAAATATCAGCCCCAGGCTCTCTGGAAGCTACGATGAGTTAAGTGAGTTCCACAAGTCTTTCCAATCTATCTCTAAACCAATATTCTGCAGTATGAATTGCTGTGTTTGAGGTAGCAGCATGTTGACAGCTAGGAGTTGATCTTCTAGAAACAGCAGATCTTCTTTCCAGGAGCAAATGGAGAAGAACGGGTGTCCAACTACAGAAACTGATCAGCATACAGTGCTTGCCTGGTGTGCACAAGGTTTCATTTCCAAAAGGGAAAAAGAGTAAATCTTAAAGACTCACACCCAGATAAGGCAGTCATCACCCATCAACACTGAGGCAACAAGATAGAATGAAGATTTCCCAACAGCTGGTCCAGAATTTCTTTGAGAGTAACAGTTCTTTGGAGGAGTTGAGTCCCTGGTAATATGACTGTCATCTCACACTGAGTTACCATGAAAGATTATTGAAAAGATCAAAACTTTGTGCCAATCTTGAAGAAATGGGAGTGTCGAGGGGAGTAGGAAGGGAAGAAAAACTTAGTTATAATTTCATCCTTATAACTGTTCACAATGTGGGCACTACTATGATTCCTATTCTAAATTTAAAGAAGCCAAGATATAGAAAGGCTAAGTAGACAAGACAAAATTCTATGTGCATAGACAACTATCTCTGTTGCTTCCCGAATCTCAAAATTATAGATGAGAATAATATTGTTCTTTTTCTTAAAAGAAAGCAAGTATCCACGTGGGGCTTCCTCCAGAGGTTGACCGGAGTTGAAAAGGAGGCATATGCACATGTGGTTTTATCTAGGATAAGATGACAACATGCATTGTAATGCAAGAAGAACTTCCACCAAAAGAAGTCAGGACAAAGGATTTTACACCAGCTACAGCCTTCCAAGTCTCTGAAAAGAGAAAGGCTGTTGATTACTCCAAGGATCTGAGCAGAGTCATTCATCCTCAAGCCCCTAGGAATCCTGAAAGTTAGAATTGCATGACTGTAGATCCCCCCCCCATTCTCCCTTTATGTTCTCAGGAGCAGAGATTAATGTAAGGTCAAGGCCAATAAAGAGGGACAGGTTCTTTCCTCCTCTTTTCTTTTATAATTCCCTCGTCATACTTTACCAGAAGAGTTGATAAATCATTTCTCATTTTTCTCAAACTTAAACTTGTGCATTGCTAAGGTTTCAGAAACATGTAATCACAAAATAAACTTATCAAAATAGTGTGGAAAAGTTGTCATTATTCTGAAAATTTGGGTAGTAAGTCATTGGTCATCAATGCCCCACCTTGGCAGCAAACCCATCCCTTCTTTTTCCACTAATATTACAATAGCTTGAATCAGAGACCACAGGCAATTTGGGAACAGAAGTTGATAGTCTTTGTCATTTGCTATTGTAACAGAAAACTTTGCCTAATAATTGTGTGATCTAAGAAACACAAAGACCCAGTGGAAGTGAAGGTCCTTGGTCCCATAAAGACAGGATGAGGGAAATTGAGGACAAGGAGGTAGTGAGTGTATGGGTGGGGGCACACCCTCATAGAAGCAGCAGGGGGGGGACGAGATAGGGAGTTCCTGTGGGGGGGATGGGGAAACGGAATAACATCTGAAATTTAAATAAGTAGAATATACAATTAAAAAAAAAAGAAACAAAAGACATGAGAAGTAAAGGGGAAGTGTTCAGGAGAGAGATAGACCAGCACAAGAGACCACAAGAAAAAGGGAGGACAATTAGCAGGGGAATTTAATCAAAGTACATTATATACATGCTTGAAAATGCATAATATAGTCATTTTGTATATACTAGTAAATAAGCCCATCTACTTTGCTGTCACTACAGCAGTCTTGAGTAGTTGAAACAGGAAATATTTGGCATACAAAGTTTATTTTTTATGGTCGTCTAATGAAAAATATGTGTAATTCTAATAATAGTATATATACACAGTATATATACCATAGTAATATACACAGGTGTTTGTAATGTGGACACTTACCAAAAGTGCATAGTGAGCTAAAAATCCTAAAAGTCAAACAACCTACCAAACAATCATAACTTAGCGACACAATACACTGAAAAGCATCAGTTGTCCCTCTCAGGGTCACAAGGCTGACTCCATGCACACAGTTTCTTGCTGCTACCTACATCCTGGAAGAGTGTTTTTATTACAGATTGTAGGCAGGGGAAGATTTGAAATTTAAAGTATTATAGTTTCTATTGAATACTTTACCATTTTTGTATCATAGTTAGGTGGGGAAAGTGCAGGTCAGTGCACCACCACTCGGAGTTATCCTGTCCTTCTTCATGTCACTCAGTTTCAAATCCTTTTCTTTAAAACAGAGAAGAGAGAACTAAAACAATGGTTTATGCTGGACATTTGCTTTCCTTTTGGGAATCTTGAAGTCAGCTTGGTGCAAGCAGAGAATGCTGATATGATCAGTCTCCAATTAAAGTCTTAGATGCCGAATGTCTAAGGGGCTCTCTTGGTAGACAGCTTCTCAAACATTTTTATAATGGAATTAAACACACCCTGTGTGATTCCACGGAGTCAGGATTCTTGTAAATTTGTGTCTGCTCTACTTAGGTCTCCCTCCACAGGCTGTTTACCTTGCTCCCGGTATTTCTGGCATTTTCAACCTAGTAAATCCTGCTTGGATGACAATGTGCTGATCCTGAGAGTCCGTCTACCTGATTCTTACCAGCCAGACAGAAATGCCTCATAATTCATGGAATACTGGGTAGAGTCCTTGGAGGGTCATGGCTCAGGAGTGGAGAATAATTGGCCCTAGACTAAAAACTGCTCTGTCCTAGCAAACAAATCTTAAAAGCAGGACAGACACAAAAGGAATCAAGCTGTTTCCAAGCAACTCACCTGATTCCAACAGAAAGAGAAAGTCAATAATATTTATAGGTACAAAGATTCAACATTCACTAAGAGAAAATTCACGTCTGGCATTGAATCAAAGGTTACCAGGCACTCAAAGAATCACCCATATGATAAACCAATAATGATCAAACTACCCAGAACTGAAAATAGTATTGTTGGTAGTCGGAGGTGATGGGAGAAAGAGGAGGCTGCAAATCACTTATAAATGGTGCCTAAGCAGGACGGGAAGCCTAAATTCCAGGAGGCCAGGCAAGTGATGTGGCTTCATGGACCTCTTCTTTATGAAACAAAGTGTATAAAGGTTGCCATAAAGGACAAACAAATGACGTAGTTTATCCATTACAGTGGCTGGAATAAAAATTGGGATGAATGGGTGCCAGAAAGCAGAGTGCTAAAATCCATGGACACCAATCTGCAGAAACAGAGAGCTTCAAAAGGCTAATCAGAAATTATATGCAGAGGGCAAGATAAGAGGGGCTGCTCCAGGAAAGAAGACATCTGGTTGACAGCAGAAAAATGTTGAAGTGAAAACAAACAAACAAAAAAAACAAAAAACAAACAAACAAACAAACAAAAAAAAGCAGAAAACACAGGATACAGAGGTGGTGGCAGTACCAGTGAGACAACTCAGCCTCCTAGGAAGAAGAGAGCCCAGGGTAGATCCTACCATTGAAAATGAAGAAACATTCATGAATAGAGTTAAAGTTAAAGTGAAGATTCCTGAAGATCAGAAACCATGGCCTGTGGATGACTGGAACTTGATCATCAGACAAAAGCAGCTTTTTTCTCTTCCTGCCAAAAAGAATGTAGATTCCATTTTGGAGGATTATGCAAATTAAAGGAAGTCTCCAAAAAATACAGATAATAAGGAGTATGCTGTTAATGAGGTTGTGGCAAGAATAAAGGAGTACTTCAATGTAATGGTGGGCACTCAGCTACTCTACAAGTTTGAGAGACCACAGTACGCTGAAATTCTTGTGGATCACGCAGATGCACCCATGTCCCAGGTGTAGGGAGCGCCACATTTACTGAGATTATTTGTGCAAATTGGAGCAATGTTGGCTTATACATCTCTAGATGAGAAAAGCCTTGCTTTATTATCAAACTATCTACATGATTTCCTCAAGTACCTGGCAAAGAATTCTGCAACTTTGTTCGGTGCCAGTGATTATGAAGTGGCTCCTCCTGGGGACCATCAGAAAGCCTTGTGAGAGGTATGCTCTCTCTCACTAGTGCTTGGATCTCTGTAAACAGTTTGGTTCTTAGTCCTTCTCTTGTACAAATGATGTACTTTGATGGCCATTAGTGTATAACAGAGTTGGTGTTTGTTTTCTGTTTGATTTTAAACAGAGAAAATAAAAGGAGTAACTATTCTTTTCTTTCTTTTTCTCATTTCAAAGTTCTTACAAGTATATCAGAGATGGACAACAGAGAGACATGCTGTAGAGTGTTTTATTGACTCGTTGACAAAGCTGCTTTTGAATGCTGGTAGCTCTGTTCCTTTGACACTATGCACTTTTGTAATATGTGTTAATGCTCTATGACAAAATGCTCTGATTCCTAGTGCCAAAGGTTCACATCAGTATATATAACTGAACACTCATCCATTTGTGCTCTCTTTTTTAATGGTTCTTAAAGAGCCCATCCTTTGCAAGACATCCATGTTGTTCCTTAGGCATTTTATCTTTGCTCAATTGTTAAAGAATGGTGGCTTGTTTTCATGGTTTTTGTATTTGTGTCTAATGCATCAATGCGTCATGTAGCTACAGTTTTATGGAAAAGTCAATCTTGTAAGAGTTGTGTTTCATATCTTCAATAAATTTTTTCTCTAAAAAAAGGATAGTATTGTTATTGTTATTATTATTATTTTATTATTATAACTACACCTCAGCTATCTGAAGAACTGGACATAAGGACAATGTGAATAAGCTTAGAAATGAAAATCTTAGCATCTGAGCTAAATAAGGTACATTGTATGGAACTAAAACCAAGTGAATGTTACAGAAAAAGTATCAACAGTATAACCATAGTAATAAGTAACAGTAGGACAAACATATGCACGCATACATATGCATACACATGGTTGAATTCATCAAGAGTATACAAGAATATTAAATGTATGTACACTTAAGCAAAACATGTGAAGGGAAACTCCTTGATTTATAAGGACAGCAGACAAGAATGTTTCACAGTGGGATGCTTTTCTGTTAATAATAAATAAGTAAGCAGAAAAGGATCTAGAATATGAGAAGGAAACATAAGACTTGAAAGTAACTAAATAACTTGTTATACACTATAGACTGTGCTATCCAACAATACCACAGTACACATATTTATCAAGTGAACTTAGGTTGAACAAAAAAACCCATACTTAAGCCCTGCAAATTTTCCAATAATGTTAAAGGAATTTCAGTCTTACAAAGCATATTCTCCAACTGTTGTGATTTGAATCAGAAATTTACTCTACAAGCTGATATTTTGACTGTTTGGTCTTCCTGCTACAGAAGATTCTGGAACCTTTAGACAATGGGACTTAATAAGTCACCAGAGATGGATCTTTATGGTAATGTTGTCCCTGGACATTTCCCATTTATTTCTGTCTGCATCCTCTCCATAGTGATGTGTAGTATACTGCCCTGCCACAAACTCCTCACCCTGTTGGACTGAAACTTCTGAACTCATGAGTCAAAATCATCTGGATCATAGTGATGGGAAAAAAGTTCTGTATCAATACAGAAAATCGATAGTAGGAGTGGGTCATTTCTATGACTAAAGTTAACTGTGTGTCTCCTAGGCCTGGTTATGGGGGAATTTAGGAGAATCTGGAGCTAGGGAAGAAAAGCCACAGAATACTATGAGCAAATCCTACTGACAGATGCAGTGGGAGCTTGAAAGACTAGATCACCAACGGAATGGCTGTCAGTAGAGTTCATGCAATTTCATAAAACAGCACTGACTATACCGAACATTTTACTAGAGGCAACTTACACCACATCCTGTCAAAGATTTTGATTATATTTTGCTCATATCATCAATGGACTAATTAATTTGGCAGAGGAGATTTTAAGACAGACAATTGGTCAGACTGTGGCATTGTGACTGCCGATTGCTTTTAGTCAGGTTTCCAGTGAGACTCACAAATAGTGGAGCAAAGAAGTGGGGGAGAGTGTGATTTCATCAGATAATAAATACATTTAAAGTTTTAGAACGAGAAACCATAGTTATTAAAGAGACTTGTCTCATTAAAGAAAAGCCAAGCATTTTGCACTGGGGCCATAGTATAAGTGCTCTTAGTGAATTTCACCAATGAGTAGGATTATATTTTTCATAGTCTCTAGCTTGTAAAACTGTGAACTCATTTGAAATATTTTTCCCTTGATAATAGAGTATCTCTATAGGTCCTTGATCACATATAGCCACATGGGAAGGGGGAATTGAGTGAGTTCTGTAGTGAAGGTCCAAGTGAACCTGGCAACAGTTACACCTGGCAGTATGCTGTCTTGGTTGTTGGTTTGGCCGGTAAGCCATTATGGGCTATATAATTGGAGGCTTACATTCATCATTTTAAAGCAAGTTCTCACAAGTCAGATAATCTATAGCAAAGTAATATTCCAGCTTCTGTAAGACCTTAGAGGTGATAGATGCATCTTTAAAGTTGAAGCCTATATTCCAGAGGACACTCCAGGTTGATGAAGATGATGTGAGTGTGCAATGTCTGGCAAAGAAAACTGAAGGTGTCAAGTAGAACCAGCTCAAGAGATAGGCCATATGAGCGGTAACCAATGAAGTCACAGAGGCAGCGACACCTAAGCCTGTTAGAGCTGAAATAACACCATCATATACAACTGGATAGTATACACAGAGTCCATGGTTCAATGTTTGCTGTGATAAATCTTGGTCTTGTTTTGATGAAGACTTTCCTTGCTATTCTCCCATTCATTCCTTCTAGAATGGAACCATTTACTTTATACCATTTGTCCTCGCTAATTTTTTGTTAATGGGACACAAGATAGTCATTTGGAAAGAGAAAACTCAATTTAGAAAAGACCTATGGGCTAGCCTGTGGGAATTTTCTCCATTAATGATTGATGTGGAAGGGCCCAATTCACTGTAAGTGGTGCCACGACTGGGCAGGTGGTTCTGAGGTGTGTAAACAAGCAAAATACACAACCCACAGAGAGCAAGGCAGAAGGCAGTGCCCATCCATAGATATCTCCTCACTTCTCTTCCAGGTTCCTGCCCTGAGTTTCTTCTATGACAAATTGTGATGTGAAATTGCAAGCTGAAACAAACTCTTTCCTCCCCAAGTTTTCTTTGACTGTGGTGTTTTATCATATAAATAGAAACTCTATATAAAGACACTATTTTATATTAGTAGTATATAATTGTCTTTTTTTAAAAAACTTAATAGGGATTCACAGCTAATATTGTCTTAAATCACTGTGAAAACTTTAGATTTACCTACTCAGCGTGGGCCTTGAGGAGCTACAGTTCAGCCCTGGTTCTATGACTGAGCCTTGCTCTATGATTCCTGCCTGCCATGCACGCTCACTTCTATGATATTCTCTTCTAGCAAATGGGCCCAAGCAGGTAATGAAGAACTGGCACTGTGATTGAAAATAAATGAATAAAGCTTTCCTCCCTGTCATGATGGCTCTTCCAGTTGCTGTGATAAAATAACCCACCACGGAATCTTAAGAGAGAAAGGGCTTATTTGTGCCTACAACCCTACCTTACTGTCCATCAAGATAGGACAGTCACAGCAGTAGGAGCCTGAGGCAGTTGTCCTGTGACAGTGATAGGAAGCAGAGACTAGTAAAGGCCTGCTGCTGCTCAGCTAAACTTCTCCACTTACACTTACAGAGCTCAGGATCCCAGCCAAGGAAGAGTGCCACCCACAGTCGACAGGTCTTCTCACCTCAAATAATATAATAAACAATTAATCTTCAGGCATACCTAAAGATCCATCTCGCAGTTGATTCTGGATTCTGCCAAGCTGACAACTTCACTCTAACCTTCACAAAGTTAGAATTGATAATAGCAAGACCTTTAAAAATCCTCAAGTATTTAAGGATTTTTAAAATATGCCTTAATTAATTAAATTGGTGAAAATTCCTTCATTAAATAAATTAAAAGATAAATTAGAAAGCACCTAACACAAGATGCTCAGTGCCTGTGTTAGGAAAGACCAAACCTCAAATCATTTACCTTAGATTCCATCTTAAACTAACAATTTATATGCAAACTAACCATAAAAGAAACAGGAAAACAATTTAAAACCCTATCTCTACCCATACTGGTAAGCTATAAAAGAAGCCATGAGTTCATAAGATGACATAACAGGTAAAGACTTTGCCCAGAAGCCTGAGGACATGAGTTCCATCCCTGGGATGGTAGAACATTGTAGAACATGGTAAAGGGAGAGCACTGAATCCTACAAGTTGTCCTCTAACTTTATAAGCACATTTGGACACATGCATGAACATACATAGAGAGAAAGAGAGAGTAATTTTTAAAATTGCTTTTAAAAATTTTTTTGAAACAAGAGGTTTTATAACTTACAGGTTTTTTTCATCTTCTGTTCTTAAAAATAATCCAATTATAATGTTAGTAAACATATAAACTCTACTGCTATACATAGAATATGTTATTTTTTACTTCAAAACAAGTCATAAATTTCTACTAATCAGGATCACTATAGACTCTACAAATGTTCAAAGAATGAAAGGATGTAAAATGATTGCACACCAATAAATTCAACCATTAAGATGAAATGCACAAAACGTCCTTGAAGGACAGACACCACCAAAGTTCACTCAAGAAGAAATGAATCAAATGACTCAATACCTATTAAAGCAAGTGCATTTATAGTTAACAACTTTTGCAGGGAGAAAACTTCAGAGCAAATAACCTCACTGGAGAATTCTGTCAAATATTTAAGCAAGAAATATTGCTAATCCAACCAAAAAGATCCCAGCAGATAGAGAAAGGTAAATGCGCAATCACTTTCCAAGTCTAACTCTGTTCTGATTTTCAAAAAGACCGCATTGCAAAAACTAAATAATACCCTTCAGGATCACAATGCAATATTTGATGTTAGAGTTGATGAAGCTCCTGGTCATAAGAACGGAACTTCTGGCTGGGCAGACACCTAATGTTCCAGCTGGACTGGCACAATCACTTTAGGTACAGGAACATACTTAGAAAAGTGAGCTCTCCTAAGGCGATGCTAATGAGATAGCTGGAATAATAATTCCTTTAATGAGATACTGTAATTTCCCATCCAGAAGCCCTGCCCATTGCAGAAGCTTACAAACCATAGCCATGCATGGTTGTAAATTCTCAGTAAAGTGTAAGTTTTCCTTCCTTTGTTTCTACCTCTTTTCTACCCATGCTTTCATTAACAGTTTGAGCTTTTCCCAAACTTTTTGGCAACCTTACTCTTTCTCTAAAGCTTTTTTTCTCATCATGTGCTGACCTCCATGCCAGCTTAAATCACATGGCTTTTTCCTATCTTTCCTCTCTTCTCTTTTCAGCTTGACTGCCCTGCAGTTTTTCTTATAATTTCTAATAAGATTACCCTAGTATTTCATTTAATCCCATTCTTAGATTACTTTATTAATGAAACTAAGAACACCAAAGAAGACCCTGATTTATCCTGTCAAAACCATAATATCAGGGGATATCAAAATTAACATCTAATCCAAATCAAAGGGTGAAGACATAGGACACTTATAACTCCATAATTCAGAGACATTTTGTAAATAGCAAGGGATTTGAAGAGCCATTTAGTCACAAAAGAAATACAAGTGACAAATGGGCACCCAAAAAAAGACACTCAACAACTTGAGTCATTTGGGAAATGCAAATCAAAACCACAAAGAGATATTCTTCATACCTTCTGGAATCACTTAAAAACATCTGACAATAAGAAGTCTTGGCAAGGAGGATGAGAAGCTGGAGTCCTCATCCACTGCTGGTGTGACGCCTCTACTCTGGGAAGTTGTTTTGGCAGACCCTCAATTGTTTAAACACAGTCTTACACATGGCCCGGCAATTTAATGCCTAAGAATACATCATAGGAAAACAAAATGTACACACATAAAAACTTATACTAAAACATCAACAGTATGATTCACGATAGCCAAGAAAAAGGAATTACTTAAATACCTGTCAAACAAATACATGAATAAAATATGGTGTATCCACAAATGTGTATGCACATATGTATGCAAATGTGTATGTGTAGAAAGAAGAATGGCTTATGGTACAATATGCATAAATTTCAAAATATATTATATGAAAGAAATTAAGGGTCAAAGACTATGAAAGAAATTAAGGGCCAAAGACTATGCACATTTACATGGACAGCCAAATAGTAGGGAAATCTATAAAGATAGAAAGTAGATTTGTGGTTTTTCTCGAAGGATAAAGACTCCGAGGTCATTTTCTAATGGGCTTAGGGTTTCCCTCTGGAGGAACAAAATATTCTAAGATTGATTGTGATGTAAGTTGAACAAATCTGTGGTTATATTCACATATCTGACTATCCACTTAATAGGTAAATAAAACTGTGCAAATCATAGCTCAGTAAAATTAAACTGTCTTTCGAGGGTCGGGAGGTGAGGTACAGGGGAGGGTGGGTGGGGGCACACCATCATAGAGGCAAAAGGAGGGGGGAAGGGATAGGGAGTTCCTGGGAGGGAGGGGGGGGAAAGGGGTAAGGGGAAAACCTCTGAAATGTAAATAAAATTTCCAATTAAAAAAAAACAATAGAGCATTTGCTCATATGAACTCGCAGTATGTATGGCAGCATGTACAAGGCCTGTGTAAGCTAAAGAGAGATAAAATTCCACATTGAAAGAGGGTGGTAACTAATAGATGCCTAGAGAGGAAGAGTTAGTTTTCTTTAGGGGTGTGGTCCTGGAAGATCTAACACATACACACCAGTGGATGGCCACGGGGATAAGAATATATGGTCAGCATTAATGGAACTTCATGTTTTGTTGTTGCTGCTGCTATTGTTTGTTTCATTTTCTATATCCTACTAATAAACTTGCTGAGGAAATCATGAAAAAAAATCCAATGGGAAAATAATAGTACTATCAATAAAATAGAGCTTCAAAGACTAGTAAAACAAAGTACCCAATCCATACCACTTCATGCCATGCACAGGAGTAAGGCAACTTATAGGTCTTTGTAACATAAAGATGGGGAGAGGGGAAGAAATCAAACTTGAGGAGGGGGCAACAGCCATTGATGACATCAGAAGAGCTCTACAGGCAGGACCACAGACTCTTATCAATGTGACTTTCCCCAAGAAAAAGAATCACTCAGTGAGCACTCAAAATAAGTTTTCAGAAGAATCTGTAATTCAGGTCTCTTCTAAATCATATTCTGAATGGCCTGTTACTTCATATGCATCTCCTGTGAGCCTTGTCCCTGAGAAGCTCATACCTCTTTAAGTGTATATTTTGCATCCTTAGATGGATTTGGAATTTAATGAAACATTTTAAAGGATTTTATTTAAGTCTCTGATGATGATAACATACAGTATGCAACTCGTTTGTTTATTAAAAACCATACTACATGGTATTAAAATTTTAGCCTCCAGAAATGGCTCCCAAACATGGCAGACTCTAGAGTAATGTCACTCCTGCAGATTTGAAACAGACATGTTCCAGATACTTTATCATCTTTCACCATATCAGATGCAGGGATCTACATACAGAATAATGTCTATCAGCCATTGCGAAACGATGCAGCTAGTCTGATTTAAAAAAAAAAAAAAAAAAAAAAGCCAGAGCTGCAGTACCACAAATGATGGGTTTCAAAATGAAGATTGACCCTCTTACAAAATAGGTGAATCCAAACTGAACCAGGCACCAGACATGGATCATGTATGTTCTCTGACTGGTCCTAAAAGACTAAAAGAAGTAAGGGGGTGGGGGATGAGGGGGGAAATCCATCAGCTAGTACACTGTGTTACCAGAGGTAATTTCTAGTCACTATAATTCTAAAGATGGCATTGTTCTCACCAAATCATATGGAAAGAATCCCCAAACAACAGAAACCTTCAGGCAGTGGGTGCTGGACAGCAGATAGCCTAGATTTCCAGAAACTCAACCTGATGAGAGGCCTAACACAAAAGATTACAATAACTGTCACTTAAGCCACTGGCTGTCTCCAGCAGTGGCATGCTTTAGCTCAACAACCCTGAACCATGTGCTTTCTACAGCGATTGATAAAATAACCCTTCACAGTCAACAGAAGACCAACCTGGGAATATGCTAAGAAGTAAAATGGACTTGATTTTATTTTTTTAACAGACTATTAAAGCTGCCTTTGAATATATACAATCCATGAGATTCACAATATGCTTTTGAGAGATACAGGGAAATCTGAAAAAGAAAAAAAAAAGTAGAAATGGAGAACTGAAAATGTATCTAGGACTTTTACAGTGTCACACAAGCTTTGTTGACAAGCAGGAAAAGCAGCTTCAGGCCACAAAACAATACCAATGAGAATCAAAGGCAAAGGAAATGAAAGGATGGGAAAAAGCTAAGCCTGCTTTCTTCCCCAGGAATATTTTTAGTTTATTATCTGTTGTTAAAGTTTAGTGTGTGTCATTACAGCCCTGTGCATATGTTCTTTATGAATATTTGAATTTCCTTGAATCTGCAAAGTTGTTTTGTTTTCTTTTCTTTTCTTCTCTTTTTGGAGGAGGTACCAGCATCATTATGCACATTTAGCATGGTGCTTCCAGCTGCCTACTGAATCAGGTGCAAACTCATTCAGAGTCTCTACAGAACTCCAGCCTGTTTCTCTGGTATTATCCACAATTCCTTCTAACTGGCATGTCCCTCTTACCTCACCTCATGCTTTATGCCTTCTTATCCTTCAAGATCCAAGTCAGAATCTAACTGCCTCAAACTATTTCCTGGTTCACCCAGGGGATGGGGAAAGTGAATTTTCCATCTTCTTTAACTGCTACATTCCTTACCTATATATTTCTACAATTGATGAACCTTACTCCTATGTATGTTTAAAAAAAAAAAACAATTGTTTGTGCACAAATCATTACCTGTATTGCATGTTGACTTGTGTAAAGGTGTCCTGTCTTTCTTCTCCTTGGAAACTTTAATTATCTAGGAAAGAATTTTGTAGAAAGATGGAGAAAGACTCTAATGAGTGGATCAGTTTTAGGTGTGTCAGCATTTGCATTGCTGAGACAAAAACCACATAAGATACAAATCTTGAAGGTTTCTTTTGGCTCATGCTTGGTGGGCTTTTAAGCCTGTAGTGGGATAAGGAACATAAACAGAATAAACCTGCTCACCTCACGGTGGCCTGAAAACAAGAAATGGTAGAAAAGTTGGGAATCCCAATATCCCTTTAATGGTGCTCTTCCAAAGGCTTAACTTTCCTCCAATGGACCACACATCGGCTCCATCATCTCCCAACTGAATTCCAGGTGGGTAACCAAACTGTCATCTTGTGGGACTTAGAGTACATTTAAGGTACAAGTGACAAGCTTCTGAACATCCCTGGTACACATTCCTGGGAGCAGTGTCTTAATTTGGTTTCTATTGCTGTGAAGAGACAATATGACTATGAAAAGTTTTATAAGGAACATTTAATTGGGGCTGGCTTACAGTTCAGTGATTTAGTCCATTGTCATCAAAGTGGGAAGCATGACAGCCTATAGGTAAACATAGTGCTGGAAAGATAGCTGAGAATTCTTCTGGATTGGCAAGCAGCAGGTAAAGAGAAAAATTGGACCTGGCTTGAGCATCTGAGACCCCAAAACCCACCCCCAATGACGCATTTCCTTCACCAAAGCCTCACCCATTCCAACAAAGGCAACACTTCCTAACAGTGCCTCTAGCTATGGCCTATGGGGGCCATTTTCACTCAAACCACCATAGGCAACATAGAACAGAATCTCAAGTGAGGAAACAGAAGAAACAGTTGCAGGTGAACAAGAGAAATCTCTTTGTTTGCAAGAAAACAAAAGAAATAAATAGATCTGGAATTACAACCAAAACTAATCAATGCACTATAGGTGAGTTATCCAATGCTAGTTAATAGAACGACTAGTTAAATTTACTTTGTTAGGTAGTGTCTCCTGAGATGTTCCTGTTTCCCGTCCTAGTTTAGATAAAAATACTCATATAATTCAAAGACTACAGAGGCCTTAAAGTTCACCCAGTTAGGGCCATTCTTTGTTGGGAAGCATGTAGATACAGTATTGAAGGGTCACCTCTTCTCTTTTGGGATACATCATGAGGTAGACAGAATTGATCCAGTCCCCGAAGCATGTGTATGTGAGGAGCAATCACTTCTTCAATTGTGTTGGGGCATACAGCTGACTACTAAAATGGTTGGTTATCTAAACATATTGAACATAATTCCTTAAAATTTCTTATAACAAAAAATTTCTTCCTGCTGATGGCAGAAGAAGAAGCCAGTGATATTCAAAGCACAAAGTATTCTCTTCTCCAATGCTGGTACTGAAGATGAAGGAGACAAGTCAAAGAATGTAGATGACCTCTAGAATCGGAACACAAAGGCCAATAAGCAGTCAGCAGGAGCCAGGAGCTCAGTGCTACAGCCTCAGAAAACTGAGTACTGCTATGGACCCAATATGCTAGAACACGGTTCTTGCCTGAACCTCCATGTTAGAGCTCATGTAAAAGAACACTTTGGTTTATGCCTTGTAAACCCACATCAGAATGGGCCTGCTGAATCTGCCTGGAATTCTGGCTAATGAAACTGTGAGATAATAAATGGTGTTGATTTAAGCTGCAAATTTTGGGGTAGTTTGTAGCTGTTTGAGAGCAATCAGAAGCACCACACTTCTTCTGATAGGCAATCACTACCTTATCTTTAGAGAGCTTTTCTTAAAAGAGAAGGCTCGTTTTACAACTCAACAAATTATTCTTCCCTATATAACCCCCATCAAGCCTTCTGTGACCATGTGGTTCACTCAAAACAATCATTGTTCCACATGGTAACCTTTCAAGAATTAAAGTTGGGTCTTATCTGACATCCTTCATCCTCTGAAGATTGCTTCATCTCTCCTGACTTAGTGATTTTGTTGTACTTATTCACGAATCTATAAGAACAGCCTCCTTTATACAGGTGATAAATGAAGAGAAGCACTCACTACAAGAATGCCCTTTTGTGGATGGACCCTGTATAGACATTATATACCATCTCTGAATATCTTAAACCAGTGCTATCAACCTTGTCTAACCCAAAGTCTAAATCCATAGATATTAATAACTGATATTCATAATGAATTACCATCTTTTTCTCCCAAGAGAAAAAGAGAGATAAATCTCATACCTCCAAATTAGAGATTATTCTTTCATGGCTGGCAGGGAAAAATAAACATAAAACTCCCTAAGTTTTTCATTCCAAGATTTTCCTTGACTTTTGTACATATATGCATGTGTGTATGTATGTATGTATGTATGTATGCATGCTTATAAAGATACTTCTCGCTGACAATAATAGAATAACTTAACACTATGCTAGCTCTCCCATATAAACAACTGTAAAAATATGGAAGGTGTATGAAAAAAAACTCTTTACAGACATGGGACAATAATAAGCACTAGATGATAATTTTTAAGTGTTAGTATGTTTATTGGAGGAGGAATGCTCACGTGCCAACATGTATTCATGGAGGTCAGAAGATGACCCATGAGAGTTGGTTTTCTCATTCCACCATGTGGTTTTTTGGCATAGAACTCAGGTTGCCAGGCTACCCTTACCTGCTGAGTCGTCTCACTGGTCCATAGACTGTTATACTTAAAAGAAGGAGTTAGAGGTTTATCAGCAATCAAAATTAGCACACTTATACTGATATGATGTAATTACCATCTTATGTCTGGATCATTGTATCCTATCAATGAAGGTAACAAATTTAAATCTAGAAAGTTGAAAGTTAGTAAACAGAATGCAGTGGGAGACTTAATTTTGCTAGCTTATTTTTCTAGATACAGTTTTCAGAAAAATGCCAGGCATGAATGGTAGTCTGGCTGAGTATGGAAACAGAGAGAAGGATTTGAGAATGGTATCCAGAATTTTCAGGTCATGGTTGCAAAGAGCAAGGAGCAACATAGAGAAAGATCTTTGTACATCTGCATATCTACATAATGGATCTCCTCAAGTCTAAACATGAACATATACAGGTTTATAAAAAGTCTACCCAAGTGCAGACACAACAGGAACAGCTGCTAACAGTAGAGTACACAGAATTCCTAAGGATTCCATGCATTCAAGTGAGGCCTACAAGAGTATATTCCTTGAAGCAGGTACCATTAGGTTTATGTCTATCATATAGACAAATCCATAGATGCTTCTGTAGTATCCTCTTCCCACTCCCTCCAAAACATGTCTATAATCCAAACCTCCAAATTTCTCAATGTGGTATAACCTGAAACATTTTTGTAGATATGATGCCTTTGTAGATTACTCTAGGTGACATCATCTTGGAATACCTGAGTGGATTCTAAGTCAAGACAAATATCCTTATGTGAAAGACAGAGAAGGGAAAGACTTTGACAGAGCAGGCCATGTGAAGATGAAGGCAGAGGTCACAGGTATGTACCATCGGTAGCCAATGAACAGGGAGAGCCTCCAGGACAGTGATTCTCAATCTGTGAGGGCTTACAACCTCTTTGGAGGTAGAACAATCCTTTCAAAGAGTCACATATCAGATATCCTGCATAGAAATATTTACATTATGATTCAATGTAGCAAATTACAGCCATGAAGTAACAATGAAATAATTTTATGGTTGGGGGTCATCACAGCAGGAGGAACTGTATTAAATAGTTGCAGCAGTAGAAAGGTTGAGAACCACTGCTCCAGAAACTTAAGAAGGCAGTGAGTGTGTCTAAGCCCCTATATCAAGCAGCCACTGCACCATTACAGGTTGGTAACTTCACTTGCAGAGCTCAGAAAGAGTAAGCAGCAGAATCTGAAGAGCCTTAGGTATGCATGTGTTTATTTTGCCTCTTTTTATGTTTGGGGATAGTGAAACATTAAAAATACCAGTGGTCCCATTTGTTGATTCTTGATCTTAGAGCATAAGCCATTGGTGTTCTGCTCTGGAAATTTTCCCCTGTGCCCATGTGTTTGAGGCTTTCCCCCACTTTCTCTTCTATTAGACTCAGTGTATCTGGTTTTATGTGAAGGTCCTTGATCCACTTGGACTTGAGCTTTGTACAGGGAGATAAAAATGGATCAATTTGCATTCTTCTACATGTTGAACACCAGTCGAACCATTTGTTGAAAATGCTGTCTTTTTTCTACTGCATTTACTTATCAGAGGAGCCAAAGCAAAGACAAATAGACAAGGGACCTAAAGTTCAAGAGGTTGTGCAAATTTGTCAAGTGGAACAGCCTGTGGAGACAGGGTTCTTTTTCTATTGGGCACATTCCAAGTCATTGCTCAGTTCGTCAATAAAACCCAGTCTTTACTGCAATGCATTTCAGTAATGCTCCCCCAGCTTACTTCTCCCCTCTCCATACTCTAAACCATCCCCATATCCAGCATCTTTTTGAAAAGTCTTCTCTTTAATTTCCCTTTCTTATGTTTCTCCAAGTATATGGGAGATTTTTGTTACAAAACTTGAATATGAGGTGCATAGAGGTGGGCAAAGAGCTGGTGTTTGCCAGATCCCATTAGTCACAGACAAGGCTAGGGGAGAAAGTTTTCATTTTTGTGAGTCACTGTTTATCTGTCTATAAATTTAGTAATGAAATGCCTGTGCCACAGGGATGTGAGGAAATTTCATTTTTGCTTATAAAATCCTCAGGGCATGTTTGGATACAAAATGCAATAACACCATAAAATATTGCCCTGATATTGCTATCTCCAAGCCTGGAACTCATTTCTGCATTATGAGAAGCAAAGGAGATTTATGGGAAAGATAAGGAGCCAGCTCCTCTCAAGTATTTAAATGAGGTTTTTCTTTAAATAGCCATTGTCTGCCAGTGTCGTGATGTTTGAAACTGACAAAAAAGATTTGCCAGTAGCATCTAGAAACTTTCTGATTGTATTGATAGGGAAATACTTAAGTAGAAATAAAATCAGTTGTAACTTATTAAGCTTCATGATATGACCACTTTCTCTCATCATTACTTTAAACATTCAAAATAGATTTTTGCAGTGTAGGTGTCATTAGTTGTGTGTGTGTGTGTGTGTGTGTGTGTGTGTGTGTAGTATTCTACAGATAAGGAAACTGAGACTTATTAATACTGAAAAGAGTGGCAAAGGTTAGGGTTTCAAAGGCTTTGGACTTCTCTATTAGTAGTCTACGCATGACCAATTAGCACACCCCTGGAATCTGACACTCAGTCAGAGCCTCCTATCCAGCAGCTCTGTATGGGTCTTAGCAAAGCAGTTGAAAAATAGGGGTAGAAAAAGATACTCATGGTCCATGGTGCAAATGCCACTGGACAACACTCCTGGCTTGGGATTAAGTACTTAGAAGATTCTAGGCCTATCCATTATCACATAAAGATAACCAAGTCAATAACTGGGATAGTCTCAACTGGGAGAAAACCTGTAGTCTCTCCACAGACTGATATAAGATCTTGAAAAAATTGAGACCTATAAACCCCATTAAGGGCAAACTTAATAGATGAAGGGATGCAACATGCAAACTCTTCCCAAACATAAACAAGCACAAAGAAAAAGTAGAAGGATGTCTGTAATAGCAGCATGAAGACACATTAGTACTGCAGAATAGAAGGCTAAAGAGGTAAAGGCTTGGGTAAAATTGCCTCTTGTCAGACCTGGGCAACCATGCAATAACCATGTCACCCACACAACACAGTGAGGAACCTGAAGTTTGCCCACCAAGAAATTAAACCATTAGCCTCTACATGCCAAGGCAGTAGTCAGAGATAATGCAAAGTGAGGCACAGGAGAGCAACTAGAAGCCACAGCATCATCCCAGCTGTCTTACCTAGAGCAGTACTAAAATTCCAGGACCATGATTAATAAGAAAGTGGGATGATGGAATCAGTTCAGGAAACTTTCCAAGCACTGACTTTAGTGAATTTTCCAACAAATGGGGTGTGTTTCTGCCAAAACCAGTCATTTCTTAAGAGAGAGAGAGAGAGAGAGAGAAGAGAGAGAGAGAGAATAGTAGATACAACTAGCTAGCCACTGAAGAGTCATGTCTCTTCTATTCATAAGGCATTTCTTAAGCACATATTCTCCACACACAGACTATTTCTCTTAGACCCCTTTGTGTCTATGTTTGCCCACGTGCCTGCTTGTTGAGAATGGTAAACAAACACAGGGATATGTGATATTTCTTGTCCAAAAGTGACAGTAAATAAAGATGTCTCTTGCAACCCACACCCTTTCTCTCCATCCTCCACATAAACACATAGAATTCCAGTGTCCTTGGGGGAATGTTAGATATATATTGGAAGGGAAGAGAAGAGAAACACCAGTGGAAAATAAAAGTATATGTGTTGAAGCAACAGAGGGCTGCAGTACCCTGATGACAGTAGCATACACAACCATGGTAGCTGGTCCTGCAGATGGTTTCCAACTAGTCTTTCTATCCATCTACACTCATGCTGAGTTTTCCTGGAGTCTACTTCTATTTCACTGTGTTAATGTTAGTGCAACAATAACAACAACAGACCACCCAACACCATCCATTTGTGAGAAGGGAAAGGTTTATTTAGACTCGGGGTATTGAGATTTCAGTCCTTTACCACTTTGACCCATGGCCTTCATGCCTGTGGTGAGGCAATATATCATAGTAGGAATGTGTGATAGGCTAGACTGCTTACATTGTAGATTACAAAAAAAAAAAAGTATACAAGGAAGACAGAGAAAGAAGGATTATGTACAGGGGGGACCAGTATTGTAAAACCTTCCAGATGACACACCCCAGTAACATCAGGCCTCTCACTTCTTAAAGATTCTAGAACCTCCCATTAGCACCACAGTTTGGAGACCAAGCTTGCAACACATGGGCCTTTGCAGTATATACCAAATCAAAACCAGAGCTGTGATTTCTCTATACAGGAGAATGTAGGCAAAGAGAGATTGGAGGCCATCCATGGCTAATAATGAGAAAACTAGCTGACAACTTCTGGGCATCTTTAAAAGTTCATTCGTAGGATTCTACCTCAGCAATCCAAATATCCCTCACCAATCTGTGCTGTAAAAATCGCATACTACACAGGGAGTCCATATGTAGGTGCCTTGGTTAGCTGCCCAAGCTGTGCTCTCAATCAACAGCCAACATTGTCCTCCAGCTGTGTGAGGGAGCCATCCTCACCCTGCAAAACCACCAAGGCTCATGATGACTGCCATTGTCACAGTACCCCAGTCACTAGCTATCTCCCCTGGCACAGAACAACCCAGTAAACCCACTCAACAGTAGAGACGAGAAACTGCTTTAAGCCAATGATCTTTGAGAAGGTTTATGATGCAGGGATGGGAAAGAAACTCTTATATAACACAGAAAGGGAGTCAACCGAGAAAGAAGACATGAGAACTAGGTTTTAAAAGACCAAAAATGGACAGCCCTGTGTGAGAGCAGAATAGCAGATGCAGGGAAGAGCTAGTCACAGCTGGGTAAAGACTATGGGGATTTCCACTGGCAGAAAAGCTCTAGACTTGGTGCATTATCTCACATATTTAACATCCAGGAAATATCTGATAGCCTCTAACTCTGGGTGGGAAAATAATACTTCCATGTACAAGCAAATACATAAAACTTGTATTAATCCCAAGGAAATACAAAACCAAGTAAGAAACAAAAATATAATGGTTGTATACAATTTAGTTCATCATAAAATTTTGTGTAATTAAAATAAGGTTAATGCTGGTGGATAAGCAATTCTAAGACAAGATGAGTGGGGTGAAGGAGGAGACAAGGGAAGACATAGCAACTAGGAAAACTATTATCAACTCACACATAGCCATTCAATAGATATTAAAAGCTAATAAATCCACAAATAGCCATGACATTTATTACTTGGAAATATAGAAGCAAACATCAAAAAAGTACATGTTGAAAAAAACTACAAAGTCTTTGAGAAAAGGAACTAGGTATCAGGGGGAAAGACATAGTGGTGCCATTGGGGAGGGTGACACTTGCTCTGTAAGTCCAGAATCAGTGACGCACAGTCTCTATGCTACACTGCCTGTCCATAATCCAACACTACGCTGCAGTATCTTTGAACTTTTATATGTAAATAATCTTCCATGAACCAAGGTCCCATCTGGAAGATAGTCAGTAACAGAAAACTGTCATTATCAAATGACTTAACATAAATAAATCATTTGGAACCATACCTAACATATGTGCATGCACACATGCACATACAATACATTCTGACAACAACGTTGTCTTTTCCATGTTTGATTTTAACACATGAATAAGGATTGCTTGGATGAAAACAAAAACTTGGTAGGGAGGGGCTTCAGAAATGTTCAGTTAGTAAAAGTGCTTGCAATGCTATTGCAAGAATCTGAGTTTGGATCCCAAGGACCTACAAAAATGCCAAGGCCAGGGGTATTACCTGTAATGCCAGTGTTCCAAAAGCAGAGATGTATGGATACCTGAAGCTTACTCATCAACTATCCTAATCAAAGCAGTGACATCCAGGTTTGGTGAACCCCATTACCCTGCTATAGACATCTATTAACAAAAAGCACATATGCATTGAATACATGTGTGATAAGGAAAAGGTAAGTGTATTAGGTTTGGCTTTTCAAGGGAAAGAAAACTTTTAGGGAGAAAAGACGATGTGTCTCAAAATCTGTGGTCAGAGGAGACACAAGAAATGAATGGGGCCTTGGGGAAAGGAAGACTTGCTTTTATTAGACACATGAAGCCCTGAAATGGATAATGGAAGGAGGTCCTGAAGTCAATTCTTGAAGAGTTTAAAGGCAGTGCTCATACCCATGGACTTCCACACCATACAATGGACTTCCCACAGTTCTGACAATATGATAGCAAGAGACTAGGACCTGCTGCTATTAGAATCTGTGATTCATGAATGTGAACAAGAACATTTCACCTGGTGGGGATTTGGCCTTCACAGGGCATCTGCCAGCCTCAATCCTGTCATGAGTTAGAAATACTATCTACTCTGTTCCCTGGGAACCAATGTTCTTGTCAGCCATCCAGGACCTTCTGTCCAAGCCCCAGCATGCACCTGGTTTCCTGTCACTCTGCATCTCCTCTCTAGTTCAACTCCATGTTCTGATCCTGGTCTATGTTTTCACCTTTTCCCTGACTTGCCTCCTGCCAGGCACTGATACTATGGCACTTTAGAGGGTGAGACCTTTGCATCTCAACTAGTGGCCAAATCATGGAAGGGGAAATGAGGGAAAATTTTCAGTCAGCAGTAAGACAAGCGAAGGCCTTCTGAAGACCATTCCTTAGATGGTAAATAAGGGAACTGAAGCAGAATTTGAAAGTCCTACAAATAACACTTTTTAGAAACAGAAGGTACCCCAAAGGGCTGTGAGCATAAACCAGAATTAAAGGCAGGCCCCATCCAATTTTGGCTGTCAATAATTCTGTCTCCCCAAACTCTGCCATTCCAAAACTACTGTCAGTCCACCCTATGATAAAGAAAAGATGAAGATGACTACAGGTCAGGGAGACATAGTTAAAGATAGTACAGCAGCCTGAAGAAAGACGGGTAACAAGATATAAATGGAGTGCCAGAAACACACCAAGTGCTGTAAAACATAAAAATGACAGAAAGTAGAGCTTCTAGTGACATTACACCAGAATAAGCTAGATAAAATCAACACAGCTAAAAGGCTGAGAAAAGCCACCATCTGGGAGACAAAAGAATAAGGATAAATTATTTTGCTCTAAGTCCCCAAAAATTCAGACTACAGAAGCAACTATGCTGTTTCAATTAAGAAATCTATGGAAAGAGATCCTGACACACCTATCTTAAAGACTTGGTGTTGGAATTATTCATTAATGATTGAAGCCAGTAGTAGTGCCTAATTCAATGAATGTTTGTGTGATGGTTTGAATGAGACCACAGGCTTGTGTGGTCCCAATGATTGAGAAAGACATATAACATGGTCTGGTCTCATCTGAACAAACACATGCATGAGTGAGTGCACTAACCCATATGCATATGCACACATACAACAATTTGTACATGTGTGCACACATACAACAATCTATATGTGTATACATACATACAGAAATTTTAGGAAATGCCATCCTTTTAGATCAGATTGATGTAAAGGAGGAATTCTTGATTGTCTAGACACTGACTCTGTGGGATAAATGCAAAGAAGTGAACTTTTAGTTATATACTATGATGTATTTTCTTCCAAAGAAGCAGGTTATTAACAATTTCTTCAAGTTTGCATGAAAGCTAGCACGTAGAAAAAATTTTGGCACAAAATCCTTATATTAGGTTCTTTTGAAAAATCAAGAAATGATAGGAGGATTTAAATCTTATAAATGTGTTAGTGGAACAGATTGAGAAGAGTTAGAAGAGTATCCTTGTTGAAGGAAAAGTTACTGGGGGCAGGCTTTGAGGTTTCAAAGGACTCATACAATTCTTAATTAGATCTCTGTTTCTCTTTCTCTGTGTCAGGTCTCTCTCTGTGTCAGTCTCTCTGTCTGTCTCTCTGTCTGTCTGTCTGTCTCTCTGTCTGTCTCTCTGTCTGTCTGTCTGTCTCTATCTTCTGTCTGTCTGTCTCTTGTCTGTTCTATCTGTTTCTCTGTCTCTGTTTCTCTGTCTCTCTCTCTCTCTCTCTCTCTCTCTCTCTCTCTCTCTTGTGTGTGTGTGTGTTGTGTGTGTGTGTGTGTGTGTGTGTGTGTGTCTGTGTGTTTTAAATCAAGATATGAGCTCTCAGCTGTTCCTTTGTTCTGTTATCATTGACTCTGACCCTTTGAGACTATAAGCCAACTTAAAAGCTTTCTTTTATAAGTTGCTTTGGTCATGATGCTTTATTATGGCAACAGAAAAATCAATAAGGTAGTCTGTTAAATAATTATGATATCAAGGGTTTCCATTTTGAAATTCTGAATCCCTATACTAAAGGTTAACATATGTGATACTAAAACCTGGAGTGAAATTAAAGTTTTGTATTATTAATTCTGAAAGAATTGCAAACTTTGTATTGTTCTATGTATCTTATCATATATCATATCCAAAGGGCATACTTAAGTCTAACAGTAATCTAAAACATTTCTGACATTTATATAATACTCTATGCTATTTTTAGGTAAGAATAAGTAAAACCTAAGCTTAGCCCCTGAGGTAGTTGAAGTCAATTTTAAGCACTAGACCTTTGGTAGAATTCACATGCAAATTATAGGTATTAATCACTTTATTAAATACTATTTCAAGTGTTTGTTCTAGCTAAGAGTTATCTATCAAACATCCCAGGACAAAATAACATTGCTCATTTTCAGAGATTTAAATCCCCATGGGTATGTCTTAGGGCAGCATAATAGTGGGAAAAGCTGTATTCAACTCTCTAAAAATATATGGATTGGAATGCTCCACTGTAATTCCCATAATAATATCTCCTGCCAACACAGAGAATGGCCCATTAAATTCACAACAGTTCAGAGAGAAAATGCATTTAACACTACCAAGTAGAATGTTGTTAAAAAAAATTAATCTAACACATTGAGTTCTCCTCCCATAAGGATATACTGTATAAAGTCTCCTTCGCAATGTAGCACCTTCAACCAATGGAAAGAAAACCAGGTTTTCTATACAGAACACATTTATAAGATTTAAATTCCCCAATCATTTCTTGATCTTTTTCAAAAAAAAAAAACTAATATAAGAATTTTTGTGCCAAGAATTTTTCTACATGCTGGATTTCATGCATACTTGAAGAAACTGTTAATAACCTGCTTCTTTGGCAGAAAATACACCATAGTATCTAACTTCAAGTTGACTTCCTTGAACTTATCTAACAGCTTCAGTGTCTAGACTATCAAAACTTCTTTCTTTACATCAATCTGTTGTAAAAAGATGCCATTTCCTAAAGTTTCTATATGTATGCATACATGTACAGATTATTATATGAGTGCACATGCACGTGGCTGGGTGCACTTGCTCATATATTTATTTGTTGAGATGTGGAATCCAAATGATGTCATATGTGTTTCTCAATTGTTCTTCACCTTATTTTTGACACAAGCTTTCTCAATGAACCTGATGAAAACCATTCCTGAAGATTTACTGGCCATCAAGGTCCTGGGTTCTAAATAGAGACTATGTTAACATAAATCCATTCAGTAAAGGTAAATATTTCATTTATCTGCATATAAAATATACTCTAGAAAAGGTAACATTAGGTCACTACAGGAGCCCTCAAATTCTATAACATAGAGCTTGCTCAGCTTTAGGTGATATATATGTATTTTTTCAATTAAAAATTTTGAAATACTTAATAAGTATTAATACTTTGTAAGGAACCATTAGTTTATTTTTAGAAAGTTAATTACCTAATTATTCTTTAAGTATAGATCTAAAAATAGATGACATAATTTTCAACTATTCAACAATTCAGATAATTTTAAATGACACAAGCTTTAAATCCCAAGCAGCTCAGAGTAACATACTATTAATAATAATAAATATTGTTGTTTTATCATTATAAGATAGCCCATGAACTATTATATCCTTTTAAATGGTATACACATTTATAATAACCATGACTTTACCAACTATGCATTCTTGATCTTTCTCTTTGTTGATATTTTTTTTATTTATTTACATTTCAGATGTTATCCCTTTTCCCCATGAGGATGTAACCCCATCCATCCACCCACTCCCCCTCCCCCACACGAATTCCCCCACATTGGGGCATCCAGCCTTCATGGGACCAAGGATCTCCTCTCCTACCAATGCCTGACAAGGCCATCCTCCCCTACATATACAGCTGGAGCCATGAGTTCCTCCAAGCATGTTCCCAGGCTGGCGATTTAGACCCTGGAAGCTCTGCTTTGTTGGTATTGTCGCTCATCCAATAGGGCTGCAAGCCCCTTCAGCCCTTCAGCCCCTTCAGCCCCTTCAGCCCCTTCAGCCCCTTCAGCCCCTTCAGCCCCTTCAGCCCCTTCAGCCCCTTCAGCCCCTTCAGCCCCTTCAGTCTTCTCTCTAATTCCTCCATTGGGGACCCCATGATCAGTTCAATGGTTAGCTGTGAGCATCCATCTCTGGCAGAGCCTCTCAGGAGACAGGTATATCAGGCACCGGTCAGCATCCACTTCCTGGCATCCACCTGCGTATGGAGACTGCACATGGGCTGGATCTCCAGGTAGGGCAATCTCCAAAAGGCCCCTCCTCCAATCTCTGCTCCACACTTTGTCTCCTTACTTGCTCCTGTGAGTATTTTGTTACTCCTTCTAAGAAGGACTGAAGCACCCACACTTTGACTGGCCACATACCAACTGCAATTGCTTCATAGTAGCAAGCCCTTCACTTATTAAAGCAAAAACTTCTAGTAATAACATCAATATCCATATGGTAGCATTATTGAATTTTATTGGTGTATTTCATCAGATATTATGGGTTGTTGGTTTCTTTTTATTCGGATTTGGGGAACTTTGTGTGCTAGATTGTCACTGAGTTGAGTGACATTTGTCAAATGCTACATTACACAGGCATGGCATTCATCTTTATGATAAATAAAATACATGACTCATAAACATCCAGAGCAGTAAACATAAAGGCTGGCTCACATTATGTCCATCTCGGTTGAGACATTTACTGTGGGTAAATAAGAGTGAAGAAATAAGCAACTAGGGAAGGATTCATTTCCAGAGTTTTAATATAATATTTAACTCAATATTTAAGACAGGCCATTTCTGAAAATGAAGACAGCAAAGGAGTATGGAAAAGTGATGGCCCTTCTAGTCACAATCTCACTATTCAAAGGTTTTCATCTACACAGACAGCTAAATGCTGCAGTTCATCCAAGTACCAACAGTGGAACCCATTTAAATAGATTCCAGCATGCTTTCTTTTCTATGTTTTTTACACTTGATACCTGATCTTAGTGCTCAATTGGGATAAAATTTTAAGTGGTTTCCCTACCTCTTCCTTTCTCCTCTTAAGCTCAGCTTCCTACTCTCTATTCCAATTAGAATATAACCAGTCAATTAAAATGACAAAAGATTTGCATTTTATTTCTATATGTCCAGACTTGTTCATTATGGCTCTGAAACAGGTTTGGGCCAGAAAAGTTGGCATACATCATGATGAAAGCATTACTATGGAAACAGGTAGCTTATCCTCCATCTCCCCTTCCGCTCTCCAAATTTTCTTCCAGAACTAGGTAAGAGAACAAAACTTTTTCTAAGAGGTTTTTACCAGTAGTTCTCTTGATTTTGGCCCAGTCATACTAGTGTGCCCCATGCCCATTGTATAAAGTCACTATTTTCAATTAAATGGAGGTACTATACCTGATGGTGTATACAATTTAACCTTGATATTTCTATCAGACAGGCATCCTACCTACTGAAAACATCTCCCTGTAAATGGAGACCCTTCTAACCACAAACACTACTGTTTAAAATGATTTAATGGCTCTTCCTTCTTGATCCAAGTAGGAGCCTGGGAAAAAAAATTACAGCTACCTTACTTCCCTGTCCTATTATTCCTGGTGACTGCCAAGATATAAACAAAAGAAAATTACCAATAAATAATAAGAATTAAAAAACAGGAACATTAAGGGAGCAGTTAGGTAAAGGAAGATGAAGAACTAACTTAACTAAAGAAAAAAGACATTGGTAAATAATTTTTTTAATATTTAGCCGATTTGGTTATAAAAGAATAAACTTAAGACACAAGGTACATATTTATAATTGTTAGTTAATAAAAACTTTTCAAAGTTTTATCTAGCTTAATAGCTGCATGAAACTCCCCAAGCCAGTGATTCCCAATTACTGGTAAAACAGTCCCTTTTCAAACATCCTTAAGAAAAATGACACAGGTGACATATAAATGCTTCAGCCCATTTGACCCACTCATGTCATTTCTATAAGTTTACTATAAAAACAAGATCTCAAAAATGTAATAAATATACATATGTCAAGTAATAAAATCACAATCAATATAGACATCTAGAAATGAGATATGAGGTAAAACATTGAACATGTATGTATGTAATGGGACTTACGATACAAACATTGTAGAAGCCACTAACTGTTGTGTGCTATGGAAACAATAGCAAGTAATACAATAGTGAATAGAGCAAGGCTGTGGTAATTGATTCTGTCACCATTAGTCGCTATCATAAATCAGACATAAAACATCATCATTTAAAAAAAAAAAAACTTTAAACACGGAGATGTTGGAACACACATAGAGGGATCAGTACATTCAGAAGAGCACACTGGACATGTATTAAACAGGATACTGTTACACTGCAGAACCATGAGTCTTATGGTGTGAGAGATATAATACTATGACAAAAAAGCAACATAGGAGAGGAAAGGGTTCATTTGACTTACATTTCCAAGTCACGGTCCATCATTGAGAGGAAGTCAGGGCAGGAACTGAGGCAAAAAACCATGGAGGATTCTGCTTGCTGTCTTGCTGTCTGGCTCATGCCTAGCTGGCTTTTGTATTTCAGGACCTGCCCAGGAACAGTGCATTCTACTGTCGTCTGGGCTTTTGTGCATCAAGATAATGCCCCACAGACAAGTTCCATAGGCCAACCTGATCTAGGCAATTTCTCAATCTAGGCTTTCCACTCTGGGTTGCGTCAAGTTGAAAATTAAAGCTAGCTAGGACAGTTACCCAGGAGACATAGTTCAAAGGAAATCCTTTTAAAACACTAACAACCCTTTAAACTGCAATAACCTTTGGTACTTCCTCAAACACCTGGTAGTCAAAGAAATGAGAACTAATATAAAGGGACATTTTTAACATATTAAAATAACCACAATTTAAAACTGTATAAGGCTTGGTTCTAGAAATGAGGCAATGTACAGTTAATTCCAGATATAGCAGAATGAATAGAATATAATGGTGGGAAGGGGAGTAAGCCTCAAAAGATATTGATATTCCCTTAAAGAAATATCCCTAAATTTATTTAAACATGTCTTTAGCACAAGATCTAGCTTTACCATTCATTCAAAGTTGAGAAAAACTGAACTCAACCTCCATACCCCATGGCCAGGTAGAGAATGTGTGAAATGTGGGCTGTACACTCGACAGCATACAGCATAGAACATTGCCACTAAAAAGGATGCTCACAAAACATTCTTTAGCATCTTGTGCTAATAGAACAAGAGGGAATGCATGTGCCAGAGTTCCAAACGGAAGCGGGTGCATAAAGTACACAGACAGCATTGCAATCTGCTTTAAACACACTGTGTGCATCAAACGGATCAGACAGAAGCACATAGGAATTCTATCCAGTTAGGTATGTTACAGGTAATTTTTTCATATATTCCTTTTCTTTTGATTTTAATTTAATAAAGATTCTAATTAGCTAATTTCTCATGATCCTAAAATTGTTACTATAGCAAGAATACTTGTTTCTCAGAAAACTTAAAGGATAAAATGAGTGAGTGATTCAGCATCTTGGAAGCAGTATCAAATAATATTACAGGAGGAAATGTAACAGTGAGGTAGAACATGAGACAGTGAGGATCTATCTCACACATGACAAAAAAAATTTTTCATTTTTAAACATCACCAAGTATACTTATATAAATTAAGATGATCTTAATTTCATAAGACTATATACTATGAGTGCTGTGCCTCAGCCAGTCCACCATTATCCAAAGCATCGTTGTGTGGTTTACGATTGTAAAAATGTTCAAATGACTATAATTCCTGGTAACTGTCAATATCCAAGTTGTATATCCTGCTTTTAATTTCCCTAAGTTTCTTTCAAGATGTAACAAAAGAAATAGACACTAATGATAACTGCAGAGGGTGGGATATAGGAGAAGCTAACACTGCCTAATAGACCATGGGCAGCTAAGCTGGGATTTGGAGGGCATTTGACAGGTAGAAAAGGGGTCAGGCAAAGAATGAGATGTGTTCACCTTTTTTCTATCTGGATTCAGGCAGAGAGAACCTAGAGCAGTGGTTCTTAGCCTGTTGGTTGTGTTCCCTTTCAGGATCAAATGGCCATTTCACAGGGATCACATATCAGATATTTACATTGCAATTCATAACAGTAGCAAAGTTACAGTTATGAAGTAGCAATGATATAATTTTGTGGCTGGGGTTCATCACAACATGAACTCCATTAAAGGATCACGGCATTAGGAAAGTTGAGAACCACTGAGCTAGAAGATACAAATCTGGGAGGCATGGCTTAGGGAAAGAAATATGTGACAAAGCCAGGTGACTTCCAAAACCACTGTCAGGGCTAGGACTAGAACTCAGAACCTCTGTCCATGAACTTTGATTTTCTCTATCATCTAGGGACAGGAATACATTGAAGTAATTAAAACTAAAAATCTACTTCTATTCATTCATTACTCAGCTCTATGAAGATCCCTGGAAAAGTCTGGTTATCTGAGGAAAAAATAGATGCCTCTTGCTCAGGTTGAGATTATGTTAAAGATCTTTGTCAATCCAAGAAATAGTGGACCCAGCTATACCACTCCTGGGCATATACCCAAAAGAAGCTCCATCATATAACAAGAACACATGCTCCAATATTTTCACAGCAGCCTTTTTTAATAATAGCCAGAAGCTGAAAACAACCCAGACAGAAAACAACAGAGGAATGAATACAGAAAACGTGGTACATTTACACAATGAAGTACTACTCAGCTATTAAAAACAATGACTTCATGAAATTCTTAAGCAAGTGGATGGAACTAGAGAATATCCTGAGTGAGGTAACCCAATCACAAAAGAACACACATGGTATGCACTCAGTAATAAGTGGATATTAGCCCAAAAGCTCTGAATTGGGTAAGATACAATTCACAGACTACATGAAGCACAAGAAGGAAGACCAAAGTGTGGCTGCTTCGGTCCTTCTTAGAAGGAGTAACAAAATACTCACAGGAGGAAGTACAGAGACAAAGTGTGGAGCAGAGACTGAAGGAAAGGCCACCCAGAGACTGCCCCACCTGGGATCCATCCCATATACAGTCACCAAACATAGACACACTATTGAGGATGCCAAGAAGTGCTTTCTGACAGGAGCCTGATATAGCTGTCTCCTGAGAGACTTTGACAGAGCCTGACAAATACAGAGGTGGATGCTCACAACCAACCATTGGACTGAGTATAGGTCCCCAATGGAGGAGTTAGAGAAAGGACTGAAGGCACTCAAGGGGTTTACAACCCCATAGGAAGAACAACAATATCAACCAACCAGACCGTCCAGAGCTCCCAGGGACTAAACCACCAACCAAAGAGTACACATGGAGGGACCCATGGCTCCAGCCACATATGTGGCAGAGGATGGCCTTGTCCAGCATCAATGGGAAGGGAGACCTTTGGTCCTGTGAAGGCTAGATGCCTCAGTGTAGGGGAATGCCAGGGCAAGGAGGCAGGAGTGGGTGGGTGGATATTGGAACACCTTCATAGAAGCAGGAGGAGGAGGATGGGAAAGGGGATAATATTTGAAATGTAAATAAAGAAAATATCATAAATCAATCAATCAATCAATCACCATTGGTGCTTTTTCTCCTGGTTTACAAACTCTTGCTGTTTGAAAGTTGGATGGCATGGCGTATTTCTACCTATAATCAAGGTCTTCAAACTTCACTAGACTTCAGGAACACCTAAAGACTTTTAACACTTTTGCTGCCCAGGTGCACACTTACTCATTATATCTAAAACTCTGCAAGTGTGGCCCAGATTTAAATTCCTCCTGTGTTGCAAATGTCCAGGCAAATTGGAGTCTCATGTTCAAAGCATAGTAAAGGATTACCCTGGGAGAAGCATCACCTAGGTGCTTGGTAGTCATGGCAAACTCAAGTCTCCTCCTCCCCCCTCCCCTACCCAGTGCTAGAGTTTTACAAGCTCTCCATGTGGCTAGTGTGCATCTTAATGTCTGCAAGGCACCTTTCAATCTGGATTTACTAAAGCTATAATAACCATCGTCTAGTTCCCTCCTCTTCTGACTTTCAGAATAGAGAGGAGAATGGATCTCAGCTCTGTCTTCAAAGATTAAGCAAAGCATCCTTAATCCTTGAGATCTCCAGAGGTTACCCTCTATGGGAGAGTGGGAGCTGTGAGTTGATGAGCAAGGCCTCCTGGAGGAACTGTGGTACTGGGACATGTGTTGACATCACAAGTTTAGCATTGTCCAGGTTACATCGGAAGCAGCAGGCTTGAAGTTTGAAGTTTTGAAGTTTAGGGAGGAGGTCCAGATTGGTGATAGAATTTGTGTGAAAATGCTCTATAAACTGTAAATCATTATGCAAATGGGAGTATTTCTATTTTCCCTAACAAATCTTCATGGGTCTTCTAGGAGTCTTTAACGAATTAAATTCTTAATGACAAGAAAATGCAATCACTAAGACAGTGTGAGCATTTACCCAGTGCTCAAGTCTTTCCAATTGATGGAGCTGATACTAGGACACCCTAGCTGATGCGTCGTGACTCCTTCACAGATGAGCTGACCAGTATGACCATACATCCTGCTCTGCCTGCCATGCCAGCACAGTTTGTAATAGCATATCCACTCAAGCTTGGATAATTAAAAAGATAGACCTAACAGTGCTTCAAAAGTGAAAATGAGACTTCCTTAATTTCAATAAAAGGGGCAGAGTGTTGGGGACAATTTTCAGTCTTCTGTGGAATCAGTCCAAAACCCAGATATTTTCTGTGCTGAAATATGTTTGTCATTGTGACATCACGTGATCTGAAACACACTGGCTCACGTTCCCAGGTACCATGAGATACATGGGACTCACAGCTCACAGGGCTGTAGGTTGTGAATTCCTATCAGTCCTGAAAACCAAATGTTACACACATCTCACATGTCATCAACCCATTATGTATGTCTGAAATGAACACTCTCCAGCTGACAGTGGACCACCATCCACCAATAACAATCACCATTGGTTTTGAACTAGGCACATGACCTTCTGTGGTCACTGGTTCCTGCAGGGTAAGGAAAGGGAAGAGGCAATCAAGACAATGTATCATTCCAGATAAACACCAACTTGATCTCAGGTATCTCAGTTCCATTCTGCCCCTTCAAGAGAGGCAACAGTTTCAAATATCTGGCAACAGACAACTTCATATTCATCTCTGAATTCTGTTGCTGACGAAACCAACAAACATGCTTCATCATCAGGAAAGATTATTTTATAAGGCTTGTTAGAGAGACTCCCTTATTATTTACGGGCCTCCTGAGCTCTCCACTGGGTAGGAGGGTGTGGAAAGGGATCATCTATCCACTAAGCTCTATGCCATGCATCCCAAGGGACACTTTACAAACATCCCCCTGGAAGAAGACACCAGGCTTTCTAGTCACACACGAGAAATCTGTCCCTGGAAGACATCAAACTATTCAAGTCACAAGCTAGGGTAGTGTAGAACTTCACCTTCACATCTGCTCTACCTACGTTTCCATTTTGACCACAGCAAGAAAAAGAATCCCAGGAACACACCAGTGAGTCAGTAGCCCTGCCATCCATCTGCAAGGTGTGTTCATCTCATTCTCCAGCTCTGCCTCACCTCTGCTCTTCTTTAAGATGACCCTGAACTCTTATGCTCTTACTGGGCATCTGGAGACAGTGAATCTATCTAGAACATTACTGAATCCTAACAAAAGACAGTTCACTTGCTTTAATCTGTCCTCTAAATGTCAAATTCTGTGTCAAAAGGTTTCCCCTTCCAAAGAGTTGGAAAATTCTTCCTCTTTGTAGTTGGCAAAGCTCACTCAAACTGTATTCTCTCTTTACTCCTTGCAGCCAGCATACTTACTAAAAACCCAGTCACTCTGCAAGAAATAAAACTAAACCCAGCATAAACTCTCCTCAATCAATATTTTCAATACTCCATTATACTGCATATGACCAAGATTCCAAACATCTCGAGTCAAGTCAAATAAATAAATTTATCAATGACACAATATTACACAGAATTCAACTCAAGCTGTGTCAATGAAGGAAGCAAAAGCCACGATTCACCCATTGTTTCAAAGGGTAGAACTTTAAAAATGAAGGAGACATGTCCTTAGTGCTCTATAAAAATTGTGCTCAGGTGAAAGAGGAAAAGCTACACAGAAATATAGTTAAGCTGCTAAGTCTGGTGGCCTAAAATTGATCACCAAAGCCTACACAGTGGAGGGAAAGTACTGATTCCTGAAAAATGTCCTCTGGTCTCCACACATGTCATGACACATACACCTAGACCTGCATATGTATTCACACACGTATACACACACACACACACCACACACACACACACACACACACACACTACTATATGAATGCTCAGAAATGTTTTCAAAATCAGAATTTAGGGACTAGAGAAATGGCTCAGTGGTTAACGTACCTGCTAGACAAACATGGAAACCAGAGTTCTTACCTCCAAAAAAACAAACAAAACAAAAAATCACATGATTGGTCTTGGAAGCCCTTCTTAATTTCAGCACTTAGAAGGTGGGTGGGGCGTGGCTCTTAACAAGGGAAAAGATGTCTGGGTTTACTAAGACAATGCTTGATTGATGGAACTCGCTGAATTCTCAATAGAATAGCCTTTTTACAGATGTAGTTTGGGGATCAGCCTCTTATTTACTGATCTTAATTTTTTTAATTATTTATTTACATCCAAAGCAGGAGTTCTCAACCTTCCTTATGCTCTGACCCTTTAGTACAGTTCCTCATGTTGTGGTGACTCCCAACCATAAAGTTATTTTCTTTGCGACATCATAATTGTATTTTTGCTATTGCTATAAATCATAATATTAATATAAATATGTGTGTTTCCTGATGGTCTTATATGTCCTTTGTGAAAGCAGTCACAGCCCATTGGTTGAGAACTGCTAGCCTAGAGATGCTAGCACCTGAACTCATTAAGTGGTGGTTGTTCCTCATATCTTATCTCAATTTTAACCAATCATCTGCTCCACCTGAAACAAGACTCTGACAAGGCAGAAGGCATGACATTCTCTGCTTTCAGCACAGGCTGGGTATCCCCCACACCCCTGACATCCCTGAGAGCCTGGCACTACCTGAGCATGCAGTGACCACTCTACAGGGAGTTGCTTCTTCTATAGTGAGGTCCAACGCTGTGCAATCATGGGGACTTATCAAAAGTGTCTAGCTCCTATTCTAAAGTCCAGACTCTGATCAAGTAGGTCGCATGTGTCAGAGGACCCTTCACTATTGTAAGGTCCCAGCAGGTTCTGAGAGACAGCCAGGCTTGGAGCACATTGTATATATTCTAAGTCCATTTACCAAACTAAAGTCATCCACTTTCATGATCACTCTGCCTCCACATCACACCAGAGAAGCTCCCACCTCCCACATCACTCCTGCAGGATGCTCAATCACACATAGGTTAAGATTCCTAGCAAATGCAAGATGCACACCTCCACCTGAACTCATCATCTTGTACCATCATCCTCCTGCCTTTTTGCTGTTCCCATTTGAACCTGTCCACCTGAGCAATGTCCATTTCCTCTCTGGTGCCTAATTTGGCAGCCCAAAGACCCAAAATTATAACCCATGTCATGCTACCCTCTCCCACACCATCCGAGTACATCTAGTATCACCTTATATCCACAGGACTCCCAGTTTGTAACCATACCATGATCAGGCCTACTCCATGACCAGAGCTAGGGATCTTCCCTGTTATTCTCATCTGAAGTTTAAAAGTTATGTGAACAACATGTGTTTGGCATGCATTAGATCTCCAATAAATATCTGTGGGGTCATCATCCAGAGGAGAATCAAGAGGTACACTGTCTTTGCTGGTTAGGTTCTCTGGGACACCTACAATGACATTAGTTACTGATATATATGTTTTTCAAGACTCTCCTATGTGTCAGCTTGTAGAATCCTGTAGATTCTTTTATGTAAGTACCATTCTCATTCTGATTTACGAATGAGAAAATGAAGGACAAAGGGCTGTTATAACTTGTCTAGAGTCATGAAGCAATGAGTGTAGAGTCCAGATTCAACTCAGGTTGTCTTCACCCAGACTGTATTCAGCACCAGGCTGTTATCCAAGGTCAAACTCCTCACCCAACGATGAGGGGGACATCTGTTCCTGCATTGCCCACCTGCTCATTACAACCCAGAGGGAAACACTTCTACCATAATTGCTCCAAGCTGTCAGGAGATATGGCTGTTACTTTGCAATGACAGACACCCTCGGGTGCTAAGAACAATATTAGAAACCTTGGCTTGTCAGGGCTGAGGTTAACAATGTAAGAAGGACCTGTCTTCTGGGCATCCCAGACCCCTTCCTGCCTTATAGGGAGTAGGATAACAGATGCCACTCTTAAGAGAAAAGCACTCTGAGGATAAACCAAGTACAAAGTGTTTCAAGGACTCAGGAAAAAGAAGTTGAAGCCACCTCCTGTCTCTCACCAGCAGGGACATGGGATATAATAACAATCTCTGCTCTCCATCACAAGTAGCTGATCAGAATCACATGAGAAACTGCTTTTCAAGCAGCAGGAAAATTAACACTAGCGTAGAATCCAAAGAAATGAACAAGCCTGTACTCTAATCTATGACATCCCAACTTCAAACTCCATGACAAAAGTTTCATCTTTTTGGTTTTAAAAAATAACACCATGCCAAGTGACTTGATTTTATTTTAAGATGCTTTTCTTCTCTTTCTAGCCTGGTACATGACCTTGACCTACGGCCAGGAGAATGTCATCAATTCAGTTTTGCCCAGGATCATCCCAACCCTGAACTGCCTTAGATCTAGAACTGATAGAAATATTCACACTTGAAGTGTACAGCATAATGCCCTGTGGTATATGGAAAGGGTCACCATAGCTATGCTACATGGCACACCTATCCTCTCACATAGGGGTCTTTTTTCTCTTTGGTAAGGACAGTTATTGTCTATCAGTAACTGTCACCCATGCTATGTATTAGCTCTTCTGAGATTTTGCATCTTAGAACAGGGCCCCTGTTCCTTTTCCCTCACTTGCTTCCGTCAAGAAAGTCTCCTTTTTGGCCAGGGTCTGCCTTCATGGTTTGGATGAATCATCGAACATGACAACATCTTCTCTTACAGGTAGGTCATGGTAACCTCTTATCCAATGGTACTTGCTCCTGAGAAGGAAGAAAGACTGTGCATCTCTTTCTTCTTAACATGTTCTACATTCATTCTTCCTCAAGCAGAATTATTGAAAGAGAAGAGGAATACAGAAGCTGTAGTCAGGTAAGAGATGAGATGCCCAAGTATACATAGTGGTGACTGCAATCTGGGGACTAACCTGGTCTATCTGTAGACAAACCAG
Organism: Mastomys natalensis; assembly: GCA_021653895.1. Taxonomy (NCBI): domain Eukaryota; kingdom Metazoa; phylum Chordata; class Mammalia; order Rodentia; family Muridae; genus Mastomys; species Mastomys natalensis. Next base: position 766,213 of record JAJTUV010000902.1, read on the forward strand.
ACACCATGACTCCTACTGTGTGTGTAATTGAGAAAGCTCCAGGAACAAATGCCAGTGTGATAGAGACCTGTTGTACAGTTTTGCCTCTTAAACAGTTGTTCTGTCCTTAGTGTCCTTGACCAACATGTCATCTTCCTTTTGTGAGGCTAAGGAAAGAGAAGAGTTAACAGAATATCTTTGTCACTCCAATACTCAGGGAAAGTCCACACATCAAAAGGAAGAAGTCTGGTATTGTCTTCTCTGGGGCACTCATGGGCCCCTCCTATCCCAGTTCCACACTTAAGACTTACATGCTGAAATGAGCTGCTTTTTCTCTGCCAGTGTGTAACTTAAATGCACCCACAAGCCTGCACACACACACACACACACACACACACACACACACACACACTCTGCACAGTTGCTATGGGAACCAACCTGGAGAATTCTCTGCCTTTTATTCTATTAAAATTTTACTCTCACATCTTTGAAGTGAAATATATTTCCATTTACAAGAAGACAACAAGAAGAAGCTGTCCTGATGGGATCCTATGAGCAGGCTGGTTTTTTCCAAACCTGATGATCTTTCAGAATAATCACAGTATGCCAGAAATCATGGACCTGTCTCTAATTAATAATGTGTAGGTGAGCCATCAGAGCTAGGTATCTGAGTAAACTCCCTCTCTTCTTCACTCTTGGAGCAGATAAGGGCCCCCTAAAACTACAATTTCTCTGTTCTCATTCTGTGACCTTCTCTGAGTCACTTACTCTTCCAAGCCTCTAGTAGACATCTGAAAATCCAGGAAGAGAGGGCTAGAGAAATGGCTATGTAGGTAAAGTGAATGTCATGCAATCTGACAGACCTAAGTTTGGACCCCCGCACCCACTAAAAAGCCGAAAATGATCACATGCATCTGTGACCCTTGTGCTGGGGGTTAGAGCAGGCAGAATCCAGAGAGTCTCCACATTACAAGCCAGCCAGTCTAATCAATTGTCAATACCTGTCAAAAAAAGATAATAGAGAGTCATAGTAGAAGACCCTGAACATTGATCTCTGAGTTTCACATACACTAGCACACATATGTAAATACACATGCCTGTGAAGAAGGGGGCAGCTGTCCATGTATTCAATGATCCAAGAATGCTGTCTTTATGATGACTCCAGAGTTTGCCTTGCTATCTGTGAAGGAGGAGGCTTGCAAACAATCTATATTCAATTCCAGAGAAACCATTATTATCGGGTAGCCTTATTCTGAGACATCTCAGAGCAGCCCATTTACAAACATAGCTGATAATTGCCAAGTAAGCAGAGACAGGATGGCTTGAACTGATGTAAAATTAAAAGTCATTTTTATCTCCTCATTTAATCATCATGTTGGGAGCCAAAAGGCCCGAGTTAATCTCTCATGTCTGTCGCATACTATCTGTGTGTACCACCACTAATGTCCTAAATTCCTTGAGTCACAAATTTCTCATCTGGAAAGAAGAACTAATAATGCATATAGCATATACTAGATGAGGAGGTAAATGACAAATTACAAAGTGTACCAGCCTATTGGATGTGTTATTGCCCATGATGCCACACCAAAGCACGACTTGCTGGCTAAACTGTGAGGATCATGGCTCTTATTATGCTGTATATGTTTTACTGAGCAACTAAGATCACATCCAGTTTCTTTCACAAGGACAAGATGGGCACGAGGTGGAACCAAAGTGCCTAAAATTGGGCCAGGAGCAAACTACTTCTAACTCTTTTCAAGTTGTACCTCTGCCTTAGAAGAGAAGATGAGCTCTTGCTTAAGACCCCCTTACCTTAACTGAAACAGCAGGGACCAACTAGAAAGTACATGAACCCATTGCACAAACCTTGTCAGCTTATAGACTGTGCAAAAAGCAGACTTGACAAGTCACCTCAGCCCATATTACCACCCCTCATGCTGCTGTGTCTTCTGGGACAAAAAAAAAAAAAAAAAAGGCATGTGGTAATTCTTCTCTTTCTTTCCTTTATTGCTCCTGGAAGCTTTGTAGTTGTATCACAATGGAATTTTGCTCCTCACCTTGCACCTTGAGAAAAATCTCTATTTTTTTGGCATTTCCACACCAGCCTAGTTGATTCATGTTCCAGAGATTCTCCCATCTCAGCTTACTATCTCACTCTCTGGGATCATATTATACTCTACAGCACCCAGCTTCTGAGGGATTCTGGGGGTTTGACCTCAACTACTCATACTTAGGAAGCAAGTCCTTTCCTGGCTGCATCATCTTCGCAGGTATAACTTCCTTTCTTGACCCTGGGCTTCAGATGATTTGGTACTTGATGCAGCCATGCAAAGAGGCTCAGAAGGAGTCCATGTCATAGAGGAGACAGGAGGATGAGTGGCTGTCCCCAGTGGGCAGAGACATGGGCCACCCAAAGAGAACATATATACCTGTGGGCAACCCTATGGGCTCCTGAGAACCTAATCATTAGTGGTCACAACTATGATAATTTAAGCCAAAGTTGAATATTTCCCAGGATATTTGTCCTGCTTGCCTCCTTACTTAGCTGCTTTTGGATAGCATGAGTATAATGAATGTCACAAAGAGACTGTAAGGTACTAGTGACAAATATTAAACTAACAGTGTGACAGATAATAAATAAGTTGCATTTCTAATCCTCTAGGATGAAAATGTTCCATGAAGATAAGGAATATATAAAGAAGGTTTTGAAAAGGATTGCCCCTGATGACAACACTGATCAGGAATCCCAGATGCTGAGCACCCGGATGGTTCCATTTAACACTTAGCAGGGTCTAGCAAGGTGACAATTCCTTTACTGTTTTATAAATACAGGAACTGTGTCAGTCAGCTTTCTTTCATTGTGACAAAATACCTAAAGCTGATGCTCTAAGCAGTAGAAAGGTTTACTTTGGTATATGCTGTCAGAGACTTCTTGGTTCCTTGGCTTCCTTGTTTTGGGTCTGTAGCAAGGTCAAGTATCATGTTGAGGATTATGTGGTAGAGAAAATCCACAAGTTGGAAGAGCTAAGGTGGGAGGAGTAAGGAGAGGAAGAGGAGGAGTGAGGAGAGGAAGAGGAGAAGGAAGAGGGAGACAGAGATGTAGGAGGATGGAGAACCACACTTGGGCCGAGAGCAGTCCTGGGTATCAACTTATATCTAGGTTAGTTAATTGGTTAACACTTCCAATTGTGTGGGCATCTTGTTATTGAGCATTACCAAACATATAAAGCCTTTGATTAATCTTTAACCATTAGAGTATCATTCCTACCAGGCCCGAATGGATGGTGGGGTGGTCTGGGCTCAGCCCAGCCTTGTGGAGACAGTGTGGAAGATTGGCAGAGCCATCTCCCATGCTGGAGTCTTGTGGGTGGCAGGGCTGGTGTCTCTGCCTGGCTGCTTCCAGCTATGGAGTGCTTGGCTTCAGGCGTGGAGCATGGCAGCCTGAGCTAGGCAGAGCCTCTGCCGCTTAGATGGTTAGCCCGGGCAGCCCCATTTTTAAATATCTAACTCAACATCCATGTAATGTCAGCTGGTCAGCACAGAGAAAGATAGGAGAGAGGGGGTGGGAGTGATAGAGAAAGGTTCCAATACACACTTGAGGCAATGCACTCTTTCAATCACCTAATTCCTTCAACCAAGCCCCACCCCTAAATTTTCTGCCATCTCCTAATTTTCCATCAGAAGGCAAACAAGCCTTCAATGCATGAGACATGAGGCACCATTAAAATTTAAACAATGTGGAAATGTCATCTGGTGCTGCCACTGTGGAAAACAACATGGAGATTCCTCAGGAAAAGTGGAATTAGAACAATAATATCATCCAGTGCAACTCTTGAGAATACACCCAAAGGATTCTAAGTCAATGTCCCACATAGGTACTTTATATCCATGTTTACTCTGGCACTATTCACAGAAACCAGGGTATGCAAGCACCCTAGTAGTCCAGCAACAGATGAACAAAGGAAAAATATGTAGAATATACACACAAAATCATGACATTTACAAGAAAATAGGAACTGGATTGTCCAGTAAAATTAGTCAGATTGAGAAAAATACTTTGTTTCATATGTCGAGGAAACATATAAATATGGGAGAAGGAGATATGAGAGTAGAAGTGGATTCTGAGGAGGCAGGAAGAGATCTCAAAAAAAAGAGAGGAGAAGAGGTAATAAAATATATGTGACATAAAAAGGAAAAGGAATGATTGATTACTCAGGGAAAAAAACTAACTTCTGTGTTTTCTTTTATGACAGTAAGAATACTTAACAGATTTTGAAGGGTGCTCTCTATCTCTATGCTCTTAATCCACTTGCCAGATCTTCCTTCTGCCAGCACTTGCAAATGTCACAATCTGGCTACTTATCACAACATCCCTTACAGAATTTCTACAATATAAGACGGAGACTGTTGGATGTAGTATGTAACCTGACAACTATAACTCAATTCTTATCTTTGAGGACTTCAGAGTCTGATAGGAGAAGGACATAGTTATAGTACAAATACAGTTACAATGATTTTACTGTGATATACCATATTGCAATGTTAAATAAAACTAGAGTCTATTTTGCATGTGATGTATGTGTGTGTGCATTTGTATGTGTGTGCATAAGCAAGTACATATGTGAGAGTATGTATGTGTGTATGTGTGACTGTGTGTGTACATGTGTGAGTGTGTGCTGCACTGATAAACTATAAAAGTATCACTTAAAGGATGGCCTTGTCAGGCGTCAGTGGGAGGAGAGGCTCTTGATCCTATGAAGGCTCAATGTCCCAGTGTAGGGAATTCAAGGGTGAGGAGGAGGGAGTGGGTGGGTGGGGAACACCCTCATAGAAGCAGAGGAAGGGGGATAGTATAGGGGGAACCAGGAAAGGGGATAACATTTGAAATGTAAATAAAGAAAATATCCAATAAATAAAAAAGGAAAAAGAAAAAATACAAGGAATTCTCAGGTTATTCAGAGAAGGAAAAATTGATTTTGGGGATAGAGATAAGGGTAGACATTTGAACAATGAACATTTTAACTGAGCTTTGAGATATGAACATTGGTAATGAAGATAAATAACAGATTGTCTAGAATGGGGAAGCCTGATGAATAATCAAAGAAAGCCTATATTTATAGAGATGCCTTGGGTTGTTTTCTTAGCCCCGTGTTATTCTTTTTACCTCACTCCTTCAACCAGCATGTGGGACGTAGCATTCTACTACTGGAATGGTTCCTAAATGCAAACAGACCTGACCATTTCCTATATGCACAGAGCTTATATGCCAATGCAGAGAAAATAGAACAAACTAGAATATCCATTCTGTGTCTTCCAGTCATTAGTGCAATAAAAAAGAGTCAGAACACTCTACTCATTCTCCCTTGATGGAATCCTAGATTCTTCCTTCCCAGAAGCCATTGCTACACTGTCACTTTTTTGAATTAGAATCTAACCAACCAGGTGTAAAATATTTATGGCAAGATAGTCTTGACTGTTAAGAGGCAAATCACATTAAATCACATGATATTTCAAGTTCATGACTGGATTAGTTTTAATTAGAATTCTCTCCCATGCCTGAACACAAAAATTACAGGACACAGTATCAGAAAATCAGCTTTCCTCTGTGACTTTTGAAAGATAAATCAACTTGAGAAATTTCCAGTCATATCTAGACATCTATTTTTTAAATACTATGAAAAAAAAAACTTGTGACATAGTTTAAATTCTTTTTAGGCCACCAAGATCTGTAACATTTAATAATACTCTTCAGAGCTAAGAATTCATATACACAGTCTCATGTTATCTTCACAAATTGGATTTCTGGCCTCCAGTCACAAATAAACTTAGTCTCTTTCAACATATAAAACAGTTTCCTTACTATCCAGTTCATTAGTTCAGCATAAGCTGTTATGATCCTTTTTAAATTTGAATTTTCCAGAGTAATGTCAAGTTTACAATTTAAGTGATTTTTAGATTTGCAAATGTATACAATTTATAATTTTTTAAGTGCTTTGAAAACTCCCTTCTCTCAGAGGTAAGGAAAAGTTAGTGCTCACCAGTCCCATTCTCTCTGTTCTACTAGTATGTTGCCCTTGTCTTTATATTTATTTCACTGTCTTAAACAAGAAACCTTGAGTGCAGCCCTGAAACAAGCAGGGCAATGTTACATGTTAAGCTGTGAGTGAGGAGACATGCTATTTTTATCGCTTTCAGTAGTGTTTTTAACAACCAAGCTGTTGAGTGGCAAAATCAGCTTGTGCTATATAACGAAGTCTTTATATACAATACTACAATGATATTGATAAGACACTTAAGATACGGATGCCACCATGAGGAAATCCATCTGACACTAAGAAGTTATCCTAATAACAAACTACCGACAGTGCTACTATCTATAATGTAGAATTTGGACAAATCTTGAGTCTTTGCTTACAAAAACAAAATTTAATTTTTGTGTTCTATTTTGTGGTAGTAGGATGCTTACATCAGGTCTGCCCTTTAACAGGTCCTGCATAGCACATCTGTAGAGTGTGTTTGTTTCACGAGGTCAATGTGTTACATCTCCCACTACCACCTGTCCTGAGCTCCTGGCAGCCAACTCTCTATCCTTGACTTCAAGAGGTGCACAAAGCTTATATGCCAATGCAGAGGAGACAGAACAAATTAGAAGATCCATTCTGCATCTTTCAGTAATCAATGCTATAAAAATGAATCAGAGAGGACACCCCACTTGATGAAATCCTAGACATTTATTTAAAGTATAGGGACATTTATTTGGAACAGTATGTTTCATGTAATTTTTTGTATCTTCACATCAGCTCTAAGAGGTGAGTGTGACTGTAGTAGATTGAAGTGACTACACCATATCATGACTACATGACTGGCAAAAGTAGCATTAGAGCCCAGAGAGGAACAACTCAATTAAGGGCTCATCCTTCCTCTTCTGTCTATGAGAAATGTAAAGGAAAGATTAAAAAAACACAGCCATGCTATGTCTGCCATCTAGACTCTCAGGGAAGCCTTCACTGTCTGTCTTAATTCGGGTTTTATTGCTGTGAATAGACATCATAACCAAGCCAACTCTTAGAGAGACAAACATTTAATTGGGGTTGGCTTACAGTTTCAGAGATTAAGTCCATTAGCATCATGGTGTGAAGCATGGCATCATATAGGCAGGTCTGGTGCTGGAGGAGCTAAGAGTTCTATATTTTGATCCAAATGCAGCAGGGAAAAACTACTGTGTTTCACAATGGGCAAAGCTTGAGCATATATATTACCTCGGAGCCCCACCTCCACAGTGACACAATTTCTCTTACAAGGCCATACCTCCTATTAGTGCCACTCCCTATGGGCCAAGCATTCAAACACATGAGTCTATAGGGGCCAAACCTATTCAAACCACCAAATCCTGCTCTCTGGTTCCCATAGCCTTGTAGTCATATTACAATGCAAAACACATTTGGTCCAACTTCCAAAGTCTCCATACTCTATTACAGTCTCAATATTTAAAAGTCCAAAGTTCAAAATCTCTTCTGAGATTCATGCCATAGCAATCTTTTAACTGTAATCCCCTATTTAAAAAAATATCACATACTATAACATCACAGGATATACATTACCATTCCAAAAAATCATAGTGAGGAAATACTGGACCAAAACAAGACCAAAAACAAAGTTGGGCGACCTCTACATTTCCATATCTGATGTCTAACTCCTTTCAAATTTGTTAACATACTTATTTTCTCCTGGGTTGGTTCTACTCCCTGTTAAAAACTTTCCTCATTCAGTAACATATAACTCTGAGATCTCTAACATCATAGGGTCTCCAAGGCAACTTCAACTTCAAAGCATCTTGTTCCAGTGTCTGGGATCCACACATGTCTGGGATCTGTGCTTCTGCAACAGGCTTGAGTTACTTCTCCAGCTCTGCCATCTGTAGCACTCTAGGCTCTGGTTGACTTCACCCTACTGCTGCTGCAGTTCTTGGTAGTCATCTCATGGTACTGGCATCTCTAATACATGGGAGTCTTGTGTAGCAAATAGGCTGCACTTTCACTAATAGCCTCTCATAGGCTGTCTTCATGGTGCCAAGCCCCAACTTCTATCCTTAGGTCCCGGGTCTTCGAGTGCCAATGAGGCTGCACCTTCACCAATTCCCTATCCTGGCGTCTCACAATGCCAAGCCTCAGCTGCTTTCTATGACCCCCCTGTCATGTCTTCAAAGCCAGTCCACCTTACTGACTCATAAATTCCCAATCTGGCTGCCAGCACAATGTTTATTTCTGAAAAACAGCTTCTTTGTGCTCTCAGAAAACACTTCCCAGAAGATTCCACCTTAATGATACTAGTCTCTTCTTAATCACCATTAATTTCTTAGCTCCACCTAACCATTAGCAATTGTCCCAGTAACCGTTTCTATTCAACCACATGTCTGAAGCTGACAAGTTCTGCTGCTTCAGCCCCCTTGTTCTATTACATCGTCACTAGTTTTCTGGTTTTGATGATTTCCTTCACTGCCTAAGGTTGGCTATCCTGAAACTTGCTTTGTACACTGACTTTGAAGCCAAAGATCTATATGCTGCTGTATCTTGAGTGCTGATTAAAGGCAGATGTATACCACCACACCTAGACCTAAGCTTTTCTTTAACTCCCTTTTACAAGGTGGGTGCTTTGCTGAGTGGGATCTTGCCCCAATGTCACCAATCCATTTCTGGATTGTAGTTTATTCCAAATACAGTCAGGGTGACAACTTACAATAGCCATCACACTGTTCCACTACAAGAATTTGAGAAAATTAAATGATGGTGATATTTTTAGGGATAATAGTAACAACATCTGGAGGATGAAATGGTTACTTGGGCAGGGAGATCAGTTTGAAGTTACTTCCACATGTGTGTATATTGCACTAGAAAACATCTGTGTATGGGAGAAACAATGTCAACAAGCATCAGTGACTTAAGTTCTTCAACAAAGAATTCTGTCTCTGAAGAGTATAAGGTCTTCAGGAAAATGATTTCTATGGACTAAGATGCCCATCTCAGTCAGTGTTCTATTGCTATGAAGAGAGACCATGGTATGAAATACCACTACAACTCTTATAAAGAAAAGCATTTAATTGGGGCTGACTTACAATTTTAGAAGTTTAGTTCGTTATTAGCATGATGGGAACATGGCATCGCACAGGCAGACATAGCGCTGGAGAAGGAGCTGAAAGGTCTACATCTGTATCCACAGGCAGCAGGAAGAGAATGACTCTGGACCTCGCTTGAGCATCTGAAACTCCAAAGCCCAGTGACCCATGTCCTCTAATAAGGTCACACCTCTTAATCCAGCAATGCTCCACCTATGGGTATCAATCCCTTTGGGGTCACATATCAGGTATCCTGTATATCAGATATTGATATGAAGTACCAGGAAAATAATTTTATGGTTGGGAGTCACCACAACATGAGCAACTATATTAAAGGGTCAGAGCATTAGGAAGGTTCAGAGCCATCCTTTCAAAGATTGCCATTCCTAAGCATTTAAATATATGAACTCTATGGGGTAAATTCTTACCCAAACTGCCCCAATATTTACCATGGCATTTCCATAACTACTGATTTTGAAAAACATCTAAACAAGGCATAGTTTACCATGTTATATTACATTTAAGGTATTTTAAATATTCTAAAATATGTATAATTATATAGATATTAGAAGAAAATGTTATAAACTACAAGTAAAACACAACTATGCTCTATACTACAATAAATATGAATCAGTGACATAATAGTGGGAAATAAACCAACCAACCAGCCAAATGCCAATTCTTCATCATCTATCTTCCTATAAAATACAAACTTTCTTTAATAGTCACTATGATCATGGATAAAACATAAGCTTTTGAATGTCCTTTCCAGCCCTCTAAGCACTTTCCTTGCACACTCAGCTGTCCAAAGGTGACACCTGACTGACCATTCAGCATCAGTGATCTGGGGGTATGCCAACAGATGCTTTCAGGTCTGTGTGTGTGAAGTCCCAGGAACCTCCTGAGTTGTATTGGTTCTGCTTCCACAGGAGGGTAGCTACTAGTTATTGCTCTGCCTCTGACATTCACTCGTGTTTTCCCTGTGCCTTGATGTTGGTCATGAGCTTCCATTTAAGATCTACTTAAAACATCATTAAACACCATTCAGTCCTTCTTTATCATCATTAAAGCAGACATTAAGCCAGTCAGGAATTCTCAACCACCCCAGGGGAACTCTGGATGAGATGCCAAGCAAGAACACGGGACCATTTATCATTTAGGTCTACTTTTTCTTCCAAGGGCATTTTCAAGACATGGGCTGATTTTCATCTTCATAGAATTTGGACCAATTTTAAAACTAAGTTATCAGGATACGCTAGGCAAGCCAATTATCTGAGACCAGTCTCTGAGCACTGCCATGATCCTTCTTCCCACATAATGGGCAATTCCACTTAGAAGCCAGCAGTCGATGCTGAGGCTCATTCAATCTCATGCTGTTTGACAGGTAGGAAGCCAATTCTATCAACGGTTTTGATTTTTCTCTTTTAATATTTGTTTCATTTAGTCACGATTTTTGAATTTGGGCATATCTGAAAATTCCCCTTCTTTGTTACTCTGATATTTAAATCTATGCTGTTTATTTCAGAGAGTTGAAAAAGTTCTTTTTTCACATTATGATCATTTTCCTTGTTATGTTGTTTTCTTTGTTATACGTTTTACCAGAAATGAGTAGGTCATCTTAATGTAAAGCATATCTGCCAAGAGCTGGGGCTCCCATCCAGATTTTCTGAGCTTCTAATTTCATCAGATTGTCAGGGGGAAATGGTGACTCTTTGCCTTCAGTGGAAACAAACAAACAAAAAAATTCTCTACCCAACTCCAGATATCAAGAGTGACCATCAAAGGATAACAGTAAGACCTAAAAACTATCAACCACTAGAAATGTGTTACAGATGAAAAGATCTTGTGCTTTGCCTTTGGTATAAGTTCAAACCAACTCAGCTCTATGATACACCATACAGCATGATTTTGTCAGGTCTTATCAGACCCCCTCCTTGTTGCATTCTACCTCTGGAAATGGAATATCATAATATCTGATTTAAATCATACACAAATATTGTTTTAATAGTATAGCAGCATAACAGGAAGTTTGACATGTCATCATTTGATCCCTCCACGTCAGTAAGATAACAAAAGACGAGCAAAAGATGCTCTAGTTCCACTGACAGTTACTCTATTATCCCAGGCAAATTCTTCCAACAATTAGGACCACAAAGACAATCAACACAAGTGAAAGCAATCACAACTTCCAGCCACTGAAGACTGTCCATGGGTCTCATCATCTCCTGCTTCCTTACCACAGGAACTCCCTCAGTCCTCATCATCTCTCTCTCTTTCCCTTTCCCCTCACTCCTCTTCACTCCTCCATTCCTCCCTCTCTCCCTCCCCCTACCCCTCCCTGCTCTGTGTGTGTGTGTGTGTGTGTGTGTGTGTGTGTGTGTGTGTATGTGTGTGTGTGTGTGTGAAGAAATAGTGCTTCATGAATCTGTACTGTAGGATTCTATCAAACATACACTCTACTGGGGGCCAATTCACTGGGAAACCACAAAACACCTTCTGTGGTACTCTCCCAGTTTTCCCAGTGCAAAGTCAAGTCTGTGGTATAGTTTCTCTCTTCCAGTGTCCTCTTCCTAATCCATGCATTCACCCTGGGAGCATTTAAGAATGCTGTCCATTTAAACAACTAAAGAACTTGATTAGAGGTGGATTTTGGGGTTTTGTGGTTTTTTTTTTTTTTTTTTTTTTTTTTTTTTTTTTTTTTTTACATTGAACTGCACTCTGAGCCCAACATCATCCTCAAACTAATAAGAATGACCTTTGATAACTGGGAAATGCCACACATGCCAGAAAGTTAAAGCATATCCCTTGTTTCACAAGGATCTGAGGATATAGACAAAAAGATAAATGTCTTCTCTCAACAAAACCCTAGACATCCTGAGTACTATTTTTTAAAAATCTACCCAGAGATGTCATTAAGTTGCTGACTAACACATAAATGAGGCATCTTCAATCTCAGGTTTGTTTCCTTGATGTATGCTATGAATGGGTGTACAGATGTAAACATCTGATGTCCAAAGTGGAATTATTAAGAGATTCAAGTAGATTAAGTTCCCTAAAGCTGTTGATGGTGTGCCCTTGAAGAATCTAGTATTTTGTCTTTCTCCTCTCCTCCCCTCCCATTCCTCCTCCTCCTCCTCCTTCTTCTTGTTCTCTTTATGTTCCCATTCTTAATTTCTGTCTCTGTCTGTGTGAGTCTGTGTGTCTCAACATGTGTCTTGTACTATGTCTCTCTGTGTGTCTGTGTGTGTATCACTCTGTGTCTCTCTGTATGTCTCTGTGTGTGTATGTCTCTGTGTGTGTATGTCTCTGTGTGTATGTCTCTGTGTGCATATGTCCCTGTGTGTGTATGTCCCTGTGTGTATGTCCCTGTGTGTGTATGTCTCTGTGTATATATGTCTCTCTGTGTTTATGTCTCTATGTGTGTATATCTCTATGTGTGTGTTTCTATGTGTGTATGTCTCTGTGTGTATGTCTGTCTGTCTTTCTATCTCTGTCTCTGTCCTTTTCTATCTTTATATCTCTCTTTCTATCTCTGTCTTTCTCCCTCTCTGTACATCTCTCTCCTTCTCTGTCTATCTCTATCTCTCTGCCTCTCTCTATCTCTCTGCCCCTCCCTATATTTTTCCTGTTTCTCTATCTGTCTCTTTCTCTGTATATGTGTCTCTGTTTCTGTGTTTCTGTCTCTGTCCCTGACCTACCACCTCATACTAGAGATACTAGAGATGTAACTACTGGCTCTAACATGCCCCTATCAGATGTGATGAAATGACTGTTCTCACCATCACCTGGCCTTGGAAATTACATTTAGAGCCATGAGCCAACAATAGCCCTTTCTTTACTTCCTAAGTACCTTGTGTCAGATATTATAGTGATGGAAAATGAACAAGGAAACACCCATTAGGAAGAGATTCACCAGGTTAAATTTAAAGATTACTAAAGGAGGGAAGAGGAAGAAATAGAAGGAATGAGAACAGAAGGCTCCAGAGCAGGTGAGTCCAAGTGATGAATTCAACTCTCAAGCCTAATAAAAGAACGAATGAAATGGATGGATGGATGGATGGATGGATGGATGGATGGATGGATGAATGGGTGATGGATGGATGGATGGATGGATGGATGGATGGATGGAGGATGGGTGGATGGATGGATGAATGAATACCCTCACATTAGAAATCTTCTGGGTCCACATGAGCTCCTGAGAAGATGCCACTTCTCTGCATCCCACAGTGAAAAAGAAGGCAGCTATTCATCTTACCCACTTACAACCTCAAGACCTGCCTACTAACACAAGAGTAAACATGAAAGCATTTTGGCCTAGTCCTATGGCCCTCAAGAGAATCTATGTCAAAACACTGTTCTGGCTCAGCCTGATTTCCCATTAAAGACACTCCCTTTTGTTTTATGGTAAATCATAATTGTATAAGAAACATTCACAGCTATCATGTACTTTGATACTTATGACAATCCTTTGAAACTCTACATCTGGGACTAAAACTGTCCCAGTTTCAAACAAGAAATAAAACATGATTCTAAAAGAACCAATAGCAATGAGATCATTACAGATGATGAGCCATGTGAACATGATCTAAGCCTACTGCTGTGTGCAATTTCTATCCATTTGATCAGATACAGCATTGCCTCTTCATCTCTTTCCTGGGCTGTATGTATGACCACGAGATGCCAAAATCTAGTAAATAATTTTCACTTTGCCTTGGGACTTCACACCATTAATCAGAAGTTATGATTATTTTCCAAAACATTGATATATTTTATTATTGTTGTTACTTTTGCCTAAAGAAAATTGTTTGCCAAAAGTAACACCATAGTTTTGGTACTGGAAAAGCTAAGTGATTTGCCTTACTGTAAAAAATAAAAGGAACAAGATTATATATGTATAATCGTATATCTATATATGTACATATATGTACCCAGCCTCCTCTTTGTTAACTTAAGATTAACCCATCACATGCTACTATCAATTATATGTAATAATATCCCTAACCTTTGGTCCTATAGATGAATGTTTGAAAATTATCCCTATGTATAATAATTTCCACATGAATCCAAATAAGAGAAACCTGATTTTTAAGATCCAGGTAACAATTCTTTTAGTCAAATAAAAATGTGCTTAGCATAATATTTTCCTTCATTTAAACCTTCCTCTTAGCCATTTTTCGGGACATTTCATGCACATCCAGAAAGGTATTTCAGGCAAAAACCTTGCAGCTTTTGCATATTGTAAATTTATCCATCAGATGTGATTATGCATGTAAGGAAATGCTTTCTGCATATCAATAAGATACAGAATGGTCCACTTCAAAGCACAAAGTCTAATGAAATGGTAATGATTTCATTAATGTATCAAACCATGTCTAATTCCTCTCAAGGAACATAAGACAATTTACATTTACCCTGAATACATAATAAGTAAATAGTCAAATTGCCAACAGATTAGAGTTCTCTACAGTCAGAGTCATGCTACACATATTGTTGCGAAATCATTAGAAATTGTTGCAAACTGCCATGAATCGGGGTATAATGTTGAAATATTAGAAGTGCTTTTTTCTGGCCATAATTATACATGAGGTAAATAATTAAAACAGGATTCATGAAATTACTCATCACATGTTTTGTATTTGCAACTGCTCATTGGATTCTTACTATAAAGGTCAAAATCCTTTCTTCATATTGCTTTGTACATTGCCCCTTGGACACAATTTTCTGGATAGTGACTAGAGGAAAAGGAACTAGGGAGAGAAAGAGAATCAGAGGTACGGAAGTCAAGGGACAATAGTTTGGCAGGTCTGTGGATCAGGTACATTAGTGTATCATCTTACTTTTACCTCATGACTATCTATTATGGAAAGACTCATGACTGTCAATTTTGGAATGAACATCTGGATACTCTACAGATTGCACACATTGAAACATACCTGTGGAATGACAGTATGTAGAGGTAGTGACTTTGAGATGTGATTGGTTCATGAGAACAGGGTTCTTGTGAAAAGACGCCACTGGAGCTGGGAAAATTTTCTTTTGGTAAAGTGCATGCTAGGTAAGCATGAGATCCAGAGTTCAGATCCCCAGAATACTGGTGAAAGATGGACATGGTGATGCATGGCTGCAGTTCCAACATGGGGGAGTTAGAAACAGGCAGATCCCTGGGGCTAGCTGGCCAGTCAGCCTAGCCAATTGATCTCCAGGTTCAGTAATGGATAGTTGTAGCCTGTCTTTGCTACATTGCAGGTTCTTTTTTCCATTCTTTATCCCTTCAGCTTCACCCCCTATCACTAGATAGGAGAGAAGGAAGAATAGAGAGAAGAGAGAGGGGTGGGGAAGGAGACAATAGAGATCGTTGAATCTAATTTCTTTATTTTTATTTCTTCTTTGAGCATGACTATGAACAAACAACAACCAATCCCCTGAATAACCACTAACCAACAACACCCCTCCTATTCAGACTTGAGCATTTATACACCCTCTGAAAAGTTCCCAGAATTACAAATATATATATATATATATATATATATATATGTATGTTATATGCAACTGGCAAAACCATAGCTCTGGTCGAGCATGAGGCAAATAATAGTCAGCTGCTGTGAAGCAGCTCTATATCCCACACCTGGGATTAAAACAAACATATTCTTATAATATTTCTGTGTTTTTTAAAGAAATCAAAGTTCTAGAATTGTCACTACAGGTATTTTCTCAAAAAGATTAGGTAGAGGATGATTGAGGAAGACACCAATGCCAACTCTGGCCTCCACAAGCATACACACACACACACACACACACACACACACACACTGCAACTATGCATCAAAAATTACCTAGGCTAATGATCACTCTACCATGTAGGGATCCAAGAAGTCTACAATCCTACCTAGAAGTGAAACTCACCGGAGCCTGAGGGTGTTTACAATTGGGTCTTGCCTTCCAATCCACAAAACTATGAAAAATAATCCTGCTGCTTACAAGCCACCAAGTCTGTGGTGCCTACCAATAACAGACTGAAATACAACAGATCCCATATCATCTTTACTGTTGTCTCTACCTTTTACAGATGAGAAAAGAAAGGCTTAAAAAGAAAGGCAGCCAATGTCATAACGGTTACTACTGGAGACCTAAATGGTGGACTATATTGCATCTCAGCCCCAAACTTCATGCCCTTCACCTCATCAGTACTGGGAATGTTCCTAAGAGAATAGTTTCCACAGACAGATAAGGTTATCAGATTTCCATAAAGAAAGACTTGTTTTGTTTGGAGGATTACAAAATTATCAGCAATATTATTTGTAGCAGGTGGATAGACCTCACAAGCAATTACTTATTGTAAAGGATGACATGAGAAATAATGGAAGCAAATGCTCTTCTGACTAGTGTGCAACAGGAGACTGGGGAGTAGCACAGTTCAAATATCCTTGCTTCTGTATGGGAGTAAAGATGAAAGCCAGGGAGAGGAGTTTGGATGAAGCAAGGACCCGGGGGAAGTTAGGAGGACCTGAGGGTTAGCTGGTCATGAGAATAAGAGGGTAGGGCAGAAGTATACAGAAAAGTAAGGGATCAGGGAGTCTGGGGTGGAGTGCAGAGCAAGGAGAGCACTCTGTTCCTAAGAGCAAGTTCAAACGAGATAGCAAGAATTCAGCCATTTTGGCTTCAGTCCTCAGAGCTAGGAGATGAGAAGCAGCTTTCATCAGTAAAATAACTGCTGGATGATGTCTCCTTTATGTTCAGACATCTAAGACAAAACTAGTTGACACACGCCAGGGAGAGAGCATCACAAGCCAGCTAGTGAAAATGTGGGACTCTGAAGTAGAAAAGAAATGAGTTTAGTCTTCCACAAATTAAAGTCAACCACCACTTACCCAGCACTTACTCCACACAGAGAGTTAGATGAAATTCTGAGAACAGTGACTCTGGAATATGAGATGCAGAGCCCAGTGGGAGAGGTTGAGGGATCACCCCAGACATGTGTTCCACAGGAAGAATAAAATGGGGGATGAACAACTCCAGGGCCCACTGTGTAGGAGAACTGGCACTCTTATATATTGTTTGCTGAATTAATTGATTCTGCACAAGAGAAGGCTTTGGAGAGGAAATGACAGGTGGTCTATGAAAGATACACAGCCTGCGTTCAAGGAGAGATGGAATGTGAATCCAGTCTATAACCAGTCTGGTTAGGAGAGCCATTGGATACCCCTCCTAGAGCTGCTTTAAACAGTCACCCTCCTTAGCCAAAAACTGACAGGACATAGGCAACAGGCCTGAGCTCTCTAGCAGAGAGAGGCACAGTGAGTCAGCTTCGGATTGCTAGTACCCACTCTTAGGCTTCTGATAATACACACCAGTTAGAAGTATCAGTTCCAAGAACTCTGGACAGAAACTGTGCAGGGGACTCTGGACAGAAACTATGCAGGGGTTCTCTTGAGTCCTGGAAAAGAAATAAAACTTTATTTCCTCATAGAAAACCTGAATTTCTATGGTCTTCCCTGTGACTTTTAGGGTTCAGGTTCCCCAAAACTAAATTCTACACAGAATAGGCAGGTATATGGCTTAACCATGCACTCCTCTAAGCATCATTGCATGACAGAGCCAGGAAAGTAAACCACAGTGCTGGGGTTGTGTTCATTGCTACAGAAGCCATTGAAACTTGACATCTCTCAGAGCTAAAACAGAAAGCACTGTTATGCTTTTAGCCCAATGCCTATCAGTTCTTCATCTAATGCTTTCATTTCCCTTTAAACTTTGCCAGTCAAGACCAGCAATATGAGATAGTTCAGTGGACAAAGCTGCTAGCCATGAAGCCTGATGCTGAAGTTAAGATCCCCAGAGCCCAGGTGGTGGAAAGAGTCATCTCCCAACATGTAATCACATACATGCAGTGTGTATACAATAGATAAATATTTTTTAAATTTAAATATTGCAAACCAGTATGCATAAAAGCATATCTTATTGTGATTTCCATTTCACTTGCCAAGAAATGACTGAAAGATTGGTTTTATGTTTTCTTACTCTTCCTTGAATTGAAAAGGGTATGCCTTTTAATTGCTTTAATGATTATTTTCCTTCTTGTAAAGATTTTGTAGCTCCTTTAAAGAGGTCCAGGTTTACTGTTCTCTTTCACAACCCTGACATCATACTATCAGTGCTGTCACCTTATTGGCAGTTGGTAATTGGCATTATTAGTGGCATTTTCCATATATAATAGCAGTATTGTAATCTCAGAATACTCAAATATACCCTCACATTCTTGCACATCATTTGAGTTTGTTGTTTTAGCCTAAGATGCTTCACCAACTCCTATCCTGCACACAAAACTTGACAGGTTTATCTGCACGTGGTATTTTAACTCATCTGCATATATTAAGTGTGATACAGACTAAAATGGGTTTAAGTTAGGCACAATCCTGATTTACTTTCAGATGAACACTGGGGCAGTTCCAGCATCAAATCGTAAATCATAAAGTCCTATATGCATCGGGAATGAGTTCTCTATTTTGCCTTCCACTGACCTGCTTGTCCATTCATAAACTAATGACCTAGTGAATTTGTTATAATAGCTTTATAGTTAATGACATCTACTGAGGGAAATCTCCACTTCTTGTTCTTCATTACATCTCCTGGATATTCTCTCTCTGGATTTCATTCTTTCATATAAACTTTACTGTCAGTTTTCAATACCTTCCCTCCAAAAAGTATGGGATGTTAATTACATGCAGAAGGGAACAGAAACCAGTTTATATTTAGACAACATGATACTAATATGGGTATCTGGTATAAGCCAGCTAAAACATGGAAGAAAATGGAGGTGTGGGGGACCATAAGTCAGCTAAAGGTGATTAACATTGAATATGAAGGACCACAGGGCAAACAGTGATGTAACAAGTCATATAAATGTTTTGGTTTAATTCTGCTTCTATGGGGTTTTATATAAATATGGCCTTGATTTCAGAGATATGTGCTTTTACCTCCATCCAATACCTTCATCAGCCACCCTATGTAGTCCTATATGTGTCTACCTATGTGTGCCTGCCTCTGTATATGCCTGTACCTGATTCTGGGTGGCCTGTGAGTGAAGCCTATGCCTGGGCAGTGTCTGCCTGCATAGCAGCCTGGGTGCTGGTGAAGTATGTCTTATCTGCCTATGACTCTTCATATTCTCCTCAACCTCCATGACCCTCCTCTGGTCCTGGTATCAAAGCTTGAATCTTAAAATTTACTAACTTAGAAAGACAAAAAGGTTGACAGGAAGATGTTATCATAATCTATTTTGTTTTGTTTTTGTTTATTTGAGACAGGGTCCTGTTACAAATGAGACTGGTCTGATACTCAGTATGTAATCCAAACTGGCCACAACTCTTGGCAATTCTTTTGATATGACTTCCTGAGGGCCAGAATTACAGTTATATGTGACCACATCCAACACTATAATCTAGTAATAACTTTGGGGGTTTTACCAGCGTCTTCTGGGATTTGAAATCTAAAAGGGGACATTATGAGGCTGACAGCTCAACGACAGAATGCTTACCTAGCAAACATGAGCCCTAGGTTCAGTCCCTAACACAGCAAATAAAATACATGATGACCTAAAAGTTGGCTGTAATATCAAAGACTGATAGCAGTTATTCCATTCTACAAATGTCTCACCTTCACTCAGATCCCTCTGATTATTAGAAAGAAGAGAACAGGGGGCATTTTCAGACAGTTCTTCATCCTTCCCATGAGGCAGACTAGACTATCTCTGTGGAACCCAGGCTGACTTCGAACTTACAATACTCCTGCCATATCGCTCTGAGTTAGGGCATTAGATCTTGTCTCTGTACCACTGTACCTTCTTCAGCCCCTGATTTTAATTGGACTTTTACCCCCACTTAAAGCTTAGCATTGATTTTCGGTTGTTAGTATCAGTTAACTGCTATATTTGAGCCTCTGTAGCTTTTAGGTCTTCCGGGGAGATTGTTATTAGAGGTAGACAGTGAGTTGATGAAAGGTTCCTCAAGGGCATTGATCAAAGTTGATCAAAGGCATTTGTTAGGGTACTTGGGTTTTCTCTCTTGGTTTTGTTAGCAAAATGGATGTTTATGTATTTAATTGGCATCATTGCCTTGGTTTAATGGTAAACAATTCCCTATGTCTGCTACATCCCTTGCAGCTTGGGTCCAGTAACCCTGAATAGGGATGATAAGAGATTGAAGAAAGAACAGACATCCATACAGAGAAGTTGGGGTATATGCTTGGATGGATCCACACAGGTACCAACCTTGCCACCAGGAACCTTAGAGTATATTCACTAGGTACGGAACAGGGGAGGGGAAAGAATTAGGTAGTCTCAGTAGGAGGTTTCTATAGGTAAGCAATGTGTCATAAGCATCCAGGAGGAGGAAGCTGTAGTTGCTAGATTTGTACACACTGATCAATCATCATTAAGCACTGGTGCCTGGACAGAGCTAGGTGTTGCCTTTCAGAGTCTGACCCAAATGGGGACTGGTTTGGCCAACTCCCATAGGTCAGAGGCCTTGGAGTCATGGTTGTGCCAATGTCAACAACACATTCACTTGGGACTTCAGTCACCCAGGGCATCCTCCGTTCTCTATACCAATCATCACATATTATTCTTGGGATGCACTGTTGGAACAAGCTGACTAATATTTGCCACTTCTGCATTTTATATTCATGAATGCAGTTGTTTTTTTTGGTTGTGTTGAATAGACCGACTGACACAGAAGACACTAGAAAGATAATTAAAGGACCAGTGTTGGAGAGTCATCAGGAACTGAAGTGCTCACAGCTGCATTTTATCCAACCTTTAAATAGCAAATAATTGCATTGCTTTCTGACCCAGTGATTTTCAAACTTGGCTATGAATAAGAATCATCTTAGGAAGTCGTCGGAGGGATGAAACAGAAAAGAACAGAGGCCCCGCCCTTGCACAAGCCAATGAGCCTGGGTCTCAGTGTTCTTCTCTAGCTTTCTAGGTGATTCTGACCCTTGAAACAATTTGAGAACCATTGTTCTAAAATGTTTACAGAGCTGCTAGTTCATTTTGTGAAGCCAGAACAACGTTAATACCAAAACCTGAAGAAACTAGAAAACTGAGCATTCTTGCTTTTTAAAACCATTTCCCTGTTTAAAACTTTTGAGCTATTTTAATCCACTGAAACCCCAAGTAAACTCTAAATTCCTTTCTTTAGCCCACAAGAGGTTTCATATGTCACAATACATATAGTGTGCCATGTTCACTTGATGTCATCTTTCTATGCTACAGCTTCTAGGGACCTAATCAGATGAGTTTGGTCCACCTGCTTTCCCCCTCACCTGTACTCCCTTCCTTTAGATGGGGTTTGCTCCAACGTAGACCCGAGTGGCTCTTCTATCACCAAGGTGATTGGGTAACATTTTTCAGACCTTGTCATCTAAAGGGGCCAGTTTCTGCACAGGATACCCAAGACCAAGTTCTCAGCACAAAGGAGATTTATTTGCCCCAGAGGAACAAATGTAAGGGATAGCAGACAAAGACAAGAGATAGAGGATGAGGGAGAAGGGGAAAGGAACAAGGAAGAAAGAAATGGGATATTTGTCCAAAGGACTGCCTCTGGATAGAAAACAGCCATAGCTTATAGGCAAATGGCAGTTTATAAAGGTAATAGGGGAACCTCATGTTTTGATGAGATGTTTAATTTTAACTGGGTATGTTAATTAGATGAGCCAGAAGAGAGTGATTTCTGGGCTTCAATACTTTAATGGCTAGACCTTGGTAGTCAGCCTTAGGAAGAAGAATTGGCCAAATAAGAGAATAGACCTTGATGGCTTTAAGGCTGTAATCTAATGGGTTTGTTTGGTTTGGCTTTTTGTTTTGTTTTTAACAAGACAGAGCAAATGTGGGAGAATAAGGACAAGCCCTGCTGGAGCCATATTTGCCATGCTCAAGATGACTAGAGTCCCTTCATTATCATTACCTAATGTTTTCTTACTTTAGGTTCTTGCTCATTTCTGACCATTCCCAAGACCATGATGTAACAGGTGCAGCTGCACAGTAGCAAGGAGCTCACTTTCTTTACCACTAAATTCTCAGCATTAGTTCAGGACCTGACGCCTGGAAGGAACTGATTTCCTTATGAGTCAGGTTTCTGGGAGATTCAGAGTGGTCTAGTTTGAATCCATCGCCCAGAAACTGGTATAAAAATGCATGCTCAGGACACATCTCCTGAATAAGAAAATCAATGTTTGTTGGTCTTTTCTCAGCTCCACAAAGTATTCATAATAAAGAATTGTTGGCCTAAATATTTCTTTTAAAGGTTGTAGAGAACTCTGAGGACCGGGTAAATCTGGCCCGAGGATGCATGTTCCACTGAGTTGAAAATTCTAATAACAGTCTACTAAAGATGAGAGCCATGGTAAATCCTTTAGCAAAATGAGTTGTAAATGGCCACCTGGTTTAGACCTCTGCCTTCAGATTGGCTCACATTCATTATCCTTACTATATAGACAAAGCTCATCAATAACAGAAGAAAAGATGAACACAAGCTAAGAAAGAGGGTAAGTGAGGAAGAACACGCACAAGATGAACTAGAGTAATTTCAGTAAACTGGAGACAGAGAGAAAATGATTCTGGCTTTATGTGCCTATGTGTTCTGATAATGGCTCATGAGCTAATATAGCTCTGAGCTGTGGGGGATGGGGAGTGGATGGAGGCAGGGAGAAAGCAAGACAAGGATGATGAAGGGGCCATTCAGGAAAGATAGCTCACTGAGTGGAGGGAATAAGCCATTGCTTTGTTTCCACTCTGAGTTTTGTTCACATCAGACTAGAGAGGGCCAGCAAGCTACCAACTCCACACAGAGCTAAGGATGGAGGGGATTGGATAAAGCACAGATCTATCTTCCAGGACAGGTGTCACCAACTGCCTAGCAGACTGTGCTCTACCAAAGAGAGACAGGAGGATGGGATGAACTAGAGTAATTTCAGCAAACTCTGGAGACAGAGAAAGTGATCTGAAGAAGCTCACTGTTAGAACTCAGAACAAATTCCGCAGTGTGTAAAGGTAAGAGGTTTGGGGGAGGGGAGTTGGAGAGTGTCAGGTGCCTGTGTTACAGACTCACAAATCTTAAACATTTCACTGTTCTCACAATTGATAGCTAAAGGGTTCAAGAATGACATTGTTCAAAGGGATCCATTCTTTGTAAAAGTTAGTAATTTTGTCTTTTGAAAAGGAACCTTTTTAGCATGGAAAAAATAATTTCAGCTCCCAGACTCCACAGCCCACCAGGGAAAAGACTCATCCTTGTGCATTTTTTGCTCTTAATTAATCTAAGCAGCTGTCTATTGTCTCCAGAAAACTATCCTCTGCAAGAGTGTGGAAATTGATCTTTTTAAACATACTTTTTTTTCTAAGAAACACATAGGATTAATTTAGAAGGATGACACCCATGCATAGACTTCTAGAGTCTTGTTGGAGGGTCACCATCCTGAGCCAGGTGACATCAAAACACAAACTCAGAGTCAAGGGAAAAAAAGAAAACTCGAAGCAGCCTACTCTGGGGGCTCAGTCCCAGCTAGGAATTGCTCTCCTCCCAGTGTTAGTGAATGAAAGTGCAGAAGCTCAGAACCATACTTGAGACAGAAAGGAAAGCCTCAGCAAGAATGTATAAGACTTTCAGGAACAGATCATTTAAACAGCAGAGGGAGGTGGAAGAAAGAACTCTACAACAGCCTTATTTGTAGAGGAAATGGCAATTCTTGGAAATTTCTTTCTCCTCTAATCATGACTGGAAACCTTTCATTAAAAATGATTGTTAGGGATGGAGAGATAGCTAAGTGGTTACGAACATGACTACTCTTCCAGAGGATCAGAATTTGATTCTTCGTAACCACAAGGCAGTTCAGTATAGAAATGCCTTTGCTGATGTTGGAACCATTTTTTTCTAGTCTCCCATCCTGGAGTGAGAACCAGTGCCTCTCCAAAAACATCCCAGACCTTTGATGCCACACTGGGACTGCTGAGGAACCTGGCCTCAAGAACAGAGAAAGTACAGAATTATCAGCTTCTTAGGTAGACACACCAGCACCTACTGCTAGACTAGATTAATCATATTGCATAAGTCTGTTTACTAAACCACTTTTAATAGAGATAGATAGATATAGAGATAGGTAGATTAAATAGATAAATAGATAGATCAATAGAGAGATGATAAAGAGACAGATTGATTAGATAAATGATAGATAGATGATAAATGGTTGATAGATAATAGACAGATGATAGACAGATAATAGATATAGGTAGAGATATGATAGATATAAATAGATGATGAGTAGATGATAGATCATGGATAAGTTCATCAGATAGGTAGGTTGATAGATCATAGATAGATAGATAGACAGATAGATAGATAGATAGATAGATAGATAGATAGATAGACAGACAGACAGACAGATAGATAGATAGATAGACAGATAGAAGATAGATAGATAGATAGATAGATAGATAGATAGATAGATAGATAGACAGATAGATTTGTTCTCTTGATTCTGTATCTGTAGAGCAGTGATTCTCAACCTTACTAATATTACGACCCTTTAATATAGTTCCTCATGTTGTGGTGACCCCCAACCATAAAATTATTTTATTGCTTCTTCCTAACTGTAATTTTGCATATATAAATTGTAATGTAAATATCTGTTATGCAGGATGGTCTTAGGCAACCCCTGTGAAAGGATCATTTGACTCCCAAAGGGGTCATGACCCACAAATTGAGAACCACTGCTCTAGAGACCTGAGTAAAGCACATTCCATTTGCCTTTCTCTCCACTAATTTAAACTCTGTTGCTCAAACACTGTTTGCTAGCCTTACTTCTCTCCCATAGTAACTGATTACTTAGTACACACCATACTGTTTTGTTCATTTTCTCCCTAAAAATTATTGGGGTTGAGTCTTTTTTATTTTTGTTTTATTTATTTTTATGTGTATTAGTGTTCTGCCTTTATGTACATATGTGCACTGTATGTGTAACTGGTACCTTCAGAGGAAGAGGGCAGCTCCAGATCCCCTGAAACTGTAGTGACTGACAGATGGATATGAACCACCAAGTGGGTCCTGGAAATTGAATCAGGGTCCTCTGAAAGAGCAGCAAATGTTTTTAACTGATTAGTGATCCCCATAGGTCCCAAAGAGTGTTTTTGATTGGCTATCACTGTACTTTCATTGTGAGACCAATGCATCAGTTTTGGTTGCTTTCAAAGATAGCATTTAACTCTCAGTGTTAAAGATTGAGCTCAGTGACCTGAGCATGTGGACTCAGAGTTTAGACGTTGACTTACACCTCTAGTCCAGTGGAAAGTAACAGCTTCTCAACCCTACTGCAACCTAGTCCCGCCTGAGCATTGTAATTGCATTGACGGAGAGAATGTAGGTGATTAAACAAAGCCATCTCACCAATCTAATCACCAATATGCCAGCCCAATGCAGAAATACAAGAAATATGAGAACTCAGGACAATAGGAGTCCTCTGAATATTAGTAATACTACAGTTATAGACTTGGTTTCTCTTATTGCTTATAGTAAAATGCTAGAAAAATAGCTTGAGGACATTCTCAGCTTATCCATGTAGCTTATCCATATGATAAAGTGTGGTTGGTAGTGATAAGCTTGTGGCTTGGAAAACATTTGGCAAGAAGATTTTCTTTCGTGGGACCACATTCTTCATTAAGTACTCCATCGGGACATTCGAGTTTGGATTGAAGGGTTTGAAGAAGAGAAAAAGCATGGAAAGGTTCTCATGTCAGATGACAATCCTTCATCTCCAAAAATACTCTTCTTCCAAATGGAAAGAATTGTATGAGGCAACTTAGAGGGCAACAGAGCTGCCATCTTGATATACAGGAGATAGACAGCCATCATCCCACTTGTAACAGGCCAGCCTCTGCCCAAAGTCACAGATACCAAGCTGCCCAAAGTCTTGGGGACTTGAATCTGCCCAAATCCCAGGCATTAGACTTCTGTTGCCAAAGCTTTTGGGGGATGAATTGCTTTGATGGAGCTGATGGTTAGATTTTAATTCAAAGATGATTGTTTCCAAGACACAGCATTTTATGTCTTGGGCCTGGTAAGGTTCAGGTTTCTCAAGGCCAGTCACTGCTTCCTACTTTCTTCTTGCCCATTTCTACTTTCAGACTGAACATGTCTCTCATACCTTTGTCCCTCCATTGTGTTTGGGAAGCACATCACCAGGTTGGTTTCACAGATTCACAGCCAAAGAGCAATTTGGCCTCTGGATTGATTGAATGTTAGAGTCTAACCCATAACTGGTTGGATTTAGATAAGAATTTGAACTTTAGATTTCAGATAGAGGAACAGGATAATATTTTTCAGAACTGTTAGAACAGAATGAGTATGTTCTGGGTACAAGAAGAACATGAATTGGGGGGCTGGGAGTAAGATGCAACTGATGATTTATGTGGCCTCCAACTATATGTGTTGACTTCTAATCTTGAATACAATTATATTTGAAGGTCGAGCCTTGGGAGTTAATTAGTGTGTGACAAAGAAGTCCTAAAATGTGACTAGTGCATCTATAGGAAACACAGGGAGAAACTTTGTTCTCTCTACTCATCCATCATGAATTGTGACTCTGAAGCCTAAAAGAAAATCTCAGGAGAACCCAAGCATGTTGGTACCTTAATATTGAACTTCCAGCCCCCCAGATAACTATTTCCTGGTGTTTATAAACTACTCAGTCTCTGGTGCTTTGTTACAGCAGCCTAAACTTCCACAACCCATAACAAGTGAAGGAGACAAAAAAAATCCCACTGCAATGAATGTCAAAAGAGCTTCCATGTGCAAATCTATGCCCCAGTCACATTGATAATTACAGCAGAACTCCCAAGTGTATATTATCATTATTTTATTATTATTCAAACATATGAATAATAATATGAAGCACTTGTTAAAATTAGGTCAATGTTAAGAAAGTGTTTTAAAAGCCCCGTTGACCACCTCTGCCAGTCCAGTCTTCAGGAGAAAACTTTGCCAGTTGGACAGTATCCATTAAAGTTTTTCCTGTGCTTCATCTGGATAGTCAGAATCAAAAGACTTCGAGGGTTTTTTTTTCCATGTCGTGGGGCTCACAAATGGTATATGCTATACTTTATTTCTATGTTTATTATTATGAGACCTTCTCATGTCAGCAAACACAGCTGTCCCTTCCCTCTAATTGATTTATAGCCTTTCATAGTATAATTGGGCCATGTATTGCCTTCACTTGCTGATAAATATTTAGGATTTTATCTCTCCAGTGTTTTATTCATAAGCAATACTGCAATGGAAACTTCTGTAAATGTTTCAGAATTTGCATATGCAAATATTTTTCTCAGGGCAAATACTGAGAGTGGGATTGCTGGATTCAAAGAGCATGCACATTTTAGATTCAAGTAGAAATTATAGGTGACATATATAATACTAGCATTTAGGACTCTGAGGCAGGAAGATGGTAACCTGGAGACTATGTGGGCTACTTGAGAAAGCTTTGTCAAAAATCCAGAAAGAAAGAAACTATGAACTCTCCCTCCAAATATCCAATTTGTGTTTCTCTAACAATAAGAAAAATAGCTTCATTCTGAAGAATTGACAGTAGTGATATTTTTTCTGACATTCTGTATTTTTAATAACTTATTTTAATTCCCATTTTCTTGATTACCAGTGACCCGAGTGCCATTCATTAAGTGCATAGTAGTGTCACTAAAATTATGCAAATACTAAGGGTTGTTTTTTTTTTTTTTTTTTTTTTTTTTTTTTATCAGAACTTAATACAATTGCTAGAACAGAGACATTTACTGAACAATAATGCCAGGGGTATATTAGTCATGTTATATTCATGACCTCGGAAACTTCTTCAACTGCTCTCTAAAACATCCATTTTTCCTTCCCATATTGAAATGGAGAGACTGAAGCCCTGAAAGATTAAGTAAATCCTCAAGGTCATATAGACAATAGAACAATAGAATATCACAGCCCAGGTCTGACTCCAGAAATGGAGTCCAATTTTACTTAATCACTCCTAGATTTTGAAGGAATGCCTTCTCCATTCACAGAGCTACAGGAGTTCTCAAAATCATTAACACCACACCTACTCCAGGCATAAGGGATGACTTGAAGCACAGAAAATCAAGGGAGTGGCATTTGCCTATACAATCACTAACATACAGCTCACCAAACCCTCTCTCCTCTGTTGCATGCAGGAATCCAAGGCAGCTTTTAGGTAGACAGGGCAAGGTTTATGTGAACACTGTCCATCTTGACTTGAAAATTTCAAAACTGACTCACAGAAGGAATTCCTGAGGTCATGAATAGGTGACTAATAGACCCCCTGGTATTATCGCTCAGTAAATGTCTCTGTTCTTAAAATTGTATTTGGAAGTTCTTATAAAAAATTACTTGGTATTTTGCTTAATTTTAGTGACACTACTATGCACTTAAGGATGTAGGAATGGATGGGACACAAGGTCACTGGTAATCAAGAAAATGAGAATACACAGCCAGCAGATGTAGAAACTGCCAACTGTCCAAGAGGAGGCCTGGGCACAAAGGTCATTATAATTTTTCTGGAAGATGCCTATAGGCTGGACATACAAGGTAAAAGGAAGGAGGAGGATTCAACTAGGGTAGGGAATGGGATGGGCTCACGGGTGGGGGTATGGGAAAGAAGCACAAACAATCTGATGCTCCAACTATCAACACCAAATGACAGGAATGTCAGTATTTCTCTGTAACTCAGGACGAATAACCCTCAGAGTGCTCCTCACACAGAACTGACATTATGATATGTTCTTTTCTATCTTTCTTGAGTATAGGAACTGTACTGGTTAGATTTCTTCTGTTTGGTCTGTCAACTTGATACAAGCTGGAGTCATCTGAGAAGAGGAAATCTCAGTCAAGAAAATGCTCCCATCAAACTGGCCTGTAGGCAAGCCTGGGGGACATTTTCCTGAATAATGATTGATGTGAGAAGGCCCAGCCTACTGAGGGTGGTGCCACCTTAAGCAGGTGATCATGGGTTATATAAGAAAGTTGTCTTGGCCAATCATAGGGAGCAAACCAGTAAACATCATCAACTCTGTTAGATGATTGGCTGTGCTGTGGAAATAAAGTGAAATAAATCTACTGCCCCCTCAAGTTGCTGTCAATCCTGGTATTCATTACAGAAAGGGAGCAAATTGGGACAATGACCCTTCTCCCACTTCTAACAGCCTTAAAGTCCTTATCCAGGCTTGGTGAGGCAAGCTTGTCATCTTAGCAACATGGGAGGCTGAAGAAAGATGTCTTGGCTATAGGGTTAGTCCAAGCTCAGGCAACTTAGTGAGAGTCTCAACATAAAGAAAACTACTGGACACATGACTCAGTCATAGGACACTTTCCTAGCATGCTCAAGGCCCTAAGATCAAGCTTTTGTACCAATCAATCAATCAATCAATAAACAGCAGTCTTTGGACTCTGCACCAGTTGGTCTTTCATTCAAGGAAACTCAGAAGGCAGGAGGGCTTCAATTCTCACTCTTTGCATCTTCCCAGCGCCATCCTGTCTCCATCCCTGACAGCATATTCAGAGAACTTTATGTAATGGCTCTATGGCCAAAGGTTGGTAGTTTAAGTACCTGAATGTTTTACCTCTTAAGGAACCTTCTCTTAGCAAAAGAAGGTGAAATGACAAAATTAAAATCGAGTGGATAATTATGTAGGATTGGGAGTAAAACTTACAGAACAAAACATCTAAAACAGACACAGTAAATACCACAAAATCTATAAAAAATGTAGCCCTCTTGTCTATGATTGTCTGCTTGAAACACCATAATCTTCTGTCTCCTCTTTGTGGCAGTCTACATTTTGATCATCTTTTGACATGACAATGATTTGCTAGACTTGTTTATATATTTAAAAAAACCAACAATTAATTATGCCTTTCTTCTATAAGGGTTGATTAAAACTTCGTTTTAAGTAGTGGTATTTGTGAGGGTGAAACCATGTGGCTCTGTACCTGCAAATTGTACAACTGTTAGACTAACAGCCCTTCCGTGAACTGTGGCTTGGGCCCAACTTTGGCTTGGATATCACACAGTGACATAAGCTTCAGAATTTCACATGGTTCTCATAAAGCAACAAAGGTGTGACAAACAGTTATAAAGCAAACAGTTCAGAGTGGTATATGAATGCCATTGGCTGTTTTCTTAAGAGAATCCCACTTGTCTATCAGCTAAGAAGCAAGCATCTCACTTAAATTGTGATTTGCTTAGGATAGGAAGACATCACCACAAGCTAGCTCTGTAGCTATGCACTTCATAGTCATCTCTTACATACCACTTATTGATTCTTGATGTCTGGTGTTCTGAGAATCCTTATAGTGATATGTGACTTCGGGCCACAAGCCTTGGTGTCTAGCTCCACTTGCATCAACACAATAGCAAAGAGTGGGTATCTTGTGTTTGTGTTAATTTTCTATTGTCATGACTGAGGTAACTTAGAAGACATTTAATTTGGGGTCTGTGGTGGTTTGAATGAGAATGGCCCCCATAGTGTCATACATTTGAATACTTGGTCCCTAGTTGATGGGACTGTTTGGGAAGCAGAAGTTGTATTCTTGTTGGAAGAGGTGATTCACTGGGATTTTAAAAGCCCATGCCATTTCCAGTTTCTTCCATTCTCTCTGACTCTCTCATTCTCTGGCTCACTCTCTCTCTCACTCTCTGGATCTCTCTCCCTGCCTATCTTGTGCTTACAAATCAAGATGAAAGTCCCTAGTAAACCTTTTATTATATAAGTTGCCATGGCCATGGTGTCTTTTCACAGTATTTAGCAATCTAAAAGTATGTAAGACTCATGGTTCCAGACAGAGTCCATTGGGAACACAGCATTGGGTAGGCAGGCATGGCACTGGAGCAGTACCTGAGCAATTACATCTTGATCCACAACCACAAGTCAGGGGCCGGGGCAGAGTGACAAAGACAAAGACACAAAGAGAGAAACAGAGTTATTAGAGACAGAGACGCAGACAGACAAAGAGACTGGGAATAACATGAGCTTTGGAAACTGCAAAGCCTGCCTCCAGGGGCACATCTCCTCCAACAAGGCCATACCTCATAATCCTTCCCAAACAGTTCTACCAATTGGAGACCAAGTATTCAAATGTATGAGTTTATGTGACCCATTCTCACTCAAACCCACAAAGAGTTCCTGAAAAATCCTTCTTCCTCTAAACCATTAGGCAATAACTGAATGACACCCCCCCCCAAAAAAAAAAAAAAAAAAAAAAAAAAAACTGGTGAAGATCATACTGAAATATCCCATTGCAACCACGCAAGCATCTCCACATGAAGTCTTCTAGTCTCAGAAGGTCCACAACCATTCCAACTCCCTGGCCTGAGAAAAGTATGAGGATGTCAGATTGGAAAGAGCCCCTATTCTTCACCAGTTACCTGTGTGGGAGCTTAAGCTAACTCAGGCAAAGCCAACCAGGTCCTGTGAACAAGTGCTGAGGACTCACTCTTGTAGCTCACCTTTGACCTCATGGTCAATGCCCCTACTCTGGATCTAAAAACAACCCTGCTTCCATGAAATGTACTAGAAATCCACATCTTTAGCAGCAGTTAATCTCCTATGACTATAGGCATCATGCAAGCAAGAAGACCTAAATTTTCTCATAGTCCCCAACTCCTACTGGGCTAGTGCCTTGTCATAAGTCACTTACTTAGGCTTGAGATTTAGTTTCCCAGGATGCTGAGATGGCTAAGTGAATAAAGGCACTTGCCTCCAAGTGTGTATGTGTGTGCACACACGTGCATATGCACACATTAAAGTTTTAAAATTGAAGGAGAAATTTTGTTTCCTAATCTATCAAATGGAAATCATGGTCCCAATTCTCTCAGGCCAGGTTTATCACAAGGATGTCGTCTTCCTATCTCGCTGCAATCAGGGCTGAGTAAACAAGAAATATCTACTGAGGCCAGGCCTCTGCTGCCCAGACTTGCAGTCTCTCAGGAACAGTCATCCCAGAAACTGTGGTCCAACATCCTCACAGAAGTGAGCCAGGAAGAACTGAAAGAAACAGTTACAGGCGATTTTTCACAGGCTAATCTGTACAGGTCAAAGAGGATTTAGGGCTTCTAGAAATTCAAAGGCTGATTACCTCAAATCCTATCCCAGGAGCCCAGCGGGTGGGGGAGGGGAGGCGAAGATTGCTTGGTAGTCTGTGCACAGGCCAGGATCTTTCAGATAAGTATTTCAACAGAACCGGACAGAAAAATTTCCAGGAAGCCTGAATTTTACACAAGTCTAGTGAAGCCCAGAGGACTTCCATCAGCCCTCTAAACCCAGTGGCCTCTGAGTGGTGGGTAGCAGAATAACCCAGGCCCTGCTCCAAAGCAAGTCTTCCTCTAATTGGTTCTCAACCTTCCTAAAGCTGCCACCCTTTAATATAATTCCTCATGTTGTGGTGCCTAGGCCTCCCCACTCCCAAACATAAAGTTATTTTTATTGCTACTTCATAACTGATATTACCACTGTTAAGAATCGTAATATGAATATCTGTGTTTTCCCCTACGCCCTCTATGAAAGGGTGGTTTGACCCCCCAGGTTGAGGATAGCTGCATGGTCCCTGGAGGTTGGGAGAGCTCACAGAGCATCCCTGGAAGCTGGGGATTCCCTGGCTCCTGACTTCTCTCCCACCCCACACTCTGCCAAGGGTGAAGAGGTGAAGAGATGGCTCTTAATGGGAAACAAATTAGGTGACAGCTTGAATCTTGTCACAGGTCAGGAGGGAGGGGATGTGACTGATGAGTCTTCAAGA
Source organism: Mastomys natalensis (assembly GCA_021653895.1). Lineage (NCBI taxonomy): Eukaryota > Metazoa > Chordata > Mammalia > Rodentia > Muridae > Mastomys > Mastomys natalensis. Next base: position 799,135 of record JAJTUV010000902.1, read on the forward strand.
GGATGATCCATCTTCTCTGTCTCAGAAGGGAAAGGCAGATCCAGGGAGCGAGTAGGCCAAGCCAAGGGTAGAGTCAGGAAGGGATTAGCCTGCTCAATTGTTTCCAGGAGTCCCTGGAAGTAAGAAGCTGCTAGTAGGCAAAGGAGCACCCTCTTGCTCTCGACTGCCCGGCCTCCACTCTGGAATGTCGAACTCATGGCCAACATGGACTGGGCTACCAGGAAGTGTGAAGAAACACATCTCATCTGGTTCTTGCCACCATCCAACAAGGGCACATCAGTATAGGTGGGAAAACAGGCTCAAAAGTTACAATGATTTTTCCTCCATAGCCGGGGCAAGAGGAACCTCTGATTCCCCTGGGGCTTTCAGGAGTTTTATCCGTGTGCATACAGAACTGGGCATTCACAACTCATCCCAGTCACTGAGAAAGTGAGACAAGCATCCAGAGCTCTGGTGAAGGAAACTGATCCTCACTCCCCAAGTGGTCTTGTCCTACTGGATAAGTCAGGGGTTCTCAATCTGCGGGTCACAACCCTTTTGGAATATAAATAATCCTTTCACAGAGGTCACCTATGACCATCAGAAAACACAGATACTTATGATTTGTAACAGTAGCAAAATTACAGTTATGAAGTAGCAATGAAACTAATTTTATGACTGGGCTCACCACAACATGAGGAACTGTATTAGAGGGTCACAGCATTAGGAAGGTTGAGAACTACTGGATTAAGTGACAGTAGGCTTAGCACTGGCAAGCCCAGGCTCCTGGCAACTAATCAGATTGGCCTCAGCTGGTGAGCCAATGGCTTGCTGAAACCCACCCTGGCTCCCTTTGATCCTAGCTCTTGCAGCTGCCAAAGTTACTCTTTGACAGTGATTAAAGGCCTCCCTCTCTGTAGCCCATGTTGCCTAAGTCCTTTGGTGGGTTAGGTGGTACCTATGGCTCTGATGAGTAAACTTAAGATGTCACAGTGATACTTGTACATCTCAAAGCCTTTGTTTGCTTCCTCCATTTGCTCTCATTGGCTCTGGAATCTAACTTTCACCATGTTATCAGATTACATGGATCAAAGCCTAACCTTGCTATGTCAGCACTACAACAATTCTCTGGGAGAAATTTCCCCCTTGCATATGGTCAGCTTCCTTATTCCAGGATTCTCAGCCCTCTGGCTGAGCCTGACTGAACCAACTATGGTCTCTAAGCAGAGAGCGGATTGAATGCCATTGGACAGCTGGTCCACCTGAAGGATGGTCAGGCCTGGATAACATCAGAAACAGAAAGATGTGAATGAAAAACAAGAGAGAGAGAGAGAGAGAGAGAGAGAGAGAGAGAGAGAGAGAGAGAGAGAGAGAGAGAGATCCAGGTTGGGAGGTTCTAGACCTTAGCAAATAAGCAGGTATAATTAGAGACATCTAGGCTCTATCTTCAGAGAGAATGAGGTAGAGATGCCATAAACAGACAAGGATCTGGGCAATGACTGGGACGCTTAAGCATTTGGCTCTGTCACACTCATTCCTTCATCCTTGGCTTTCCCCACAAACATGGTTTTTACAACAGACAACTAGCAATAGAACCAGTGGGATACCATGGAAGTAGCCAATGCCTAGGGGAGATAGCAGCTGTTCAAATGAGGAGAGATCCAGACTGAAGGTTTAGTGTACCCCAGTGGGTGAAGGCAGTCAGGGACTGAAACAGCCTAGCTGACCACGTGCAGCAGGGATACCCGGAGCTAGTACTTTGCTCAGGACAGAGCTAAGTATTCTCTGATGGCACAGAAGAGGAAAGAAGAAATAAGCCCTGAACAACGGGGCTGACTCCTTCCCATGTGTCCAGTTGTTCAGTGGGAGTTTGGGTGAGTCGGTAACAGTGTAGGTACATCTGGGCTAGTGTATGACGAGACAGGCACACACTGTCACTTTCGTGGGCTTCTGGCAGCACCAAAACTCTTTCTTCCCCAACTTCTGATATCTAATGGACATCAGACCCGGGACACTGAGGGCTTCTGTAGGGTCCAGAGCACATTCCGCTGCTGGCTTTGGGGCAGGCTTTATTTTAGTGAGGGAAAATGAGCTGAGGAATGAAAGTGATTTATGCCCAGGCTCCACATTTCAGTGTTCGCTTTAAACACAGACAATATTTAATAGCACACACCACTTCTAAATCTTCCTGATATTTCTGGAGCTTAGGACTGCTGGAGGCTTCACATAAAAACTTAGTCCAAATTGGTTTCCTTTGTAGGAAAAGGAACAGCGGGGGTAAGAGGCAAACCTGGGAGGCAGTGGCCTTCCCCTCTGCTCCTTTCTGACTATAAATGTATAATTGCTATCCTTGGAGGCTAGAAAATGCCAAGAGACTTGAACCAAAGAAATGACAATGTCATTGCTGGCTGGAGATGAATACTGGGGGCAATAATGACCATAATTCAGTTTAGTTTCCATTTATTATTACACAGGTTGTTAATTGGAATAGTGAGAAGAAAATTGCTGGGAGAAACAAAATTACTCCAGGAAATTGGGGAATGACTGAAATGACCAACAATGAGGTTAAAATTACTACCATCTAAGGAGAGAGAAAACAACAGAATGAAATGGCTGAGTGTTTCAAAGCAAGCCCCTTAGCTATGTGCCTGCTTGCACTCCTTCTGAGCAAGCAAGACCCAGACTGGTAGTCCCTGGGAATTCTGCACAGGAGAGGAGGTTGGCAGGGTTGGAAAGCCTGGGTCCTTCCTTATGAGAGAGCCTTCCAACCCAGGGATAAGAGAAGCCAGATACATAAGGGGTCCCCGCCTTCTGCACAGCAGGGGTCAATCCTAATAAGGGTATTCTGGAATCTTCTTCCACTAAGTAATAATTAAACTTGACATAATCCATGACTTAAATCAGAAAGGAAACTTCAGCCATAGAAGGCTGCATATTAAGTATTTTAGACTTGGAAGAGGGCAGAGTATCTGTTGCTGTATCAACGCCATCACTGTTGGAGGAAGGCAGTTATGGGCCATGCAAGAACAAAGGAGTGTGGGCAGGAGGAAGGCAGCTATGGGCCATGCATGAACAAAGGAGTGTGGGCAGGAGGAAGGCAGCTATAGACCATGCAGGAACAAAGGAGTGTTGTCAATTCATGAAACAGGCAACAGCTGCTTTTAGTCTCTGGACTCAAGTCTCTGGGGACCTCCACTTTAAGTAATAATAGCTAAATCTACCTCTCTGTGTCCTGCTAGTCAAACATCTTCTATTCTCATTTTCTCATTGGTCCATCTCACTAACATGTGAGGACAGTTAGGAAGGAATTACAAGGCTGCTTTGCTTAAAAAAAAAAAAAAAAAAAAAAAAAATCCAGGCTTCCAAAATAAAGTGCTATATCCAAGGCCACACAATCTGTGGGCAGCGAAAGCCAAAGTAGCACATCCTTGTGTCTTGGGCTCCTGCACATCTGGCGATCTGACTCTTGGTCCTACTCTCTCTACCTCCCAAGGATGTTTCCTTGGACACAAATGTCTAGCTAGACCCACTCAAAATTCTTCCTCCTATGGCTGTGCAGCTGCGTGGACTCAGATTTCTGCCATGTCACACTCTGCTAAATGTTCCACAGTATCTACCCATGGCCTGCAGAGATCCTAAAACACAAGTCTCTCCTGAGGCCCAAATCCCTTCCTCAAATCCTTCTTCACACCAGAAATTCTGCTAGACCTCCTGGGAGGTTTAAAGACAAAAAAAAAAAAAAAAAAAAAAAAAAATCCCCAGATCCACAGAACTATGAAAATTCAGGATCTAAATCTGGTTCTGCCAGGGCCTGATGGCCCTCTACTGGCAGCCAGGCCTTCCACATGTAGCTCAATTATCTCTGCTGGAGGATGCCTTCTGATCCCACCCAACTCTGGCCTGTCAGAACTCCCTGGCTTTTAAATAGGCCCACAGTGTAGTGTCTGGCCCTGGGTATTATCTGTAAACTTGACCTAATCAGGCAGACATGGTCCTTCACCTTTCTATGCTGAAGTGGCTGGTTGCTGCTCTAGAGCACAGAGACAATGGAGGATGATTGACTGAATGAATGAACAATTGAATCAAAGAATTTTTTTTCAGTAACAATTTTGGAAATATAGTTTTTAACACTAAATATATATTAGTTATTTTTCTTACTTTTATGACCAAAAAAAACTAATAAAAGCAACTTAAACAAGGAAGGGTTTGGGGAGGCCTCAACATTTGAGGGTACAGTCTGTCATGGCAGATAAGGTGCAAGATCAAAAGCTTGAGCTTGAGGCTGCCTATCCCACTGCAATCGTGAAGTAGAGGAAGACAGATGCTCTGCTCTTTGTCCTTCTCATTCACTTAAGAATCTCATCTGTGTCACTCACCTTCAGGATGGGTGTCTTAGTTAGGGTTTTATTGCTGTCAAGAGACACCATGACCATGGCAACTCTAATAAAGGAAAACATTTAATTGGGGCTGGCTTAAAGTACAGAGGCTTAGTCCATTATCATCATGGTGGGAAGGATGGTGGCCTGCAGGATGACATGGTGCTGCAGAGGTAGCTGAGAGTTCTACATCTGGACCCACAGGCAGCAAGAAGAGCAAGTGAGCCATACTCAGCCTTGCTTGAGCATCCGAGACCTCAAAATCTACCCACAGTGATACACTTCTTCCAACAAGGCCACATCTCCTAATAGTGCCACTCCCTACGAGCCTACAGCAGTCATTTTCTTTTTCAAACACCCCAATGTGTCTTTCCAGTTCAATGAAGCTGATCTGGAAAATCCCTCACAACAACAGCAAGAGGTTTGTCTTCTGGGAGATTCTAGACCCCCTTCAAGTTGACAATCAAGATTAAGCTTCACAGAGGGCTTGGGCTGAGCAGAGCATAAAAGTCTTGGCTAGGACACAGAGATCAAACAGGTCCCTGGTTGTGCTGACCCGGAAGAAATAAGTTTCTCATTATCTAGATTCCAGACAACAGAATCAGCTTTCCCCAAAACCCACCTGTTAACATGCTGACGCTGCAGAAGAACCGGGAGGGGGAGGGACTGTACTTTGCATGGCTGAGTTCCCTCCAGCTGATGAAGAGCCGGTGACAGCTGACTTAACAATAAACTCTCAGCCCAGAACCCCCACAGTCCAATTATTTCAGCTACATTCAAGTCTATTGACATTGCACATTCAGAAGAAAAACAGCAAGGCTGTATTAATGAGGGTTTCCGTGAGTCAGAAAAATAAAGGCAAGCCACAGCAAAGCGGACTGACAAGAGGCTCCACAAAGTGAAAAATGCCTAGAAGAGCAGGATTATTTCCTAATGTGACCAGGGAAGATTGGAAGAACCTCTCAGGTGGACTCACAGGATTTGTTATAATTCAGTCCTTCACTTACATAAGACTTGGTTTTCTCATCTGCATAATGGGCACAGTCATCTATATCCTTTTGTACTGCAGAGTTCTGAGAAAGTTTAATGAGATGAATGTAGTAAATTAATGATGGCATACACCACCTCTCTTAGTTGAGGTCAATATTGCTCATGATAAAATACCATGAGCAAAAGCATCTTGGGTAGGAAAGGGTTTATGTGGCTTGTGCTTCTACACCCACAGTCTATCACTGAAGGAAGTCAGGGCAGGAGCTCAAACAAGACAGGCATCTGGAGGCAAGAGCTAATACAGAGGTCATGGAGGGATGCTGCCTACTGGCTTGCTCCCCTTGGCTTGTTCACCATGCTGTCCTTTCTTATAGAACCAAGACCGCCAGCCCAGGGATGGCCCTACTCACAATGGGTTGGGTCCTCCCCCATCAAACACTAATTTTAAAAATGTCCTCCAGATTTGCCTACAATAAATCTTATGGAGATATTTTCTCAATCAGGGTTCCCTCTTCTCAAATGACTTGAGCCTGAGTCAAGTTAACATAAAATTAGTCAGCACACTTGACCCTTAGTCAACTTGGCATATAACACTTTAAGATATAACCTTTCCTTGTCTTGATTCATCTCTAAGATCTCAGATTAATAAATATCATTTTAAAAGCATATTACAAACTTAAAGTTCTCACAGTTTTGACCAATTCAAACAGTTTAAAAGTTCATTCTCTGTAAAAAAAAAAAAAAAAAAATCTAAAGTCTATTTTTAAAATCCAAAATCTCTTTTAAAAATCTAGTCTCTCAACTGTGGGCTCCTATAAAATCAAAGATATGTTAAATACTTTCTTACTTTAAGAGGGAAGCACCAAGGCACATTCACAAACTGAACAAAGCAAAACTGCACTCTGACATTTCATCAGTATCCAATGTCTGGGATTCATTCACCATCCCCTGGGTTCTGCCAAGGGCCTTGGGTCACTCTGCCAACTCTGCCCTCCACAACACCCACAGCTTGTCTTCTAGAGTCAGGCCAGCTCCACTCCACAGCTGCTGATATTCTTTGTGGTCTTCATGGTGCTGCCATCTCCAAAAAGCTAGGGTTCTCTAGCTGCAACTGGGCTGCACTTTCACCAATGTGGGGCTCTCCTCATGGTACCACTTTCCTCTACAACTCATTGATTTCTGGGGTATCCATTGCTACTGAGACTGCTTGACCAATGACTTCTCCTGGCTTCTCACAGTGCGAAGCCTCAACTGCTCTCCATGACCCCTCCACACCTTCAAAACCAGTACCACCTGGGAACCTCTTACAAAGGATCAAGCTTGGCTGCCAGCACAAGGTACAACCTTGGCTACCTCTGAATGAAGCTTCTGTGTGTTGACTTTAGGGGTACTTTCCAGAAGATATCACCTCAATGATACTGGCTCATAATTCACAGGTAACTCTTCAGAGCCAGCTGATCAGCATCCAGTGTCCCAGAAAAACAAAGGTTTTACTTTAGTGATTCTGGTCTCTCATTAATCACAGCTGATTCTTCAGCTCTGGCTGACCAAACACCACAGGTCCTTCATGCAAATGGCCTGGTAGAGCCTTTGCTTCCCCTTGAAATGTCACGAGCCAGGTCTCCATCATCTGCATTGCTCTCTCAGCGTTCTTATCGTCTAAGCTCCAACAGAAAACCCACTGAGCTCTCAACACTTAATGGTCCTTGTAGCCCAAACTTCCAAAGTCCTTCAAGTGTCCTCCCAAAATCATGGTCAAATCTGTCACTGTATTACCCCACTATACTAGTACCAACTTGTCTTAATTAGGGTTTCTATTACTGTAATGAAACACCATGACCAAAAACACGTTGGGGAGGAAAGGGTTTACTCGGCTTATACTTCCACAGGTCTGTTCATCACTAAAGGAATTCAGGGCAAGAACTCAAGCAGGGTAGGAACCTAGAAGCAGGAGCTGATGCAGAGGCCACAGAGGGGTGCTGCTTACCAGCTTGCTCCCCACATGGCTTATTCAGTCTGCATTCTTATAACCCAGGACCATCAGCCCATGGATGGTACCACCACAATGGGCTGGGGTTTCCCACTTCAATCACTGATTAAGAGCATGCCCTACAAGCTTGCCTATAGCCCAATCTTATAGAAGCGTTTTCTCAATTGAGACTCTCTCCTCTGTGATGACACTAGCCTGTATCGAGTTAACATGTAATTAGCCAGCACAGAGCTTTCACACTTTTGTTCAATCTTGCAATCACCTTTCACTGGAGGATAGTTTGATCTCCCCCATGCAGAAACAATGCTTTGAGCATGGAGCCTTCTATTTGGAAGGAAACATAAATGGATTTGCTAGGACCGAGGCATAATTGGGGAAAGGCTGACACACAGCAATGAAATGTCATATGCTAATAGGAGCTCCCTAAGGGACAGTGTATTGAAATCAGATTTCAAAGGAAAGGGCCTATTCTGCACAATTAACAAAGACTGATCAATTTCTAAATATTATCTCCTCCCAAAGTAAATATCAGGATCTCAATCATGTATTTTTCCCAAATTCCTGGAGCATTCAAATTAGACAAATCAATCCAGGGAGTTCTGATTGACTGCCAACATTATGTTGGGCACTGTGTTAGGAGCTAAAATACCATATGTTATGATCCTGAGCTCAGAGACCAACAAACAGTGATTGAGAAAACAAAGCATTCCCAGTGTGTGAGAGACACTAATTCTGACATCTGAGCACAGCGCTGAGGATACAAAAAGGAGAGCCATTCTGAATACGTATGCATAATTTCCAGTCCCCAGTACCACACTGGGCACAGTACAATTGTAATGGCCTGGGTATATGTTATTTTGTTGTCTGAGACCATGGGCAGCTGCTTTCCTCACCCTTCTCTCCACCCAGAAATGCTTTTCCCAATTTGGAATACAATGCCCCATTCCATGAATGTGCTTCGAATCCATGGGTTTTCCCATCCCTTCAAGAGGAGGTATCCTAGATAGATTTCTATTGTTGTATTAATGATCATGACCAAAAGCAACTTGCAGAGGAAAGGGTTCATTTCATGTTGTATGTCCCTGCCAGTCTGTCAGGAAGGACAGTCAGGAAAGGAACCTGAAACAGGAACTTACCTGGAGGCAAGAACTGAAGCAGAGGTCACAGATGAAAGCTTCTTACTGGTTTCTTACTCAGCCTGCTTTGTTATACAACCCAGGAGCACCTTTGCAGGCGTTGCACCACCCACAGTGGGCAGGGACTTTCCATATCAATCATTAATTGAGAAAATGCCCCTGTAGACTTTCCCTACAAGTCGATGTGATGGAGGCATTTTCTCAGTTGAACTTCTTCCCAGATGATTTTAACTTATGTCAAATTGACAAAGAAACAAACAAACAAACAAACAAACAAAACAAAACAAAAAAACTAACCAGGAAAAATATGGGCTATTTCTTGACGGTTTATTCTGAAACTGACTTCAACTTTCACTGTATCATGTGCTTAAATTTGGAAATCCTCAAGGAAAGACTTTATGACAGGTGATTTTGATATGGTTGCAGAGACCCTGAAGTTTTAGAAATGGCGTTGCCACCATGGCTCCTCTAGAAAACCACAGACACTCCATTCCAAAGCCCAGGTCTCTGTGGTAGCTCAAGCAGCAAGCCCTTCTCAGTGGGAGGTGCAGGTTTCGTTACACACAGACTGAGACTGAAGCTCCAGTGAGGTGGGGGTTATGTAAATGTATATATAAATAAAAGTAGAAATGTATATAGTTAAGGTATCCATCGTGATGAAATCATTTCCATGATCAAGTTAGTAAGCATAGCCGTCACCTCTGTGTGCACATGGTAGAAGTGTCATTTAAGAGATAAATTGGTAAATTTCATGGGCATAACATAGCATCATATCCATGATCACTACACCACAACTGGCACCCCCAAAAAGGATCCATCCCATAACTGAGAGTTTGTGTTTAGCCATATCTCCCTTTTTCTCAGCCACTCATACCTCAGCCCTTAGATACCAGGAATTATGAAATTTGTTTACTATCATATTTGTGATATTGTATTGTTAGCCTTTCTCTGTCTGGCTTACTTGGCTTGGCTGAAGATTATTGTCACATCTCAAATATACAAACAATCTCCTGAAGCAAATGCAAGCCAGACTTCTTTGGGCCTTCTACTAGACTAGGCCCCCAGACTTAGCAAAGCCTAAGCTACCCTACACTTGGTACTAGACAGCTCATCCTTAATGTCTAATCCACTTTTCCCTCCTCCATTCTGACGTTGAAATCCTATGAACCTTGTTAAATATGTTCAGTAAGAACGCACATACCTTTTATATCTCTGCTAATAATGTTCCATTTATAATAGTCTCAAAGTCTACTTGTAATTTTAATGGGTTCCAGATCAATTTTCTTTACTATAGGCGTCTACATTTCTGCATCTATGTAACCATGGACATTTACATGTACACACATAGCCACATATCAAAATACACAGACACAATCTCCTAGTCCAATCCAGCACACAAGTGTCATTCCAACCTCCTGTCTTGTCTAACTTCTTTCTCTAGCAGAGAGAAACCTTCCTCCCATGATTCACAGTTTAAGAGTTCTATCCCAGTTTGCATCTCTGTTGCTGTAACAAAACACTGACCAAAAACAACTTGGGAGAAGAACAGGCTGGTTTTGACTTACAGGTTAGAGCTCATCTTCTAGGCCAGTGGCTCTCAACCTGTAGGTCTCAACCCCTTTGGTGGTTCTATATCAGATGTCCTGTATATCATATTTACATTATAGTTCATAACAGTAGCAAAATCACAGTTATGCAGTAGCAACAAAATAATTTTATGGCGGGAGGTCAACATAACATGGGGTACTGTTACATGGGTAGAGAAGGAAAGCTGAGAACCACTGATATCAGGAACTTGAGGCAGAAACCATAGGAGAACACTACGTACTTCCAGACTCATGTTTATCTACCTTCTACCTTATTTATGGACTCCATGCCCACCTGCTTAGAGGAGTGCTCTGGCTGGTTTTGTGTGTCAACTTGATACAAACTAGAGTCATAGGAGAGAAAGGAGCCTCAGTTGAGGAAACGTCTCCATGAGATTCAGCTGTAAGGCATTTTCCCAATTAGTGAAAAATGGAGGAGCACCCAGCCCATTGTGGGTGGTGTCATTCCTGGTCAGAAGGTCTTGAGTTCTATAAGAAAGCAGGCTGAGGGAGCCAAGGGAAGCAGCCCAGTAAGCTCTATCACTCCATGGCCTCTACATCAGCTCCTACCTCCAGGTTCCTGCCCTGTCTGAGTTCCTGTCTTAACTCCCTTTGGTGATGAACAGCAATGTGGAAGCATAAGCTAAATACATCCTTTCCTTCCCAACTTGAGCTTTTGGTCATGGTGTTTCATACAGCAACAGAAACCCTAACTAAGACAGGGACGTACCAAACACAACTGGGCCCTCTTATATCAATTGGTAATCAAGAAAGTGTCTCCACAAACATGCCCACAGGCTGGTCTGATGGAAGCAAAATTTTAACTGAGATTCCCTCCCCCAGGCTACATCAAATTGATAACCAAGATTAGCCATCTCAGGTGCTTATCTGCTTAACCCGAGTATACACATCCCTGTGAGAACTAAAATTACCCCCCAGAGCCACAGTGAGAAGGCATTTCTGTCCTACCTTTTCTAAAATCCAGCAGGTATTGATAAGCTTTCTGAATTCAGCTGCTTTATTCCCCCAACCCCTGCCTGGTTCATGATATCATGTCAGACACTAATACAATTAGAATCCTTCCTGTTCACCAGCATTCACGCCCCAGGACCTTCTACCCTGCTTTCCTGAGATCAGAAGAAGATCCTACCATTCTCCAGGAATAGCATTCCTCAACACTCTCTTCCTCCAGCTATAGAGAGGACCTTCACCGGTGCTGTGTGAGAAAATGCCAGTACACAGCCTGGAAGACCTACACTAATCTGCAGTAGAGACACGGGAGGTAGAGTAGTAGGATTTTGTCCTTCAACACCACTGCTGTGTCCTCATCGTATCTGTAACCATGGCACTCAGGGAACCTGTACAAAAGCCTTTCAGCAACTCCAGAGGCTTCTTCTTGTCCCATCAGCCCATACTCAAGCTCCATTAGTTTATTCTGCCTTCTATCTGAAGCCCTCCATCCACATCCACAACTGGCTGCCTTAGTGAGCAGAGCTTCGAGACTCTCCCGCCCAGCAGGAACTGTCTCTCCATGGATTTCCCCCTGGTTCCTATTCCTGCAGCCTTTGAGGGCTTCGGAGACACTCATGGATTTGAAGTAGGCCCAGCTTTTTTTCATCATGAGGCTCCATTCCTTCTGGATCTCTGCATTCTTGATGAGGCTCAATTCAGCATATTTTTACAGCTAATGTTTATTTTAGATCTTGAAGCTTAATTTGAATGGGCTAAAAACTCAACTGAAATGTCTTGCTGAAATTCACATAAATCCTAAAACTTTAAAAAAAAATACTTTTAAAAGTCAGATCATACACCTAACACCACAAAATGTCTTAACCGCAGTATATGGATAGTTACAGAATTTAAAGGGACTGTCGTGTAAATCCAACACTTCCTGAGCATCGCTTTACTCTTTAGGTTCCTGCAATACTTACAATGAGGATAATTTGAAGGGAAACAGAAAGAAAAATCCCCTTCTGGAGCCACAAGAATTGTTGTGATGTGGAAATGGGAAGATATTCTATTTTTATTATACTTATTCCCCCCACTTTAATACTGAACATGGTTTTATTTTAGTTAATTGTACAGAAGAGAATCTTAGTGAGTTCAGGCAAGGGAGAAAATAGTTTTCTCACTAACTTGCTACTGACTACAGAGTGGAAAGTGAATGAAATGATGGGACTTGACCAATGACCTGCTCTGCACAGGAGCACCAGAAGTGTCCTGGCCAGTCCCCCAGACATGCCCTCCAGGGACAGAAGTACTCCACCATGGCACTAGGAAGTGACCTGGGGCATCACTGGTTCCTCTTCCCATTGCTGAAGGCCAGCAGCAGCCTTGGTCCCAAGTCAAGCACAACTTCCTGTTCCATTCCAGGTTAGACTAAAGGTGATTCAGCTCAACAGCCAGACACAGTCACCAAAGGACCAGGCTGTGACCTCTTCAGACTTGTCATTGCCTTCCAACAAGATGGCTATTTCCTCATTTCAGAGACAAGCGTCCTCCAAGTAACTTATTCTAGTTTGGATCTGAAATGTCCCCCAGAGGAGTGAGTCAGATCTCTGGGTGTGAATGAGTTCCCATAAGAATGGGTTGTTTGAAACTATTTTTAGCATTCTCAGATGACTCTCTCCTGCATCCTTCCACACAGGTGTGTGTTCTGCCTGTGGTTGGTCCCCTTTCTACTTCTCAGCCTGCTATGACACAGCAGAGGGGGTTCTTGCCAGATGCTGTGCTGGTTAAGTCAAATAAGCCTTATTTCTGGAGGAAAGAAGGAAGGGGAAAAAGAAGGGCGGGAGAAGAAAGTGGAAGGAAGGGGAGGGCTGAAAGGACAGTTGGAGAGAAGAAGACAGAAAATCAGAAGGAAAGAGAGGATATGAGAGAGGGACAGAAGACAGAGAATATGAGAGAAGAGAAAAGAAGGGATGGAAGGGGTAGATAAGGCACTGGAGGACAGGGGGAAATTGGAAGAGAATAGGAAAGAGAAGGGGAGGGAAGAGAGGAAGGAATGAGAGGAGAGGAAATGAAGAAGAGAGAAGGAGACGAGATGAGAGGAGAGGAAGGGGAAGCAGACATGAATAGGGAGAGGAGGGGAGAGAGGAATAGAAGGATGGAGAAAGAGAGACAGGGAAACAAGAAAGAAAGGAGGGACAGAAGAAGGGAGGAGAAACTCCCAAAGACCAGAGGTCATGTGCCAAAGGCTTGTTCACTCACTGGTGGTGTTAAAGCAGGAGAGAGAACTTTAGAAAATGAGTCCTAATTAAATGGTAGATTACTGAGAGTATACTGAGGGTGTACCTTTATATGTGAGAGTTGCTCCTCCCTCCACCTCTGTGTGTGTGTGTGTGTGTGTGTGTATGTATGTGTGTGTGTTTGTGTGTTTCAGCTATCATGAAGTGAAAAGATTTGCCCTGTCACACCCTTCCACCATAACTTTCTGTCCTACCAAAGACCCAGAAACAATGATTCCAGCCAACAACAGACTGAAACTCTTGTGTCAGAGTAAACCTCTCCTCCTTCTAAACTGTTTCCCTCCGGTATTTTGTGACAGTGTCAGCTAGCTACACACACCACTCAACTTCTCCATTCCTCATCCTGCTTAGATCTACCAGTCACAGAGAACCTCAGCCCCACCGTGCTTAGGTGCTGGCCTGTTCGTTAAGGCTTAGTTGGACAAGCGATTTCACCTTCCTCAACGATCCCACTGCCTGCATCAGTTGCAGGTAAGTATGCAACACACTGGTAAAAGTGGGGCAGGAAAAAACAAAACAAAATATCAAAACAAAATAGTAAGCCTAGGTGACACAGAGGAGAGGATCAAACCTTGGAGCTGGGTCCAGACTGAGAAAACATATAGGCAGAACAGTGGGGGAGTCATCCAGGTGCAGAGATTCTGCAGGTAAATCAAGGAGGTAACATGCACCGCAGCTCCCTCAGGTTGCCATCAGTCTGTCAAGAGCTTTGATCTTACCTGCTGCCAAGTTCAACCACCTACAGAGCTGCTCCTGCTCCCTTCTGCCAGGCTTCCCTCATCCTTGGGGTCCCCTATACAGACTACCTCCTTCCTTTGTCATTGCTTTCCTTGGGACCTTCCTGCTGGGATCCCTTATATCTCCGGGAACCAGAGACTCTCTGTGACCCAACCAGTGCTTAGTAGCTTCCTACTCCAATGCACTGAGCCTAGATGTATGCTCTGACAAGAAAAGGAGGGGGTTGTTGGAATGCAGGGGGTACCAACCTTCCTCCTAGGATGTCAGCACCACACACTTATTCAGCTAAAAAAGAAAATTCACAGCTATTTTTTTCTCTCTCCAGTGGCATCGAATTGCCAGTCAGTAGGGGTAGGGAGCAGCCAGAAGAGTCTGACAGATCCATGAGTACTTTGGGGGCTGATGTCAGGTGGCAGAGACCAGTGTGCCTGCCTGCTGCCTCCATCATGAGGACTACAGGCCAGTCATGCACCCCTGCCTTCAGCAGCTGAGCCAAAGGAACATAGTGGCCAGGGGCTTGTAAACAAGTTGACAACAGCATTGGGCAGCCCAGCAGTAACCTAGAAAACTGACAGAAGGCAAACACACACACACACACACACACACACACCACATACACTTAGGGGAGTAGAGGGGTAAGGAGGAGGAAGAGAGAGAGAGACAGAGAGAGAGAGAGAGACAGAGAGAGAGAGAGATCACATCTTTGTGTGTGCAGGTGTGTGTGCCTGTGTCCCTCATGCTCTTGATGAGGGTGTCTGCTCTTGGCAGTCCCAAGCAGCCTATTTCAGCCAGAGCTGCACAGCTGAAGGCCTTAGGGACCCAGACTCAGGAACCTTAAAACATGAGTTTTAACCCATCTTCAGTTCTAACTGGATGTGTGACTTCCGGCAAATTCTCCTGTCTGAGTCTAGGTTGCGTCACCTGTGAATTAACCAGAAATAGAGCTTTCTTCTGTCACTCAGGCTTTCTATGGCTTGGATGCATTTCAGCTCTGGAACCTTATCCTGAAACTATTTTAGGGACCACCAAACCAGAGCTCAGTCCTCCTTCTCCTAACTCCACTCCTTGTTATGTATGCTTTGAAACCTCACTTCCTCTAACCAGACAGTATCTTCTAGAGGTCCAGAGTCTTTTTTTCAAAACCCAAAGAGCTTCAAAATTCAGGGTTTTCTCTGTTTTAAAAGGAACTGGAGCTGGGAAAATAGCTTAGTCAGTTAAGAGTATGTCATGCAAGCATGAGGAAATGACTTTGCTCCCCTGAACTTACATAATGAAGCCACTTGTACAGGTGTGCACTTGTAATCCCAGTACTGCAATGGGGAGACAAGAGGATCCCAGGGGTTCACTAGGATCCAGATCAGACTGACCGTCCCTTAAAAACGGAGGCGTATCACATATTGAGGCTAGATTTTCTCCTCTGCACATATGTACACACATGCATGCATACAAACATGCATATACATGTACATACAAAACAATAAAAAACAAAACTAGAAGAGAACATGGCTCACATAACTCATATCGTGCAATATCCATCAAGGCCTCAGGGACTAATGGACATGTGACAGACAGACATATGTCCGTCTTGAGTATACACAGCCTTGGTTGCTTTGGGGTTTCTACTTTTGACCTCTAGTCTTGGGAGAGTGGGTAATCCCCGTCTCAGTCTTCCAGGGGTCCTGTTATGACCTCAACATTGTACAGATAAATGAGGACAGGATGAAAGATGGAAACAGATATACAGTGGTTTGAATAAGAATAGCTCCCATAGGTTCATATATTTAAATGCTTAGGGAGTGGCCCTAAAGAATTAGGCCTTGTTGGAGGAAGTCTGTCACTGGGCATGGGCTTTGAAGTGTTAAATTACCAGTCAGGCCCAAGACAGGCCCAAGACAGGCCCAAGACAGGCCCAAGACAGGCCCAAGACAAGCCCAAGACAGGCCCAAGACAGGCCCAAGACAGGCCCAAGACAGGCCCAAGACAGGCCCAGTGACTCTCTCTTCCTGCTGCCCAGGGATCTGGCTATAGAATTCTTAGCTACTCTGTCTGCCAGCATCCCGCCATGCTCCCCACCATGATAACCATGGGCTAAACCTTTAAAACTATAAGCCTCAGTTACCTGCTTTCTTTCATAAACATTGTCATGATCATGGTGTCTATTCACAGCAATAGAACAGTGACTAAGACAAGAGCCCTCAGAATATACACTAGTCTTTTTCCCTTCATATCTCCCACATCTAGAAACGCCTTGGAAATACCAAGGTCTTAGTAAATGCTCATTGAATAAACTGAAATAATTGTGGAGGATGCTCTTAATGATTTCTGGTATGGTTGAACAACGGATGTGTCCTGTGTGCCCAAGACAGAAGCCTGATCAGAGTTTGGCTCTCTGTCCTCCTAGCACCAATATCTATGTCATCACCACCACCATAAAAACATCTACACACTCAGTGACCTGAGCCAAACTGTATGCAGGGAGCCGCCAAGGGAGAGGCTACGCAGACCTTGTGAATACACCGATTCTCGCAGACATAAAACAGGGAAAAGGCCATGAGTGACAGGTGCTCCCAGGGTCACAGGATTCCTAGTGGACAAGTGCAGTTGTGAAATCAGCTCTACTCACATACTAGCTGTGATCCTGGGATGAGAGATGGAACCTTGCAAGGGCCCCAGAGTTTCTTTTACACGAAGTTGCTTCTCAGGATGGTTGTACATGATAAAAATACAAAATAAAGATCTAGAAGGAAGACGTTGCTGTCACTGCATGCTGCATGTGACTGTCCTGTGAAACAAAAGGTGCTCCCCCTCCCAGACCTCCATACCTTGCTGATGTGCTGCCAAAAAAGCACCTGTATCTGTATTATCACCTACCTGTTGGTAGCATCCTCAGTGTCACTGTAGGATAGAGCTTCATCAGTGACCAATGGATGGCAGACACCACCTAAAGAGTAACCCAGATCGGTTTTGTCATTTGTCCATCTTTCTAGAAGTTGTCTTTCCTAATTTAAGTGGCATCCACAGCATGAAAACATTCTTCTCCCTTGATTACCAATACCCTTCTCCTGCTATGCTACTGTAAGGTCTCAGCCACTTGTGATAGTAACTGTGGACTTGTTGCATGTCCATTTTTGACTAGGAGTTTAGGGGTTGGGGGAGACCATGTGTTCTTTGTTCTTGCCTGTGGTGCTCAGTACAGACATTGATATGTAAAGCATTCCCATCAATTAGGTGATCCTATTCCCCCCCAAAAAAAATGTGAGGAAAAGCAGACGTGACTGATCCATAGAGTGCAGTGCCTCTCTGCTCAGTGAGGCAGTGATGTACTAGGACCGCACCCACGTGCTCCCTTACTGTGATGCTTCATGAATGGTAATTATATAATACTACCTAAATAAAACTGATAATAAATGGTTTATAAAAGGTAATACTTGGGAAACACCATATATTCCCAGAGCACCCAGGATACAGGGAACAGTTAATTATATCTATTTCTTAATTCTGAACTTATAAATACTCTTCTTGTAATTCTTCTCAAACATGTCCTAGGGTAGAGCTGGCATCATAGAGCTGTCATCTCCTACACTGTCTTCTATGCCCATCCTTCCCCCTCTATACAAAAGAAGATAAGCCTGAATCCCCATCTCAAATCTTCCCAGATTGCCTTGTCTCTAGAGCACACGACAAGCTTTCCAATCACGAGTGTTCACAGGTCTCTGAGTCCTGACATTGTAAAGCCCCGCCCCCCATCTTTCTGAGACATAGGTTCCAGTCTCAATTGTGTTTTATATTTAATAGGTATGTTCATGCACAGTATGTGTATTTTTCTAATGAATTGCATATTAAAAATAATTGTAATAGTAATCCAATACAGGAAAAACAATGATAACACTGAAAGAGTCTTAATAGACAGGGGAAATTGGTTTCTGTGTTTCAAATTATGTGCATATTTTGATACAAGGATGTATGACAGGGAAGTTAACAAAAGACATTTAAATATAAAATATATTATGCTCATTTAAATTCTGAAAGGGAAGAGAAATGGAAATTTAAAGTCAGTGGGAAGAAATATTAATGTAAATGACAACTATTTAAAAATAGTCGAGTTCGTCTGGTGACGCCTAGGCAGTGCAACTCCGTGACAGATCCAGCGTCGCACGCATCTCCCACCCCGTGCCGCCACAATGCCCAAGAGGAAGGTTAGTGTGGATGGAGCTGCGAAAGCAGAGCCCAAGCACCACTCCGCGAGGGTGTCGGCAAGCCCGGCCCTGCCAAGGTGGGCACGAAGCCAAAAAAGGCCGCGGGAAAGGATAAAGCAGAAGACGAAAAAGTGCAGATAAAAGGGAAGAGGAGAGCAAAGGGCAAACAGGCTGAAGTGGCTGACCAGCAAACTACAGATCTGCCTGCAGAAAATGGAGAGACGGAAAACCGGAGTCCAGCTTCTGAAGAAGAGAAAGAAGCCAAGTCCGAATAAGCATCCATCATGTCTGTCAATGGTCCCTGCCTCCCTTCTCGTACAACCCAGAGGAATATCTTTATCAACTATTTTGTAAATACGAGGTTTTTTTTAGTAGCTCTAGAAACATTTTTAAAAGGTGAGGGAATCCCACCTCATCCCATTTTTTAAGTGTAAATGGTTTTTTTTAAGAGGTTAAATCATTTGCTGGTTCTTTATTTTTTGGTACAGCCAGAAAATAGCAGTATACTAAATCAAGAGAGGCTGGGACTGTCTCGGGGGTCACCCTAACATTCCGTAGAGGGGGCTAGTTTTATGTCCTACAAAACAAAGCATACTAAATGGCAATTTGGAGTCTCAGTCTTGCCTTTGTGTCTGGAATATTTTCAAGTTATACCTGGCTCCGTGTTTCTAGTAGAACCATTTCATAAGAAAGCCAGTCTTTGGTCCCTGCCCTGTCAGAACTGTGATGTCTGTGGTCATGGCAGTCCATTTCCCTAACAGTTGTGATAATATGCTGTGAAAGATGAAAATTCTCAGTGTGTTCTGTGTGTGGCATAAAATTGTGAGCCGGTGGAACAGGATTCTGAGCATTTGGTTGGTATGAGAGGTCTTAGGGAAACTTGGCAAGTGTGAGGCTGGAACATCACTGGAATAAGTTCAAAGAAAAACAATGTGTAGCTCTTCCTTTTCGTACATGAACACAATGTGACTCTTCAGAGTTTGGGTACGTGAACACAATATATGACTCTTTTGGGTACGTGTGATAAGAATTGGAATGTCTGTGTACTCTGCTCCAATAAAATCTGTTGTGAAAGAGTAAAAAAAAATAAAAATTAAAAAAATTAAAAATAGTCCATTGATGGGGCTATAAGTACGGTTCAATGATACAACACTAGCCTAGCCTACACAGAGTCCTGGTTTTAGTCCCTAGCACCTCTACTTCATCATCACCATCATCACCATCATCATCACCATCACCCTCTATTCATGGACTGTTGTAGTTTATGTATTGTCATTTTGATAGTGATAGTGGATATAGCATCACTAAAGTTTTTATATTATAAACGTTAAACTAAGGGGTGAGTCATTTGTAACTCCACGTAATTAACTGTAAGGCAGAAATGACATTTGTGTGTCATTAATCATCTTGATTATATTTGTCTACCAATTTAAAATTACTTTAGGGTATGTTGTGCTTCCTTTTTCTGGGTTTTACTTAATGAACAAATGATCTGTTGAAATCTGAACTAGTACAGGTAATCTAAAGGCAATACTACACATGAGGTAGAAACTCAAAGAAATTAACATGAAGAACAAGATAGGACATAACTCAGGCTCAGCACCATCTCTAAGCCACTGGGTGACCCTGAATAATTATCCTTCCTCCTGGGACCTTGGTTTATTCATGAAAACACAGATGTGGATGGGAAATTTTGTAAGACACTTTAATCTTCAAATACTTCATTGCCCAATTTCCTAGGAAGCCTCTTCAGCTTAGATATAACAATATAAGTAAAACTCCCAA
This sequence comes from Mastomys natalensis, assembly GCA_021653895.1. NCBI lineage: Eukaryota > Metazoa > Chordata > Mammalia > Rodentia > Muridae > Mastomys > Mastomys natalensis. Next base: position 819,159 of record JAJTUV010000902.1, read on the forward strand.
GACCAAACCCTCAGGCTAGATTCTCCAGAGAAGACAGGGACAAAACTAGCCTGGTGTCCTTTTCCCTGAACATCCTGAGTTCTCTTCAGAATCTAGTGATCAAGAAAGACCTATAGGTACATTGAGTGGCCTCTTAAGCTTCAAAGGCTACCCATTCACCAAAGACCCATCAGAGAATGAAGGATGGGAAAGAGCAACTTTAGGCCCAGGAAACAATGCACAACGCAGCTTCTCTCAATGGGCGGCTGTACTCAGATGTCTGAGGTACCATGGTGAAGTAGCGCATGATGTCTGCAAACCAAACTATGTCAGTCTTTCACTTCAGAAGCCACTGGTTTCATTGGATGGACTGTCTCATGCAGACACCCTGAGAACTATCCCATACTATCTGTTGATTTCCTGCATGCAATAATATATGCTGATTTCTTAGGTACACTACCTCACCATGCTAAGTCATCCACACCAGAATATGTTATCCAACAAAAAGACATAATTAAAAGACAAAAAATGAATATATATATATATATATATATATATATATATATATATATATATATCTCCACACTATTGAGCAAGCAGTGAATGGCATTTAATGAGATAACCCATAGTTAGGACATGTTCAGCTGACGACTCTCTACCAGAGCCCCATGACAATTCAGTGTTCATGAGAGAAATCCAGCTTGTACTGCTTGAGGTCCTTGTACACGTTGGAAAGATGGTGCAATCTCTGAGGACAAATAGTGGAGGTAAAGAAAGTGGTCAAAAAGACAATATCTAACTTTGAGTGTATTGATTTTTACTTTCACAATTGTTCTGGCATGTCTGCCTTTCCACTTCTACAAAGTGTGGCAAATGACCTTGAACTGGTACTGGCTGATCCTGTGGACCTCCACACCCCAGGCCAGGGAGCACAGAGAAAGGCCCTGAAGTTCTGCATCTGCTTTGAGCAGCAAGCTTGCTCTTACTTTTTGTAAATTCTTCTCCCCCAGGACCTGGCTTAAACACCACCTTCAGTGTCTGCTCTTAAAGTCCTTCCACGCCCCTACCCACCTTAGAACTCTAGGCTTCAAACCCTGTCTGCTTTATCCTCTGTCTCCAGCATTTGCATTTTTCCTAAGTCCTGGCCTTGGTAAAGTCTGCCACCAGACTTGGGTCAAGCCTAATTCCACTGTTCCATCTGCAGACGGACCTGGAGCTAATGAGGGTGGAGACAGTCTGTAGACTTGACTATGTGGACCAATCTAGGCAAATTGTTAGTAGAGCAACTACTGTGTTTCCAACTTGTACAATAGTTAGCATTCAGAATATATTCCTTGCTGACGATGAGGCTCAGAGGCACGGGCAGGGCAGGAAGGACAGAACTAAAACACACCTTGTCTCTTCTCCCACAATTTTGCCACAGATAGAAGACTCTGGTGTCCTCAGAAGCCACGGAGAGCACTACCTGGGAATGAACACGTGTGATGTGCATGGCCCTTCCCAGAGTCTGCCTCTCCTGGAGCCTAGGGCCCCAACAGAGCTCTCTGTGTGCCCTGACCTGGTTAAACTCCACCCATGCAGTTGATCTTTATTCACAGGGCACATGCATCTGGGATCCCAGGGACAGGAAAGAGATTAGGCTGGACTAGACTGCCTCCTGCTTCATAAGAGTACACTGCATGAGTCAAAGGTGCTGACCCTAAAAGGGGAGGACTCACACCACAGATGTATACTGAGAAGCTCTCGGGGCTGAAGCAGGATGAAAGGGGAGATGCTGGAGCAGCATAAGGAGAGCTTACCAGTCAGTCATCATCGGGCTGAGTCAATGGGAAAGCATATATTAGGAATCATGAGCTAACCGTAACAGAAAAAAAGTGGAGGTCTCTCTAAATGAAATTAAAAGTCCATTCAGAAGTCTGGTTATTGACCATATCAACTAGTACCTTGTGTAGAGTAGACTCACTCCCTCTGCTGCTCTACTACCACTTGCTGTGTGACAGTGAGCTGTCACCTCACATTGCTGGGGCCCCTTGCCATCCTTCATAAAAGGATCAGACCCCTGCAAGCTTTCACTGAGAAAGCAGAAGTGGGACAGAGAGGGTGTGGGTGGGCTGAGAATCTGCCCTCCCACTTCCCAAGTTTCTGGAACTGTATTGCATCTCTGCGGCAGCTCCCCACCCTATGTCTCCATAGCGCCACCTTCTGGGCAGAGTGAAACTTTCTACCGAGAGCAGCCCTGAGAGGTGCCCTAGGTTTAATGAAATCCTAGGATTATGCTGGGCTGACTGCAAGATCATGTTTTGTTGAAACGCCAGAGAAAACAGGCCTGCTGAGCCCCTGCTTACTCCTCCTCTGATCCCGAAAGCCACTGGCCACCAGCTGAGCACACACAGGGCCAAACATGGCCTCTGGTCCACATAGTCACACAGAGCAAAGAAGCAAGGTATGCAAGCCCATCCAATATGCTCCTGCAGTGGGAGGAGGATGAAACTTCAAGTAAAGAAGCTGGTTCTGGAAGCTTCTGGGTGAACTGAAACAAGCACTGTAACTTATCTAAACCTTGGTGTTTTCAAGCTATGAAATTTAAGAGACGGTAGGAATTCTTCCATCAGAGGTCCTGGGAGAAATCAAAGAACAGAGTTTGATGAGGGGAGATTAGTAAGGCAGAGCCACACTTCCCCAGCTCCCAGTAATCAAAACTATTATAACATCAAATGCTAAGTCAAAGTTTCAAAAGGTTAAGAAATCAACTGCATAATTAATAGCAGGTAGATGGGCTCCATTATCCTGTAACAATTGAAAAAAAAATCTCGGTGTTCCCATTTACATAGAAAACAAAGATAATGAAAAGTATTTAAATAATTTCATCTAAAGAAGACTTGTCCAGAACTCAGGGCAAGAGGACGAAACTCTACCCTGAGCCCTTTGGAAAGAGACATGCAACTCAGTTCCTTGACATAAAAATATGAGCCTTTTTCATGTGTGCACAAATTCACAAATGTGGTCTTGTGTGTGCATGCGCATGCACGCTCATGTGCATGTGCTCGAACCTGCGCACTCGAGTGGGCATACACACATTCTCTCTCTCATGTCACATTTTTACACTCTGTGAACTCTGTGGCTTGAGTGTGTCAACTAAGCAACACCTTGAAATAGAGAAAAGAGCCCAGGCTTGGGGCTTCCTTAGTAAAGGTATGATATTAGGCAAACTACTTTCTCTGATGCTCCTAACTAATTTCTAAAGCTGTCATGAAGATTAAATTAACTCATCTATGTAAAATGCCTAATCTGATGCTAAGAACATATTGAGAACTTGTTAGCTTACTGGCTTTCTGGTGATTCCACAAAGCTCCTCCCTCAGACCTAGCAACAGCTTAGTCATCTTCTGCCTCTACCAGGTACTTCAGGTGTAGGCTGGATATAAAAGGACTGTCCCACCACTCCAGCTCTCTCTCTCTCTCTCTCTCCTCTCTCTCTCTCTCTCTCTCTCTCTCTCTCTGTTTTCACGCGTTCCCATGTTCCCCATAGTTCCGCTTTTCTGTCCTTCTCTGTCTGCCCTACTTCTCTGTCCTCGTGGCTCTGCTCCCATCTGTCCGTCTACCTGTCTACATGTCCACTCATCTACATCTGTCCCTTCTCCAGGTCCTCATTCCCCTCCCTTCCCCCAAACAAACCCCCCTTGTACCAGATCTGTTGCATGGTGTAATTTCTCAGGGGTACATCTCAACATGGGCCCACTAGGTACCCCCTCACCTCATTATAACTCATAACAGTAATCCGTAATGTACTTTTGGAATGGGAGCCAGTATTTGTTAATGATCAAATGTTTGAGCACTCAAATGCTATTGTGTGTTGGTAGAAATGAAGGCCATTCAGGTGATATCCTCAAGCTCACTTGAGTCATGGAAGTTGGGGGTTGGGAGGGAGGAGTCCACACTGTACTCCAGTCCTGTGCTCCTAACAGAAAAGACATCTCAAACACCTGGGCCACCCAGGACTCTAATCAGAGTGCTTTTGCACAGTCCTTCAGGCCCCTTAGCAGCAGCTCCTCTGTTGATGGAGACATTCTGCAGGGAAACAATATGGAAGCGTTTGCTAACTGCAGTCCCTTAAGCACAATGCTGAAAGCTCAGTTTGCAATTCTACATCAATTGTTTCAGAGAGAAAGGTAACAAATCTTAGCAAAGAGAAGATTGTGATCCCATTGAACCTGCAAAAATACACACAGGCCAGGAGGGAGAGCAAGGGAAAGAAGGGCAGGGACCCACCACAGAGCAAGATAGTGGATATCACAACCCCCAGGATGAATAGCCGGCATAGACTCCAGGAAGCACACTCCAGACTTTAAGGACAACTTCCCCAACCAGGAGCTACCTGGTGGAATCCAAGTGAGCTATTCTGATCTAGACAACATTCCATCATCCAACACTGACAAGACACATGTTTCTAGAATTCACTGCACCACAGAGACCACAGAGAGTATCCTTGCCCCTGTCTTTAAGATGGAACTTCACACTCTGGGAATAAAGTAGTGGTTCTCAACCTTCCTAACGCTGTGATCCTTTAATACATTGCCTCATTTTGTGGTAACACCCCAGGCATAAAATTATTTTGTTGCTACTTTATAACCATAATGTTGCTACTATTATGAATCATAATGTAAATATCTAATATGCAGGCTATCTGATATGGATCATTGACACCACCACCACCAAATGGGTCATTACCTACAGGTTAAGAACCATGGGGCTAAAGATCTTGTTTTAACCATCAAGCTTGAAGGTTATCTCCTTGCAGATAATCATCTATTAGCCTATGTTATCACTGGGCAGAAAATGAACTTGTTCAAGCTGCACAGAGCCATGAGGTGCCTGGGATGCCAATGGGGCTACTTGTACTAGAGTTGGGATCTCTGAAAAGCACATCTTAGTATCTAACCCAGCATGATCCTTTTATATGCAATTATCCCCAGTTTGGCATGAAGTCCAAATAAGTGTTTAGAAATGCTGGAACCTTCAGATGAAAGCTATAATTAATGTATCAATGGTTTTTCTTCTAAAGGGCACACAATCAAAAAGAGGAGCCAGCATATTAGAGCAATTAGTGGAAATGATAGACTGTTAGGGACAATGGTTTTGCATTCTGGCTGTCAGGATTTGGACATTATCAGGTCAAAGTCTGTTGTGGCTGAAGCCCAAACTGATTACCATTCATGGCTTATGAAGGGGATCACACATGCAGGCTGAACTTCGCAAATAAGAAGGAATAAAAGACAAGGTCCTGTCAGAGCGACCTTAAATTCTGAGTACTCTGTGTACTGAAGAGCAGAGGGAAAAATCTAAACTGTCCCATTAAAACAGGGTTGTCTGGGAAAGGAACTTAGGGGAAGAGAGCTTCAGGAAGACTGAAGATGGAGGCAGAGATAGAGTAGAAGTCCATGCAGAACTCTGTACTTAGCACTGAACTCTGAGCTCTGAGTGAGGCTTTCACCAGACACAGCTTCCCACAAGGCAATGGACGATGTCTGGTTTTGTTTTGAACTCCTCTATCTGTCAAACATAGTATCAGTTCTTGACTTACTCTGTCACCCTTCTTCTGGAAGAGAGCCAAACTTAGAGCAAGACCTTGTATTCTCATTCATCAGCCTGGGGCCTCACAGGACATTATGAGGCTGCATGTGATTAGAAACTGATTTCTCATATCTATTTGGTTTGTGGGGACCATCTTTTCTTTGGATTTCTAGAAATCGAGAAGCATATTTCTCTATATACATAAATCCATCACAGAAGATTCCCTTGACCCCTGTAACCCTCACCTGTGATCCAGCACACCTACTTTCCTTTAGGGGTCTCCATGAATAGTCTAAGTACCTGGAGGATTGAAAAATATGAATGTGTGTGTTTGTGTGTATTCACCTTTAATAACAACACACAACTAATGACTCATTGGGAGAAGGAGAATTAGTTTTTCCCAGGGATGAGCCCCACCCTCACCCCATGGGCTATACTATGAATGGTCAGCCGTGAAACCATTTACACACAAATAACAAAAATCAACTCAGTTTGTTTTGCGTGTGTGCATACATATTTGGGCATACATGGTCATACATGCAATAATAATAACCAAAGAAAAAGAGGCTCTTAACTTGAGAAAAAGAATGTTAGGGATTGAAAAGGTTGATGTTAGCCCTTAAGCTGAATTTTATCTCTCCACAATTTACATGTTCAAGTCCAAACACTAGCATACTACAGAATGTGAGTGTGTTAGAAGATAGGGCCTCTAAGGAATAATGATGGTTAAATAAGGTCTTAGAAGTGGGGCCCTAATTCAATACGACTGACAGCCTTGTAAAATGGAGAGGCACCAGACAGCAAGAGAAATAGGCCAAGTGGAAACCTGGAGAGAAGGGAAAGAAGGAGAAGGGACTGCAAGAGAAATGCCTTCATCTCAGACTTCCAGCTTCTAGAACTGTGACAAAATATATTTCTGTTAGTGATGCACCCAGTCCATGGTATTTTATTATGGCAGCTCTAACAAACCAATACATAAGTTGTGACATGGAAAATCCCCTTTCGTCTGTCTGATCTCCTCTAAGCAGCTGAATGGGAGGCAGAGACACAGAAGAAAAACTGAAACAGGATGTTGTGTGTGTCCATTAGGCTCGTTCGCTCAGTAGTGTTGTGTAAGTCTGCTGTCTCCTTATTGATTTTCTGTCTGGATGTTCTATCCATTATTGAAAGTGGGGGTATTGAAGTCTCCAACAAACTAAGCCCAAAGTTAGCTGAAGGAAGGAAATAATAAAGATTAGAGCAGAAATAATTGAGGTTGAAAATAGAAAGACAATAGAAAAAAAATCAATGAAACCGAGAGTCGGTTTTCTGGAAAGATAAATTTGACAAGCCCCTCAGCTAGATTAACTAAGAACAAAAGGAAAAAGACTCAAATAAATAAAACCAGAAGTAAAAGAAGAAAACTTCCATCTGATGCCATGGGGAAAAGGGAATCATAAAATTATTATGAGCAATTTTATATCAACAAATTCCATAACCCAGAAGGAATGGATACATTCCTAGTATTATATAATCTACCCATACTGAATCATGGAGAGAAAATTGGAACATTATAATAAAAATAATAGTGAATTTGAAGAAGTAATCAAAGGCCACCCAGCAAAACCAGGGCCAAGGGGGTATCTCTGATGAAGTCTACCAGCATTTAAGGAAGAGTTACCATCAATCCTTTGTAAACTCTGCTAAGCAACTGAAAATGGAAAGAACATTTCCAAATGCCAATGGTATCAAAGGCAAAGACTACCAAAGAACACGGGGCATCTCTCCAAGGAACATGGATGCCAAACTCCTCCACTAAATTCTGTAAACTGAATTCAGCAGCACAATAAAATAATCAGCCACAGAAACCAAGAGTGAATTACTCCTGGGATACAAGGACAGCTCAGTAGAAAACAATAAAGGAGAATAATAAAACACATTAAACAGATGAAGGAGAAATGTCATGCAGCCATCTCAATAATAACAGAAAAGGGTGAAGAAGCTAGGTTTAAAAGATACTTGCAGCAGTATAATAAAGTCCATACAATATATGTTAATTACTTGAGTATGACCACTTCACAATGTATACATATATTAAAACATCACATTGTATACCTTAAATAATATAATTGTTTTATCTGAGTTATTAAAAGTGAAGAAAAGTCATATATAAAAAGCCCAGATAAAACCTGAAGCTCTTTCCCATAATAGCAGGGTCCAGAGTAGGATCCACTGTGTGTGTGTGTGTGTGTATGTGTGTACGCAGGTAATGGAGGCCAGAGACCAATTTTAAGTGTCTTCCTTCACCACACTGCACTTAGTTTTTGAGAGGAGGTCTCTCACTGAACCTGGAGCTCCCTGATTCAACCTAACAGCAAGCCCTGGGGGTGAATCCTCCTGGGTCTGCCTCCCAGGCCTGAATTGTAGGCATGTCCTGCAGTGTTTAGCTTTTGATGTGGGTGCCGAAGACAAACACTAACTCACTGAGACATCTTCCTCACTCCTAAAAGTAAAATTTAATAAACAAAAATAAAGCAACAAAAAGGACACATTCTTGAGACCCAATTTGAAATCAATGAAGAACAATGCATACATAAAGGAACTGGAAGGCAAAAATGAGAAGGAGGGATGATTAATCCCTAAATTTAAGAAGCATATTAATAGTATCTAAAATTACTTAAAATTGATTAGGGTGCTCTTCCCTTTACAAACTATGAGGACAAGACCAGTTCTTTAAAATGTTTGAGCTTAGCTTGCTTTGTTTCCTATTTGAAAAATCTACTTATCCATCTACTCTTAGCCTTAACTGCTGTGAAAAGCAGGGATAATACATGCTTGTCCCATTGTGGGAAGAAATACAGCTTAGGACCCCCGAGAAATAGTAGAAGTGCTGAGTCCATTCTGCCCTCATCTTTGACTCCCGAGGACTAATGTTGCAAAGTAGTCCTTTAGAACACACAAACTCTTAAAGCCAATAGAACTTGTCCAAATCATATGGCCCTAAGTCTCATCAATGTTTGCCTTTTATGCACAAAAAAAACCCACATCCTGGTTGGCACTACAAGAGCAATTAGCAAGAAGCAAAACTACAGAATCCATAAAGCAAGGTTAGTCTATATAGGAACTTTCCCAGATCCTGGAGCTATTAACTAGGTGTTTGATAGATTAGGTTTTTGTTCCTATTTTGGCAGGCATTAGGGTATATGTGCTGGGTTCTAACATCAGTGTGGTCCCTCTGGGGGCCTGTCATACTAATTCATGGCCATTTGGATATGCTTTGTTCTTATAACAGCAATAGTTAGTAGATATCTGGGCAGTGGATTTATTATCAACTGACTTGTCTTTCTAAATGACAGTCTAAACTGTCCTGGCAGCCCCACTGGGGACCAAACTTGAGAAAGAATGTCTTTTTCTGACGTTTGAAAGTTCCAGACACAATCTCCTTATCCACCTGAAGAGAGAATATAAGGACACACATCTTCAGCCTTTTCCTATCTGATCTGTCAAAGCCCTTGGGTGCCACGCTCACTCACTCACTCACTTGGGGCCTCCATGAAATAGCTTCTGATTACTGTGCCCAGCGGGGAAGCTGCTTTGGAAACTGTCATTGTCACATTGCCCAAACAGGAAAGTCCTTTAGAAATTACAAAAGCTCATGCCCATCTCAGAGCGATTTACTTCTGAGCTAGCTCTTTCAAGGGAGGGCTTGTTGCTCTCAGAGCACCAGGCTCTGCAGCCAAGCTCATCACTGGAACGGAGTGTGGATCTCCTTGTGGTTTCCATAAGACTCTGAGGGAATGGGGCAGAATCTGTGAATCTAGAAAAGTGATACCAAAGATGGCAACTGACTATTCAAACTAGGTTTCCTATTTTAAGAGACCAAAAGCCCTGGGATATTTCTCAGTTCCACAGCTCTCTAATGTCTTCAGTCATGTAGAGAAAGAAAGAAACATTTTAAGGATAGTTTTCATCTATGATGGAAGCTAGACAAGGTATTGCTGTGGGGCAGGGAAGCAGGCCAGTGTTTAGTTGTATTGGTGAATATCTGTGGGAAAAGTAAGAAAAGCAGTAGAATACAGCATCCAGGAGTCACATGAAGACTTAACCCAGTCTATCTAAGAGTCTTTTAAGGGACTCAGTGAAGCAAAGTTCTCCTTAAGCATATAAAGTGTGCTCTAGATTACCCCTTCATCAATGCATCACGATGCAGACTCTCTTTTATCATCATGCTTAGAAGAGGAGCCCAGGTGCTCCCTGACTTGCTTTTTCTCATGGATGTCTTTCCAGTGTTTCTGGAAATGATTCCATTCTATGGACTACAAAGGGCCAGCCAGATGAGCTACATAATGTTTCTCAACTCCATCCCCAATCCAGCCTAGCTGTTAACTCAGATATCCACTGTTGAAGCCTGTAACCTAGTTTTAAGGATGGGCCACAGTCCTTTATGTATCACAGAGTCTATCCAGCCTGACCCGCTTTGTATACAAAATGAACTCAAATCCAACACAGTCAAGCTTCAGGACTCCATAGCTGCTATCTATGCTGCTAGAATTTGAAGTGATTCCTGAGGAAGTCAGTTATTCAGAAGTGGTTAACTTGGTGCATCTGACCACATATCAGGAGTGGTTCACTGGCAAGAGTAGAAGAGTCTACGGCTCCCTAGGGCCTCTGACTCCAGGCTCTTTAGTCTTCATCAGGCCAAATGTCAATCAAGTTTCCTACCCTATGGCTAACTGTTCTCTTCATGTTTCCCTTCCATGGAAAGTCCCATCCCCTCTCACATGAGGTAGAATTGTCATTGTTAGAATATTTTCAATTCATGCATTTGATCACATTGTTTCAATACTTAACAGACCAAAATGTGAAGCTCATATTCTTACCATGAACAAAGAGAATGTTCCTTTCCAGACCTGTTCTATTGCAGGAGTTTTCATACTGTCTTGTCACACTTCATAAAAGCCACATCTTCAAGATCAAGTTTTTCACCTTTCAGATGGAAAAAGATGAAAGGATCACTAGAAGAACAGACAACCCTACAATAGGTCACCAGCAAAGCAGCCACAGCAGGCAGCAGCTTCCAGAGATTTACAGCATAACCCCATCTTATGTACTGTTCATGATGTCAAATCAAGTCTGCATGCATTCTTGGTAACCTAGAAGACAGGGCTGAGAACAGCAGAGATGTAATGACCAAGAGTGCAATGAAAACATTTTCAAGAAGAGAGTGTATTGATTAAGTCATTGTCCTTGAGTTTGTGGAGAAAATGAACATAGAAACTGAGATGGACTTCCATGAAAACTAACATCCACAAAAACTAACTGGATGGCACTGTAGAAGAAATAGTGCTTTTAAAATGACTTGTTTTATGGCATAGCAGATAGTTCCTTATTGCCTTCCAAAAGTTTTAACTTAGCAATGTTGGAGATACTTGCTACGGCTCTTGACAGTATTTTTACATCACCTTTAATCTTCCTTAGTCACCAGGTTCTTAAACTATTCACCTCTTCATCTTCAATGACTTTAATTAGACTACGCTTGTTTTGTTTGCTGAATGGCTATTTGTAGTCATTCTTCAGGTAATTTCCTGGTCAAGTTTTAGGACCCCATTGTACATTAGAGTGCTAGGGTTGTTTGAGGTGGGGGGAGAAGTTGTTTGTTTGTTTGTTTGTTTTGTTGTTGTTGTTTATTGGCCAGTACAAATATCTATGTATACTTAGCACAGTTGCATATATAAATCTGTTACAATACTATTGTACTTATTGTTCTATTTTATCATTTGACATTTAACTTTCCCACATTTTAGTAGCACTAAGACTGTTTTCAAACTTAGCTAATCAAATCCATTTCATGCTCTGTGATTTCACCAATAGATAAGGTACTTGTCTTTAAACAATTAGGCAAACATTTGTCCATTTCAACCCTGGCATGATGTTTGCAGTTTTGTGAGCTGATAATTACATAAATATTTAAAGAGTCTTGACACAGTGTGTTGAAAGGAATGATCATCCATCCCCTGATGAAGAGATGCAGAGAACATAAATCATGATATAACATTACTCATCTGAGAATGAGGCTTTCTTTCCATCTGAGGATAATTTATGGACTCAGCAGACTTTTTAAATTAAAAAACAATTATCAGCATCAATGACAAGCAGATGAATATAGAGAAAGTAATGCTGTATATTTTGTTGTATCTTTAAGAAACACAACAGTCTCAGCCTAGGAAAAGTACCTGTGCCTGCCTGTTAGCTATGTCCTTTCCCTCGGTCACTGCAAGTAACCACAACCATAAATTGTGTTGTTATCATTTTCATGCATTTCTGTTCACATTTAGTGTTTAAACAGGTCCTGTTGTACCTCTTTATGTTGCATACATACAGAGATTAGACCTAGAACATTGTCATCCTCTGTGATATACTTTTGCTTTGTGTGTGAGGAGAGGTTATGTACATGTGGCATGGGGAATATATGCATGTGGAGGCTTATGTGCATATGGCTTGGGGGAGTTATGTGTATGTTGTGTATGCATGGGAGGCTCTGTTCTTACACACAAGGCTTGAGAAATACATTGGTTGTTCTGCCTATCACTCTCCATCTTGTCTGTTGAGACCGATCTCGTATTCAATCTGGAAGGTAAATTGGCAACCAGCCAACCCCAGCTATCCTCCTGTCTCTGCTCCCAGTACTGTTTCAGGGAAGTCCTCCACTACAAGGCAGCTTAGACCAGCATATCCTTTCTCTCCTGAGTGATACATACCATTATGCAATCATTGTTAAACATATTGTAATATGTCATCTTTTTAACAGGTATTCACAGTTGGAGCCCTTTAGAGTTTTATTTGTTTGTTTGTTTGTTTGTTTTAACTTTATATACAATGCTTTGTGCATGCCTCCAAAATAATTTGCAAGGGTTAATCAAAATTCCAACAGGAGTTTTTAATATGAGACATGATAGTTTTATAGTTTATTAAAAACATTTTAAAAGTTCAGGGAAAGTGTTTCAGGAGCTAGAGAGATGACTCAGTGGTGGAGAATGCTTACTGCTCTTGCAGAGGACCTGAGTTCTGTTCCCAGCACCTACAACAGGAGGCTCATGACTGCCTGTAATTCCAGTTCCAAGGAATCCAACACCCACAGGTACATGCATGTACATGATGCACATAAAACCATGAAGGTGAACACACATACACATGAAAAGAAAGAAAGAGAGAAAGAAAGAAAGAAAGAAAGAAAGAAAGAAAGAAAGAAAGAAAGAAAGAAAGAGGGAGGGAGGGAGGGAGGGAGGGAGGGAGGGAGGGAAGGAGAAAGACAAGAAAGGAAGGAGAAAGAAGGGAAGGAAGAAAGAAAGAAAAGAAAGAAGGAAGGAAGAAGGAAAGAAAGAAAGAGAGAGAGGGAGGGAGAGGAAGGAAGGAAGGAAGGAAGGAAGGAAGGAAGGAAGGAAGGAAGGAAGGAAGGAAGGAAGGAAGGACTTTAAAATCTTTTGTGAATAACAGGAACACTAACAGCAATATTAAAAATACATTATAAACTTGTAGTAATAGAAATAAGTGGTTAAGGAATAGAGAGAACAACAGGCTTTTTCAAAGAGCTCAAAATTAAATCCAAGCACGTTTGAAGGCACATGCAAGATTAAAGGAGATACTTTAAACCAATGATAAAAGCTGATCCAATCAATACTGCCTTGAAGACTGGCCAGCCATTTGGTAAAAGGAAGCAGGGATTCCTACTGCATTCTATATATGAATGATTTCAAATAGAAAATCAAGTAACATATTATAAGTTACTAATCAAAGACATGGTGAAATCTTCCATAGATGTATAATAAGTGTTCAGTGGATCTCACACTGAAAGAGGCACAAGTTGCGTTTTTTATCTATCAGAATGGTGTGGATTTAACTGATATAAATGATACCAATGTCCAGGCTGAGGGCATATCAAAACCTGACAATGGTCTGATAGTATCTAACTTCATTAAAGTCCAATTGTTCTTTAAGTCAGTAATTCTACTTCAACGGTTTAATTTTATTGATAAACTGGTACATGTGCACTAAAATTCATCTGCAACAAACTCATCATGCCATTGTTTGTAAAAGCAGAAGTCATATCTAAATGTTTTGGTAGACACCTGAATAAACAATACTTGGTGGCATTAATTACTTCATGGTAAAATTTTAAATGAAAACACAGATCCCAAGAGCTCACTAGCCTACCAGTTTTGGCAAATCAATGATGTCCACGTTCAGTGGGAGCCCCTATCAAAAATAAGGTGTGTTTAAAGCAATGGAGAAAGATACACAAATGTCAACCTATAGCCTATACATGCATACCCACCCAGACATATCGATTCTCACATGAACACACACACACACACATATATATATATCATAAACAGAAACACAAAATAAATATCAAACTCTAAAGGCTTCTCAGTAAAGACATAAGAATTTACATTTTTGAGATATGGAACAATTCCTAACCACTAATCACATATCCTTAGAAAGGTTGGATCACTCTGATCTGTCTTAATACCTTTGTAGATGACACTGTTGAAATTAGCTACACTCTCTTCATGCTATACTAATTCAAGAATGCCATTTCTTTCCTGTCAAGTGAGGTCTTTCCCACCAAATGAGCATGTATGTCCCTTTAAATATAGAGGTGTATTGAAAAAGTGAGGATTAGAAATCTGTAACTCTACCTTACATCTCTACCCTGTTATCTAAACTAGAATAATGTAAAACATTTTATTTCCATCATAATTAACACTCCTAAAAATCTCTACACTAATAATCACCACTGTTGGACACATGGCTCTTGGAACCTACAGCCAGTTAGTTTCTCTGTTCCTCCCTATGTCAAGAACAAACTTGAAAAGATGAGAGTATTCGCTTCACCTAAGAATCTAGTCATAAGATACTTGAAAGATTAAAACAAGAAATCTGGTACTATGGTTGTATTTTTGGGTTAGATCGCTTTCTAAGTGTACATGTAAACCTAGCCTCAATGTGCATCCCCCTCTTCTCATTTCTCCCCCTTCCCCTGTCTCTTACACACACATACACACACACACACACACACACACACACACACCACACACCAGCAGCTGGGAAAACATCCAGTTACAGTGATTCACACCTCTAATCCCAACACCTTACCTTCTGAGAGACGATTCCTATGAAGGTGAAGCTCAGATTTCCCTAACTGATGTGAACTGTGCAAGCAAAGTGCCCTTTCTCTGATAATATGCAGTTTGGGGTGTGCTTATTTGGAGAATAGTAGACTTTAGAGAATAAAGAGAAGAATGGTTTCTATGATTAGACTTGGCACACAATCTACCCCATGAAAAAGATGGAACTTGATGAAAAAAGACTGACACATGACATTAGATGCCCACATTTAATTCCAATGACTCCAGAGACTAATGCTTGGGATTCAGCAAAGCAGTTTTCCCATTTGAAGTCACCTCAATACCAGAGGAAATCACCTGCTGTTGACCAAGTTCACAGCCAAGTTGTCCCAAAAACCTTCCTTCAAAATTGCCCTTCTTACACGACAGAACATGACTCACCATCCATCAGTGCTGTACGCAAAGGCAACAGTTATGCCTACAGTTGAATGTCTAGATTCCTTTCCTGTGAACACACACACACACACACACACACACACACTCATGGGGGTGGGGGAAAGAGAGGGAGAGAGAGAGAGAGAGAAGGAGGGAGGGAGGGAGGGAGAGAATGAGAGAGAGAACAGAAGTTTTCTTACGAAAAAAGCCAGTCACAGTAGCTCACACCTTTCTCAACACTTTACTTTCTTTATCCCAGGAATGGAGGATGGTTCAATATTCGGAAATCCATCAACATAATCCACTATATAAACAAACTCAAAGGAAAAAAAAACCACATGATCATCTCACTAGATGCTGAGAAAGTATTTGACAAAATTCAACATCCCTTCATGGTAAAAGTCTCGGAAAGATCAGGAATTCAAGGCCCATACCTAAACATAGTAAAAGCAATATACAGCAAGCCAGTAGCCAACATCAAACTAAATGGAGAAAAACTTGAAGCAATCCGACTAAAATCAGGCACTAGACAAGGCTGCCCACTCTCTCCCTACCTATTCAATATAGTACTGGAAGTCCTAGCCAGAGCAATTAGACAACAAAAGGAAGTCAAAGGGATACAAATAGGAAAAGAAGAAGTCAAAATTTCTCTATTTGTAGATGATATGATAGTATACTTAAGTAACCCTAAAACTTCCACCAGAGAACTCCTAAACCTGAAAAACAACTTCAGCAAAGTGGCTGGTTATAAAATCAACTCAAACAAATCAGTAGCCTTCTTCTACTCAAAGGATAAACAGGGTGAGAAAGAAATTAGGGAAAGGACACCCTTCACAATAGTCACAAATAACATAAAATACCTTGATGTGAATCTAACCAAGCAAGTGAAAGATCTGTATGACGAGAACTTCAAGTCTCTGAAGAAAGAAATCAAAGAAGATCTCAGATGATGAAAAGATCTCCTATGCTCATGGATTGGCAGGATTACTTTAGTAAAAATGGCCATCTTGCCAAAAGCAATCTACAGACTCAATGCAATACCCATCAGAATTCCAAATCAATTCTTCATAGAGATAGAAAGAGCAATTTGCAAATTCATTTGGAATAACAAAAAACCCAGGATATCGAGAAATATTTTCAACAATAAAAGAACCTCTGGGGGAATCACCATCCCTGACCTCAAGCTGTACTACAGAGCAATAGTGATTTTAAAAAACTGCATGGTATTGGTACAGAGACAGGCAGGAAGATCAATGAGATAGAATTGAAGACCCAGAAATGAACCCACACACCTATGGTCACTTGATCTTTGACAAAGGAGCTAAAACTGTCCAGTGGAAAAAGAACAGCATTTTTAATAAATAGTGCTGGCTCAACTTGATGTCAGCATATAGAAGAATGCAAAATGATCCATTCTTATCTCCTTAGCTCCTATCAAAGCTCAAGTCCAAGTGGCTCAAGGACCTCCACATAAAACCAGATACACTAAAACTAATAGAAGAGAAGGTGGGGAAGACCCTCGAATACCTAGGCAAAGGGGGAAAATTCCTGAACAGAACACCAATGGCTTGTGCTCTAAGATCAAGAATTGACAAATGGGACCTCATAAAATTGTAAAGCTTCTGTAAGGAAAAGGACACTGTCAACAGGACAAAACAGCAACCAACAGATTGGGAAAAGATCTTTACCAATCCTACATCCGATAGAAAGCTAATATCCAATATATACAAAGAACTCAAGAAATTAGACTCCAGACAACCAAATAATCCTATTTAAAAAATGGGGTACAGAGCTAAACAAAGAATTCTCGACTGAGGAAATTCAAATGGCCCAGAAGCACCTAAAGAAATATTCAATATCCTTAGTCATCAGGGAAATGCAAATTAAAACAACCCTGAGATTTCACCTTGAACCAGTCAGAATGGCTAAGATCAAAAAGTCAGGTGATAGCAGATGCTGGAGAGGATGTGGAGAAAGAACACTCCTCCATTGTTGGTGGGATTGCAAGCTGGTACAACCACTCTGGAAATCAGTCTGGCGGTTCCTCAGAAAACTTGACATAGCATTTACCTGAGGACCCAGCTATACCACTCCTGGGCATATACCCAGAAGATGCTCCAACATATAATGAGGATACATGATCCACTATGTTCATAGCAGCCTTATTTATAATAGCCAGAAGCTGGAAAGAACCCAGATGTCCTTCAACAGAGGAATGGACACAGAAAATGTGGTACATTTACACAATGGGGTACTACTCAGCTATTAAAAACAATGAATTCACGAAATTCTTAGGCAAATGGATGGAACTAGAAAATATCATCCTGAGTAAGGTAACCCAATCACAGAAGAACACACATGGTATGCACTCACTGATAATTGGATATTAGCCCAAAAGCTCTCAATATTCAAGATACAACTCACAGACCACATGAAGCTCATAAAGAAGGAAGACCAAAGTGTGGGTGCTTCGGTTCTTCTTAGAAGGAGTAATAAAATATTCATGGGAGCAAATATGGAGACAAAGCATGGGACAGAAACTAAAGGAGGGGCTGTCTGGAGACTGTTCACCTGGGTATCCATCCCATGTGCAGTCACCAAAGGTAGATGCTGATGCCAGGAAGTGCATGCTGACAGGAGCCTGATATAGCTGTCTCCTTAGAGGTCTGCCAGAGCCTGACATATACAGAGGGCATGCTCACAGCTAACCATTGAACTGGTCATGGGTTCCCAATGGATGAGTGAGAGAGAAGACTGAAGGAGCTGAAAGGGTTTGAGGCCCCATGGGGAGAGCAACAATACCAACCAATCAGAGCTCCCAGGGTCTTTACCACCAGCCTGGGAGCACATAGGGAGGGACTCATGGGTCCAATGGCTCCAGCTGTATATGTAGGGGAGGATGGCATTGTTGGGCATAGATGAGAGAGGAAATCCTTGGTCCAGTGAAGGCTGGATGCCCCTGTGTGGGGGAATTCATGGGTGGGGAGGTGGGAGTGGGTGGGTGGGGGCACACCCTCATAAAAGCTGGAGGAGGGATGATGGGATAGGCGGCTCCTGATTGGGAGGGGAATGGGGAAAGGGGATCACATCTGAAATGTAAATAAAATATCCAATAAACAAAAAGAGCAGAATGAGCCACCATGGTACAGAGCTGTCAGTAGTCATGTCTGAGCTCATTGAATCAGAATCCAAGCAAGCAAGAATGAACTAAGTGATTGTATTTATTGCATGCAACCAAATTGCTAACAGCACCAAGTCATTTTTCTTTTCTCTCAATGAAGTATCTGATGTTGAACATGTGTCAAAGTTTACTCCCTGGTAGGACCCTCTTGTTCTTCCACACTTCAGTTCATCAGTTTGGTTTACCAATAAGGTTTACTGGGTGTGAATCTGTGTCAGTCATTTGTTGGGAGCATAAAGAAAAAAGGACTCTACCCTTTTCATCAGAGATGGTAATCCAGTTTGGAATACAGAAAGGAACCAAGTGTACACAGCCTACTTTGCTCCATAGAGTAGTGGGAGCCAGTGGAGGTAGTACTGTTACTGAAGTGTGATTCATTTGAGGATGGAGTACAAAAAGACCCATTGAGGCTTTAAAGAGGTCTCTGATGGATAGTTTAGACGTGGCTCTCATTTTTCAACGTATATCAGAGGACAGAAGACATTTTTTGGCATACAGCCAGATGTGTACAAACCCAAATGTAGAGCTGGAATTGTTGGAAATGATCAGAGAAGACTCAGTCAGGAGGCAGTCAGGGTTCCTTAACCCAGAACGAATTTTACACTGCAGGCAATCAGGAGCCTTGAAAGGCTTTTCCAGCAGGGCATTAACAGGGTCAAAGTTACATTCTCCCTGTGATGGTTGGCACTAGAATTGGCCTGGAAGGAGTATTATAGTGTCACCATTATACACAATGGGTGAATATCAATAAGAACAGGACAGCACATGTCTCTTTAGAAGCACCTTCATCTATTGCTCAAAATAAATAGCACTTTGTCCCACATCTGTTCATCCTCCCAAGAAATTCAAAGAAACTTGGAGACTTTGTCCCTTTAATCTTTTCCAGCATCGCTCACAGATAGGGTGAGGAAAATAACACTTCCAGTGGGTGCTCACAAATACTTTCAAGCCTGGTGTGTGTGAATTACAATGAAGGAGGGCTTTGATCTCTGTTCATTTCACCCACACTCTGCCAGGAGTATGAATGTCCCTGGACCTCCTGAGCTGGCAGAGCTTATAGACCTGGGTTAAGGACTGCCAGATGGAACATTTTCAAACAATAGGCCTTTTACTATAAAAAAGAAAATCTAGAGTTATATATATATATACATATATATATATATGTATATATATATATATTAAAAACATAGACGTGAAGACTTTTAACCAGTGAATGTGTGTTCCTCTGGCCTTTTTGACCACATAAGAAAATCAGCATCAAAGGGAATATATAATTTGGGATCCTGGTAAATTTCAGACTTGCTGGAGGAGGCAAGAGACATGAGACTGTGCACCCCATGTGAGGAGTGGCGTAGTACAATGTACTCTAATTTTTGGTGATAAGTGGTGTCTGAATGTTCGCTGCTGATGAACAAACAGCTTCTCTCCTGTCACTTTGTGAGTCGCCTTTCACACAAGGAAAGTGCAGGGGCATTTTAAATTATGGGCAAGATGACCTCAGAATCTCCTCTAAATCCTGGATTAGCTGACTGTAAAACTCTGCAAAATGACAAACTACCAGATTAATTGCAGAGCTTTAGTTCAGGCTGTCTTCGGTTCTTCTGAGGAGAGGAGATGAGAATTTAGAACTAGATTGGACTAAAATAAGAACCCTCCTTCAGCCATTAACTAGTGGACTGGCTTTCATAAGACCTTTAACTACTTTACGACTCAGTTTTTTTCTCCTCGGCAAAATTAAATTCCCTCATAGATGTTTGAGAATTTAAAAGAGAAAGAGCTGCAACTGTACAGTAAGCCCTCCAATTACTCATGTTCTTCAACATCCTGTCATTTCCAGGCCCGTAAGCAATGGAGCAAAAGCCATCACTCATTTCTGGGACAGCTGGTGGGATCTGTCAGGACCACCTTCATGCACACACATTCCCCAGGATGCAGGATGCAGGATGCCCATTGTGCTCACAAAGAATCTGAATTTCTCACCCTCTCTACTGCTGTGACTTCTGAAGTCTCCAAGGCTAAATCATACACTCAGTATCTGTAGGTCTATAGTAACTGACAGAGTTCACATCCACATATCGATGGTTAATATTGATAGTCACCTTGATGGCATCGGAAAGCTGCCAGTAGAAACCCTCAGGGCATGTCTAGAAGAGAGGTAGGGAGGCAGACCTGCTGTAAATATAGATGGCACCATGCCACAGGCCAGATTTCAAGACCAAGTAACAAAGAGAGGCAGAAGAGCACCAACCTTCACTGCTCTCTGCTTCTTGCTGCAGATACGTGACCAATTGCCTATGCACATGCTGCAGTGCTGTACCTACCATGGTGAACTGTCCCCTCAAATCACGAGCCCCAATAAACTCCTCTTTCCTTCATCTCTTTGACAGGTGGGGTTTTTATCTCAGCAACAAGAAAAGTGATGGTATGCCATATTGTCTAGACTCTTCTATACATTGCCAACAGTTGTCACTGTCTCCCCTGGCCTTCCACAGCCCCTGTCATTGTCCTCCGTGTGGTACTCATTGGCCAGCATTGCAGTTCTTCTGCATAATCTTCTTCTTTAATCATAAAGGGTCATAAACTCTTGAGAATAGGGTTGTCTCTTAGAACCTACCTCCAAATATAAGACACAGAATAAATAACCAATACATACTTAGAGAAGGCATTAGAATGTATTCAGCATGATTTTTTTATAGCTGTTATACTAACAAAGGAGTAGTTCTTTTCTTTTTTAAATTTTTCATTTTGATACAGAATTTAACACAAAACAACAACAACAACAAAACAGATCTCCCCCTAGACTTAAGAATTCCTATGTAATGAGGAGGCTGAGGAGAGGAAAGGCACTCCCATTGTATGAGCCAGACCCCTCTGAGAAGCTAATCCCATCATACATCCAGCACCCTGGACAAGACCTACACAAGAAAGAGGGGCTGTGTCTTTCAGCACAGAGGACTAGCCAGGATCAATGAAGAGTTGCCCTTTCTCCTCTAGAACTCCCAGGCATTAAGATTCTGGATCACTCAGTTCTTGCCCTTTAAACCAGGAAGGATTCATATGCAGTTAAGTGTGAGCTGATGAGAATAAGGTATCAGTCTACAGAGTCTCATGTTCAGAGCCATACCTGCCCCTAAACACTCTGGTGTACCAGTTTAATATTCTGTCCCTCTCCAGAAACATTGTCCTCATTTGACCAACAGTTAAAACTCTCCAGAATTTAGACAAAAAGCAGGAATGTTGTTATAGTTACTTATTGCTGAAAGCACACATCTTTCTAAAAGCAAATGGGGTTTTAAAACAATGGAGCCTTTTTGTTTCTCCATAGCATAAAGAACTTTGGCAAGTCTCAGCTGAATTAGCCTACTGCTCCACACACAGTACCATCAACTAAAATGGCAGAGTGGACTTTAATTTGGAACACGTGTGTTGAAGTTCTGTCTCTTACTGTCTCTCATTACTGTGTAATGCTAAATGCAACCCTAAGATGTCCTGGAGTCTGCACTTAGCCTCTGGGACCCAAGTTATTTCTGATTGGTGAATAAAGATGATGGCAGCCAATAGATGGGCAGAAGAGCGATAGATGGGGTTGAGTTTTCACGGGGTTGGGTCAGAGAGAGCACCATGAGGGAAGGAAAAGAGAAGCTGCCATGGGATATAAGGACGTGAGGGGGGGTGTGGGAGCTGCCATTGGATAGGGGCCAAGAGAACATGGCCCAGAGTGCTGCCTGGTTGGAGTTGAGAGCAGTTCAGATGGAACATAGTAAATAGTGAGTGATGGTTTGGGGGTTATCAATGGGAAAGTAGATTCTAACAGCAGGGAGGGTAGGCAGCTGCCCAGCTATTGTGTTGCATTAGGCATATTTAAAAATTAAAGGCTGTGTATGTCTTTCATCCAGGAACATAAACGGTCTAAGGTGGGTAAAAACCCCACACCAAGATTTTTTAATATTAATTACTAAACAGGTGTGTCTAAAAGACAAGATGGCTTTACTCTAGTGTCTTCCACATTGGTGGAGTAGCTAGAAGGCTGGGCTCAGATAGGCTGGTCTTGAAGACTCTACCAGTGACCATTCAACATGACAGACTTCTACACATATGATAGCTTAGAGATCTCAGAGAACTGTAAGACTCAGAAAATACAAGCCCACAATGTCTTAGGGTCTTTAAGAATATCACTCCAACAGTATTTCATTGGTCATAAAGTTCACCTGGATCCAGATGGTGGAAGAAAATTTTAATTCAAAGACCCCATCACCATCCATTATCTTCTAGATAAAGAACCAATCAGGAGAAAGTAGCTGTTTCACCACCCCCCCCTCCAATTATTTATGTTTCTTAGAGATCTTCTTATATCTCTACCCATGGATTCTAGATTAATCAATTATCTCTAAGCCAAGCAAGGCAAAGAGTACCTTCTTTGTAAACCCAAACACAAATGTGAAATGACTTATGGCATACACCATAACATTAATTTTGTATATTTTTACTATCACATGAACCTATCTGAATAATGGGACTCTTTACTTTTCATTCTAGTTCTTGTTCAGTTAATTCTGTGAGCTTTAAAGGAATATTACCAAGAGATATTTTTCCAAAATGAGGTGTTCAGTAATAGGTCTGCTCAGGTTCTTTATGCAACATATTCTATTTTCAGTAATTTTTTCTTCTCTTTAAATGATGATAGATGGATGGGTGAGGGATAGATAAGTCTGTAGATAACTCATTTAGGTTATGGTTATCTGCATATCAGCTATGATTTTAGAACAGTCTGGTGAGCCTAGCCAAGGGCTTTAACTCAACAATCAGCAACACACGCACACCTTCCTGGTACTTTGGGTTCCAAAAGCATACCACAAATATCATTCTGAAGATAATTAGGCACAATGAAGCTACAGTAGGAGAGTGCTACGGTGTGTGCCTGGGGGCTCTAACCTTTCCCTACTACTTATTTTGTATAGTTATAGCAGGGGCCTATCTATCTTGAATCCATAGCCAAAGCCATCCTCCTCTGTCTACCATCTACTCCCTAAGTCACTGGAGTGATTCTGACAAGATGTGTCATATACCTCAATTTGAATGAGACTTTAGCTGCCACCTGGAAAGCTCAGAGGCCGCATGTGTGGCAGATATTATAGGCACAACACTATATGGAATCAGGCATATCAGAGTTAAATCATATTTTTTCCACTCAACTAGACATGTAAACCTCAGAAAGGTCACTAAGCTCTTAGTATCCATTTCCACGCCCAGTAAGTAAGTGTGATGATAGCAATAAATCAGGAAAACTATAAGAATTAGATAAAACAGGATGACTGAATATAGACTGTTCTTCCAAAATGTTTTCTTAAAAAAAAATAAAATACCAGCTATTCACGTGATGACTATGGAGGTAGTGTTTTGATGGTGGTGGTCTTGGTGGTAGTGGTAGTGATCATGGTAGTAGGATGTTGAGGTAGGGACGGTGATACTGGTGATGTAATAGTAATAGTCTTGGTACCAGTGAGGGTCATGGTGATGCTGGTGGTAGTACTGGTACTGGTGGAGCTATTGGTGCTTGGAGTGATGATGGTGGTGATAATGGTGGTAGGGCTAGGGATATTATCTGATCAGTTTAACTGCCTATGGCCCTAAACCCCGTCATACCGTGATCTGGTCATGTCTACAACTCTGTATCACGTAGTTCCAACTGCCTCGGTTCCATTTACTTTCAGAATGCTCCACATTCTGGCCTTGAACCTCCCTGTCATTCATCCAGTAGTTTCTTATCATAAAAACATTGGTTGAGTCACTATAATGTAGCATGTATGTGTACAAGTCTGAGAATATAGCAGCAAGAGGAAAGTCTTTACCATTATGAATCCTACAGCTCACTTCATGTCAACCCTATTCCTTTCTCTGAGCCCTGCTTTGCTGGTGGCATCCCCAGCTTCTGCCTTACCCCAGCTCTCAGCACCTCTCCTGAGATCCATTTTTCCTCTTCACCCTTGCTCCTCTTCTACAGCTCCCTCTGGAAAATAGCTCACCAATTCAAAGCCAGACCTCCCACAAACTGTAACAATCACCATTGATTGGGAACCCACCGTGCAATTCATCCATACTTTCATTTACTCCTACCAGGCAGTGCAGGATTGGGGTCAGTGTCTCCACTTTAGAACAGAGGGAGCTAAGGTACAAAAGTTAGCTAATCAACTGACACTCAGTGTAGACAGGGTTCAGACACAGGTATTAAAAGTATTAGAGTATTAAAGATGTGAGAGTAGACATGAGCAAAGCCAGACAGAAAGTTAATGAATAAAGTTG
The DNA here is from genome assembly GCA_021653895.1 of Mastomys natalensis. Taxonomy (NCBI): domain Eukaryota; kingdom Metazoa; phylum Chordata; class Mammalia; order Rodentia; family Muridae; genus Mastomys; species Mastomys natalensis. Next base: position 843,731 of record JAJTUV010000902.1, read on the forward strand.
CCTCCGTTTGGAAAGAGTGTTAAGCATCCTTCACAGCATTTGCATTGCCTACATCTCCCCATAGTGTGAATGTCAGTTAGCTAATAGGAGTTGTGCTACCTAGAGAATGGAGAAGACATGGGGAGTAGAGAGGAAGTGACATTATGGAGAGCCTTGACATGGAAACACCAGCCACCTGTAACATAGCTCGGAAAAGACCTTGAATAGGTCTGAAGGGAATTCTATTTCTTGTGACTATGCTTGCCCAGTCAACTGATGCCAGGCAGGACCCATCTTCTTTTTCTTTTTAATTCCTCAGTGTCTAGCCTTTTATACAAGGGTACCCAAAGTTAATGGCTGTGTAGTGCACATAAGCTACTTTTCAATGTTTCTAAAGCAAAAGTTAGATTCACTCTCCTTTTTTTCCAGGTATTTTCAGTAGGAACAAAATGTCCTAGTCTATTCCACATGGAATACATACCTCTTTCAGCATCATTTGCAAAAGTGTTCTAAAATTGAAAATTGTTGTGGGCTAAAATTGTCTGCCCTCTTCTGCATTTTTATTCAGTCTCGGAATAACACTGTGATGAGGAATGAACAGATGTTTGATGCAGGTAGAGCCTGCTTTTACCAACATAGCATACAGAATCATCAAACCATTTTCATCCATCACAACAAAATCATAGCTTTTCCAAACTCACGTGGCTAGATCCAGAGAAGGGGAGAGATTCCATTAAGAAGTTTCAGGGGCTGACTGAGCAGCCTGTATAAGCCATCAGTGTATTCCCTCTAAGTAGAAATCACAGGAGGAGAGCCTGAGTTTTGAGGTCAAGGGACCAGCATGTTATTCTTAGTTCTGGACATATGACTTCTGCAACCTACAAAGGATGGCTTAATGACTCAGAGATACAGTTGTAACATCTGTAAGAGCGGCACAGGGAGCTAGGGAGATGTCTCAGTGGGTAAACTGCTCCTTCTGCAAGTCTGAGTATCTGAGTTCAGATCCCTATAACCCATGGAAAATGACTGGACATGGTCATATATATTGGTGCTGTGGGACAGTGATGGGCAGATTCCTGGGCCTTGATGGCCAGCCAGTCTAGCTGAAATGATGAGCACTGAGTTCAAAGTAACCTTGTTGCAACATGTAGGTGGGGAGCAATGTAGGAAAATAATACCTGAAGTCAACCTCTGAACTCCATGTGTGCATACACAGTTCAGTACACACACACACACACACACACACAGACACACACACACAGAGAGAGAGACAGACAGAGAGAGAGGCAGAGAGAGAAAGAGAGAGAAAGGCACACATATACACATACGCATGAAAAAAGAGAGAATTACAGACATCAATTCTGCTGCTCAGTCTAAATAAAAAAACATATAAAATCTGCACCAAAGAGAATACTACATGGTTTTTACTTTTACTAAAATAAAACAATACAAAAGACTTATTAATTAATCAATTAAGTCACCATTCAAATGGGTTCTTCTCAGCAAACCATGGTTAGATTAACCTGGAATGCCTGGAATAAACTTTTATCTTACTGTTATGAGGAAACCTGAGATCTCCCTATTAGGTTTAGTCTAGTCAATGAAAGAACTTAAAGGTAGACTCAAAAGGAAGCTCAAGGAGAATTTTATTGGAATTTTAAAGAAGAAGGATGTACCTGGCAGCATCCTGGAGGAGGGAGAAAAAGGCAGTGGAGGTTGGCAAGCATCTGTATGATGGAAAGTGAGGGGGTGGCTTCAGAGGAAGACCAGAATTCCAGGGAAAGACTTTTGGCCAGGATCTAAAAGAAGTAGGGATAGAAAAATAAGAAAATAAAAGGAAGGGAAAGGTTACAATTTGGGGACTCAGAGGGAAGAGACTGCAGTGTGACACCAGGGAAACATGGCCAGTGTCTGTCTGAGCTAGCAAGGGGCTGCTGGGGTAGATAAGTATAGTATCACATTAAGGGGATAATTACTCCTTCCCTCCTCAGGGGAACAGGCATTCCTGGAGGCTGGCTCCAAGTGATTGACAGGCACAGCTGGATTAACTCTTAAAACAGTGGTTCTTAACTCACAGGGGTCATATAGCAGATATCCTACATATCAGATATTTATTTTACATTATGATTCACAACAGTAGCAAAATCACAGTTATAAAGTTGCAAACATATAATTTTATGGTTGGGGGTCACCACAACATGAGGAACTGTATCTAAGGGTCACAGCCTTGGGAAGGTTGAGAACCACTGTCCTTAAAAAAGCCAGTAGCGTGTAACATTTTGTGTAGCTTAGACTATCAGGGCCATAGGTAGAATTTAGAGTCTATTCTTTTGACCAGGAGGAACATGACTTTACTTTTAAAGGACTTCAGCAGAGCCCAGAAACCTCGACCTTCTGGTAATGTAAATCCTAAAGAAGGGTCTCTCACAGCAGTTATCTGGGAAATGGCCTTTAAGGCTGCTAATCTCTGAGCCATTGCTACCACCTAGTAAGGAGTAGTTAGGGAAGATAAATGATGTGTTCCGTGAATCAGGCTTTCTCTCTCCTCAGCCTGCCCTTCATCCTTAACTGGTCAGACCAATGATGTTTAACCACAGTATTATAGATAAGGAAGACAGAGTGACCAACCGAGCTCACCTCTCCAGTGCACCCAGGAAGGAAAATAGGAAATGTTCTTGGAGAATTCATCAGCTGCTCAGCCTCTGAGGCAGCAAGAAACGACACCTTGAAAATTAGATCCCTTCATTCTCAAGGGACCCTGAACAGCTCTGTGTGACTGTACCCTGGTTTAGGGACTGCCTCTCCACTGCACTGATGGAAAGAGAAAAGCAAGGTTAGCTGATGGAAAATTGCAAAGCCAGGAGAGGACCAGGCGGGGTTCTCCCGTGGCATGGATAGCATTGGATTCTTTTAGCTGGACTTTCATTCAGTCTTTTATTCTTCCCACAAATATTTGCTGAGCCCTTGCTACATCCAAAGCCTCTTTGGCAGGGGATCAAAACACTAACTCTGGCTAAGTCAATTATCCTGGCATCAGAGAGATAGACACTTAGTGAGGGACAAGTCCTTACCAGTCACCAAGTGTCTGTGAGCTCAGTGAGAGCCCGGGGTGAAGAGCTGGGTTCAGGAAAAAACAATCTGACAACGATGCATCTTGGACCTAATTGTTCAATTTTTCTACCTGTTTTTATTGTTTTTCTCTGCAAAGGTACAAGTATGGAACACAAATGTCCTTTAAAGTGGAGATAATGAAGACAAAGAATGATTTGAAATTCTGAGGTGAAGTCTTTGGTTACAATGAGGACTGGAAGTAGGAAATGTCCGTGTCAGATGCTTATCCCAAGGCGCAGTTCTGAGGATGTCCTTGTTGGAGGCCAGGAATGGCAGGAGAGCATTCTGGGTCATGGTCCTTTGTTATCGCTCACCATTACCTGGAAGGTGTACTGAGACTTGACTGAAACTGAGCGGAGACACCTGGACACCTGGAGCCAGCTGGACTGACCAGCTCAACCTTAGCCCCATACCTCTCAGCCCAATTTCTGTCATATTCCCTTAAAAAGACTCCAAACTAGCCATTCCACCATAGCCTGCTTTTTGGGAGCTCTCCTGCTCCCACCTATGAATCTATAATAGAGTTCTCTCTGAACTCCTCTGCGGTTGATGACTTTCATTCTTCAAATTTGCAAGAATCCAAGCACTGACTCCGTGAAAGTTCTGTGAGACTGTGAGCATCTAGCTCCCTAACTCCGGAGTCAAAAGCCAAACAAAACCTGTCCCACCCCCAAAGACAACCCCCAAATTTTCCCAAACCAGTATATGAATGCTCTTTCCCCTTGATGAAATGTAATTAAGATTGGAGAACACAGCTCTTTCATTTGGAATTGTAATGTCTGTTGGTGGTGTTCTCAGCATTGGATTTACCAATTTTGCATTCTAGAAAAGGTAGCTTAGTGCCTCTGATCAGTAGTTTTAATGTCTGTAAGAAAGAAAGAGACTGAGTAACTTGAATATAACCAATAAAATATGCAGCATTCTAGCTCGAACATGAGAAGCACTGAACAATGGCATTTTACCTTTATAATCGGAGAAATGATGTAAAAGGGTTATTGGTTAATCATTTAATGAACTACTTAAGTAGATTAGTCCCAGACTACCTAGAGTTAGCCAGAGCCCAGGGTGTCAAGGATGAACTCACCACTTGCCACAACATAGCAAGAGATAAAAAGACCCACTTGCTACAGGCTTAGCTCCCAGCTTGGTGCAATCTAGTGGTGGTGGAAACACTAAGAAGTGGGGTCTACAAGGAGGTTTTCAGGTCACTGTGAGTGTGTATAGGCCTAGATTTGTATAAAACCTACTTTAATGAGAGTTCTCAAATGCTTTGAGATCGCTGTCAAGATCACTGTCCAAAGGTAGGGGAGAAAAGATGGCAAATAGAACAAGGGGATGTGGACCTGTTGAGAAGTAGGTCTTTGGGGCTAACTCCAATCTCTGTTTGTTAAAATACCAGCAGTCCAGTTCAGTAGTGTCAGGATACCAATAATCCAGTTCAAAAACGTCAGCAATGGCAGCACAATGCAGCAGAAACCACCAGGCTTCTTCTGAATCAAACAAGTCAGCAGGAATGATCAGGACCAGCTGGAATGCCAGGAGTTCTCTGCTGTGCCTCTCTCAACTCAGGGAATGCCAGTGAAGACTCGAGACCAACAAAGAGTTGCACAGCTAGCTATACCAGTGCCTTGTCACTCTCCGCTGAGTTCCAATTCTACTTTCTCCAAACATCATGTGTCCTCCCACAGGTCTTGCCTCAGTTAAACATCATGTGAGTCTGCCTCAGCAAAATACCACGTGAGTGTATCACATGACACAAGCAGAAATTTCCACTTCAGGTGTGCTATTTATTTTCTTGGAGACAGAGTTTCTCTGTATACTCCTGGCTATCCTGGAACTTGTTTTGTAGACTAGTCTGGCCTTGAACTCCTCAAACTCACAGAGATACAATTGCCTCTGCCTCCTGAGTGCTGGGATTAGATTCATCTGTCACCACTTCCAGGATTGTGGGTGTGCTCTTAAAGGGAATTTTGGGGGCTGCCTGTTCACTCTTCAGCCTCTTTGCTTTCTGACACAGTGAGGTCCGCAGCTTGGTCCATCATGTACTAGCAGCCATCATAGGCTGCCTGGATACAGTCTGAAAAACAGCAGCATCACCTGATGGTAGGCTGAGATGTCTGGAATTCTGAGCCACTAGTAAACCTTTTGTCTTCGGATGTTAATTTATTTCTGGCAACAGAAAGCTGGCTACCACAGCTTGCCAACAACTTGTGTTCTACACAGACCTACCTACACATTGCAGAGCTACTGGGGTAGGGGATGGGGGTGGGAGAAGACTTGGCTTCTCTTCTGGGAATTCCCTTGATATTTCCACTGAACCTAAGATGACCCATAAGAACACAGAGTGTTGGCAACAGAAGAAATACCCAAACCCCACACACTGAGAAACAGGACATAAATGGGGTCAGGAGAACGAGTCTATGACAGATTCAAGGCAGGAGCAAGGCCACCCAGGCTCTGCTTCTTCTCACATCTCAAACCTAACATGGATGCAAAACAACATATAAGAACTCAGGATCATAATCAGATCCACAAAACAGACAAAGATCTATGAACCTGGGCTGGATTTTCAGTCAATACCAGACAAACACAACTCACGTGTCTCTCTGAAACCACCAGGACAGCAGAAAATCTAGAAACTAAATCGCAGCAAACATCCCACCCCCTCCACACACACACACACACACACACACACACACACACACACACACACACCCATCATCCCACATTCCATCAGTCCTTGCTAGGCTGAGCTCTGCCATGGCATTATAAATGGCTTTGTAAATACTTCATAAATATTAGAATTCCATATGCATGGAGAAATGTAACTGCCTTCTAATATATACCTAATGAAGTACTTTTAAATTTCTCACCTGCCTAGAATCATGAATCTGAAATTGGGGCCCCTTTTGCAATCAATTTCTCATTTTGCCTTGGGGAAAGGACTCCCAAGGAGAGGAGACGACTTGTCCAGACTAGTGTCCATAGCACTGGTTTAGAGCCAGGGCCACCAGCTATGACAGCCATGGTGTAAAACAAGCAAAGGTGGGAGAGTGCAGAGAAGGAAACTCAATCCAGAGTGGCTGGTATTGAGAGCAACTCCCACACAGCTCCATGGCCATTGCATTGGGAAACGCTGACTCAGTGTTTTTGGTAATTTTTCAAAAGAATCTGGAAATCAGAATTTTACATGAAATCACTGTCTTAAAAGGTTGGTTTGATAAATGATCTGAGTTTGAAAACCTTTGTTCCAACTAAGAGTACATGTAGGACTCCCACCTGGGACCCCGGGTACAGATGATAGAAACACAGCACAAGCCGGATCCACCTTTGGACTCTGCTGTTTTCCACAGGTGTGGCTGTCTCTTGCAACTCATTTGAGATAAACTAGGACATGATTGGAATGTCCCTTTTATCCTCGAGGACCACATACCAAGATATGGGTAACTCTGTCCTCTGTGGGTGATTCAGTTTGGCTCTGTAGATATTTCCTCAGATATGCTAGTCAGCTTTTCAATGCTATGAGAAAATGCCTAAGAATATAAGCTTAAAATATAAAAAGGATGATTTTGGTTAATGGTTTCAAAGGTTTTATTTCATTGCTATTTGGCCCTGTAAGTTTTGGCCTGTGGCAGGGCAGATCAACATGTCAGACAGCATGTGTTAGGTTAAAAACAGCTCACTTTGTAGAGATCGAGAAACAACAGGGTAAAGGAATGAAACACAGTCCCAATATGTCTTTCAATGACACCCCAGCAATGACCTAGTCCCTTCTACATGACAGCCACCTCCTAAAAGACCCACTCTTCTCAGTGATTCCAACAGCTGGCAATCAAACCACAGGCGCTCTGGGAGAGCATAGAAGACCCAAGTGGTAACATAAGCTTGACTTTAGCTTTCATTTACATATATAACCTTGGTAAGACATATGCATCAGGGCCAGAGAGGTAGCTCCATCAACAAATTACTTGCTTCATAAGCATGAGGTCCTGATTGTGGATTCCCAGCATCCATACAAACACCTTGAGATGGCAAGACATGTCCACGGTTTTAGAGCCATTGAGGTAGAGACCAGAGAATCCCCGAGATCCCAGAGCAGATAAATATTTCTAGTGCAGAAGCTACAACATGGAACTAGATCCAACCCAGCTATAAAAACCCGAAGGAAAAGGAAGACAATATCCTTTTACATTGACTCCTGACATGCCACCGGTGAAAACTAATAAGACATCTTTGAAGTGATGCTCTAAATAGAAAAACAGTGAAAACACGCACTGATATACTCATCTGAGTATTTCCCCTCATCTGTAGGAGGCTGGGAAATCTCTCTGTAGGGCATTCCCAAGGCTGACACCCAGAGATGTATTCACCTTGACAGCTACACTTGACAAAATCCCCACAACATATTTGGAGAAGCCACAGCAGGAAAGAGCTCTTTATTTCCAAGCCCTGTGGCATTAGATAAAAGGCATTTTAAATGGTTTTCACACTCCAGCCTTATGGGGCCTTCACAGTCTTTAGGAGATTCCCACCTTGCATAAGAGCCTCGGACGACAGCGGGTCCGCTTTAGAGGCCTGGAGCAAGGACAGAAATGATGCTACTCATCCTTCCTTACCCACACGTGCCAGCAAGACACAAATTATGCTAGAGACAAAAATAGTTGTCTCTCAGATTTCTAAGGCTAGAAAATTCCAGAGAAGTCCATGAGAGCAGAACCTTCTTGATTCTTCTGGAGGCCTCGACCTAGTGACTGAGCGCCCTCCAAGACCATCGAATTCAATTACCGCAACCCATATACAAGGAACTATTTCTGGGAAAGCTGAAGCCCGTGTCACAGTAACGCAGTGTGAATCTGAGCTCAGATATTATGCTTCAAAAGTACCACACTGTGTCTCCATTGCAACTTCCTATCAGTAAACTGATACCTACCCCTTAGCTTTAAAGAGCTTCAAGTAAAGAAAAGATGCTTTCAATGCTTCCAATAGGAGCCAGTGCCATACATTTAAAAAAATAAATGCCTATGATGATTTTAGCGTCCCAAGCATGATAAATTGCACACCCTTGGCAAAGTGGGCAACACGTGTTCTAATTAATTAGCTGTGTGAAACATAAGGCAGATTGGACAAGAAACAAAGAACGAGACTTCAGAGTTCATGGTAAAGATTCCTGAATTAGTTTCCAAAGAAATGTATTAATTGCCTCTGGTACTTTGCTCCTCCCCGTCTATTTCATTCTGCAAATAACATTACAAGCCTTTGTGCTCCTCTGGGCTTTTCAGGCTGTCTCTGAAGTCCCTGCTCTCTACAGTAATGGTCTCCCTTCCCTGGATGGTTTTTCCCATCTACAGACACAGCCAGCGCTTCCTCCAGTATGTCAAATTCACAGATAATTAGTCCAAACTTAAAACATAATCTGCTTAGGAAAATTGACTCTGGAAGAAGAAGGAAGGAAGGAAGGAAGGAAGGAAGGAAGGAAGGAAGGAAGGAAGGAAGGAAGGAAGGAAGGAAGGAAGGAAGGGAAAACTATGTCAACTTGGGCTTCTAGGATTTGCATATTACAAGATTATTTCTTGGTTCAAATTGAAATCTCTGAGAACTAATCTCCCTTTACATCTATTCAGTCACAACTAGTAATTCTGATGTGAAGGAAGAGGCAAAACAACCAACATTTATCTCTATAATGTAGCTAAGTGCAGAATGTAAATGGAATTATTCTAAAAGGTTACCCAGACCCAGCAGTCAATAAAATGTTTGTCATTCAAGCATGAGGCTCCAGGTTCAACTCCCAGCACTTATATGAAAAGTTGGTGTGGCGGCATGTTTATAATCACAGCACTGGGGAGGTAGAGACAGGAGGATTCCTGGGACTCACTGGCCACTTAGCTTTGCCTTAACAGGGAGCTCTAGGTCAGTAAGAAACAGTGTGACAAAACACAAGGAAGAGAGCTCCCAATAAGGGGTAATACCTTCAGCCTCCAAACATATGCACATGTACCTACACACATGCACACACTTACACATATTAATAATAATAAGTATCTGTTCCCAACACAAAGGCAATCCAGAACTTTGCAGTCACTCACCAAGGACACGGAACTAAAATAACGGTCAAGAATATGTTACCCAGTTGATATTGATAAGAATTTAACATATCCTCTATATGTTTATTGATGAAGTATAAACTGGCACAAAGTGTCTGGAAAGTTCATTAGCAATATGCTGAACTGCTTTAGCCCTGTAAGTTCTCTTCCTAAGTTGATTCCAGGAGATTAACCCGAGATCCTGTAGTAGTTGTGTTTGCATCACTCTGAAAGAATGCACCTTTAGACACAACATGAGAGATGAAAGGGTTTATTCTGCCTACACTTCCAGGTCACAGTCCATCATTGAGTGAAGCAGGAGCTGAAGCAGAAACCATGGAGGAAAGCTGAATATATTAGCTAGCTTACTTTATCCTGTTCAGCTGGCTTTCTTATATCCCAAGTTTGTCTGAATAGGGATAGAGCCACCCACAGGGGGCTGAGCCTTCCTACCTCAATCAGCAATCAAGAATATGTTACCCAGTCTGTCCAGAGTCCAATTTGACCTAGATAATTCTTCAGTTGAGAGTCCCTCTCCCTGACTGGAAGTTATCAAGTTGACAATAAACACTAGCCAGGACAATGGGGAAGGTAGAATCAGAAGCAGCAGCTCTATAGATGGCAGAGGGAGTGTGAGGTGGCAGGTATTCCATGGCAGCACACCATGAAGCAGAGACCACAGCCTAAGTCAGAGGCAGATATAACCACCCCTGCCTTCAAACACCATTCATAACATTAGTCTGTAGGCAACATTACAGGCTCAAACCATAACAAGAACTAATAGAGACTTCCCTGGGAGGAAAAGTCTGTGTTATTTACAAAATAGGAAACTTAGAGGAAAATGCCTGACTTAAAAAGAGCTGTTTAAATCACTTACATTATAAGCACAAAGTTAATGTAATATAAAGTTACTTAAAATGGTGTTTAAAATGATAGTTAGATATGGAGAATATGGTCACAATGGGAGGAGTGACAACTGGCCTTTTAAGAATAAAAAAACTGGGTTCCCCATACCTCAATTTGAGACAGTGAAAAAACAAAAGGTCAGCTCTTCCCATTCAAAACATACTTGTAGTGAATGATTCTCACAACACATTATATATTTAAACTGCCACTTAATTATAATACATTTTTAACATAAGCCTAGTTGCCAGTTACTAAACAAGGAAACTCATTAGTCAAGTTTTGTTCATTATTACTAACAGTTTCAGAAAGGCATATCCACTTTCAAGGTCTCGGTTCTGGGCCAAACTGAGAAATCAGCTTCGCATTTGACTGATCTCATTTTAAAACATACAAAGAAAGGCTGCAATAAAGCTGAGATCATAAAAAAGTCATTTGCCTAGCCCTCCCATTTGTGTCCTGTCCAGCCCTCACTGGCTGTTAAGGTAACGTTTGGAAAGAACATATTCCCTTCTCCAGTGATCAAAATGCGTCTTCTTCTCCATCTGCCTCATAACAAGAGTCATAATCCTCTTTTTATGATATCACCATAAAAGACACCAATAGAACAAAAAAATACATTGCTCCTGGTAATAATAGCATTTGTTATGGAAATGGTAGGGGTGTTCCCATCGAGGTGCAATCCACTTTAATTAAGTCTTGTCAAAGAATGCATTTCAAAACATCTAAATCAGATATTGCACAGCCATGAGCTTGCTGTCACAGGGAAAAAAAATGCACCTCAGGGATTAAGCCTGGGGCTGAATCAATTTTCTTATTAAGAGCCTGGATGGCTCAAGACATTTGTAATGGAAGTTAAGCCAAGCCTCCGGCCTTAAGTTCAAACCTGGCAGACTGAGAGCTTTTTAGGCTTAAGACATTGCCCAGCTTCCCTCAGGCATCTGAGCTCTGTGGTGCCCACAATTCCAAAATACTCCCTTAGGCTCTCTGGATCTATCTCCACGGTGTACTTGAACCACAGGCACAAAGAGAGAACAGGTATCCCATGGGCTTGTCATCTAAATCAGGTTCCTAGAAGGTTAAAGACATAGGAAGATGTAGCGGTGAAGATGCTGGCTCAGTGCAAAGAAGGAAACGATGGCTTTCTCTTCTAGTATTGACTCTTTTTAACAATGGCTTTTAGTAAAAGTGAAGAAGCATAGGTGGCATAATATAAACAGAGGGTGTGGCAACATGAACTGCCTACAGTGTTGCCTCCATTACACTCTCCAAATGAGATTTTTTCCCCCCCAATGGCCACAAAGACAATGCTAAAGTGTTTAGAGTTGTCACGGGTATAGTGAATAGGGTGAATTTTTGCCTTTTAACTTTTCTGTATGCTCAGAGCTTCCTACAGTGAGCAGATTTAAAAGCTGGTAAATGAGAAAACAGTGCTGAGTCGTGTTTTAAATAGCCAGTCAGATGGTCTTGGGAAAGCGTAGTAATGAATGTGGTCTTTGAAAATGCTCTGGTTGAGGACAACTAGCCAGGTGTGTGTCTAGGCTGACCTGTCAGGTTGTAAACCAAGGCATGCAGCAAAGGCAGTTTGTAGGTAGCTATTCCCTTTGAACTGAATCATTCCTTTCTGGAGGGAGGCTCCTGGGGACTCAGGAAGTCAATGAAAATTTTAATAGTCGAGACAGGAAATATATAGGTCTCAGGAAGGTCTAGAAACATAGGAGTTTCACAGGGGACTGACCAAAGTTATATAAGCAGAAACAATTGCCATGGAGACAACAGCCAGTATTTTTAAATTGGCATCTCCTGTCCCAAATCTGGCTTGGGTCAGGGCTGATAGTCCACTACCCTCTCTCTTGTCCAGCTGTCTGACCTCTAAAGAGCTACATCAGAGCTTAGACATGTGGTGGTAAACCCCATCTTCTACTTCCCATGACTACATGCTGCCTTCACCCATGACACAGAGGCTGACAGCTTCAGGGACCTATCTTGTGGGTTCCCACAACTCCGGCCCTCATCTAATGGGGCTCATCTAATGGGGGGTTTCTAGGATCTGACATGTCACATCAGTTCCCCTAAAGCATGGCAAGTCCAGTCGGTGGTCGGGTTTTCTGGATGACTTCTGCTCTCAGACCAGGGGACAATTAGAAAAAAATCATGGTCTATCCTTAAAGCCCTCCATAAAAACAATCACATCTGTTCTAGGGCTAGAACAAAGAATGACCACCTGGCTTAACTGCCCCAATGTCACTCCATGTAGAGCACATTGGAGATGTCTCAGTTTGGGCTTGAGAACAAGGCAGGCTGCCAAGAGGCCAGTAAACACAGGTTCAATTCAGTTCAGTTCTTTTATCTCTGCTAGAGGGTGCCTCTTACCAGGGAAGATGTGAACCAAAATCTATTTACATCAGATAGGATACTTGAGATCAGACCAAAGAAGCAATTTTACATAAGTATATTGATGGAACATACAGGAGTGTGGGTGAGAGGCTACTCTAAGGAGTAAAGGTAACTCAGAGACAGCTGTTTCACCAAAAAGCTCACCCCACCTGGGTGACCTGAGGAAAGATGCATTTCTGGAGCTCCCTGCATGATTTGTTGTCCCCCTTCCCCAGCCATTTTGACCACATATATCACCCTAGGTAGGCACCTTGTGAATCATTTAAGTTTCAGGAGCTCTCTAAGACCTGTAAGTTTTGATTACTTTTTGGACCTTGTAAATTTCACTTATTTCCTGAGTCTTGGAGCCTCCCTCCAGGAAGGAATGTGTCAATCCATAGGAAATAGCTCCATAACTCCTGTCTTTGCTGCCAGCCTTTGTTTACATCCAACAGCTCAGCTCAGACAGAAGCCAGACCAGCTGCCTTATCCTGAGCACTTTCAAGCCCCACGTTCATTTCTATGCTTGCTCAGGACCAGGGACTGTCTCTTTAAAGCAAATTGCAATATTGCTTCCCCATTTACCAACTGGTTAAGTCAAGACAAAGACAAATTAGGTAATTATCTACCCTTCCTGCTGTGACTCAAGGCTACAGCTGGCATCTGGACCCAACCTCTGGGGGCTTATAACGCCATCATCAAGGGCCCTCAATGAAGTCATTCCGGGAGCTAAAGAAAAGATCTCTACAAAATAAATAAAAATAACAAGAAATCACAGCAAGACCTTTGGTGTCACCAGAAGCTAGAAGCAGTCCTGGAATACCTAAGCTCATCTTCTCCAAGGCACTCATGGATTACACAGGCATAGACCACCTCCCTTCTGTAGTCTCCAGCATTTGGGTCTAGAGGTCCCCAAGCTGCCATAGACAGGATGGTGCCAGAGCACTATGTGACAGAGCTGGAAGTTTTCAAAAGGGTTACATTTCAATCTTACTCCCACTTCTGACTCTCATAATTGATCAGTCACATTACCTCTCATAAGGCATGATATGTTTTTAGTAACCTGCTTAGTGTCTGCCAACCACCATTCTAACATAGATGGTGATAAGTATGTTATCAAGAACAACAAGTATAAGGCCTGAAGCAAAGAAGTGGGTCCAACTTCTTCCATAACAGGAAATGCCACAGAGACCAGCAGCAGCCACAGGAAGGAAAGAGTAAGGTGCCAGACAATGAGTAAAGTTTAATTCCAAGCACTTCTGATAGCCAGGGGAGAGTTAGTTGATTTGTGGTAAGAAAGGTATTCACTTAACATTTCCTACCAGTTACTGGATGAGAGCTCTGGGCAAGGGTGGTCGTACAGATCAATGGCACTACCTGAATCCCTGAGGATGTCCCTGGAAGAGGGCAACTGGCAGGCAGGAAGTAGCATAAGACTGTTCAGAACACAGGTCAGCCCTATGTGACAGGCTTGACTCAAACGTCTAGCCACTGTGGCTGAAGGGGTTGGGGTGGGGAGCGTCTGGTTGAGCTTTTAAATAGAGGTATTGCTTTTTAATTGGGATCAAAACACTTTTTCTATAGAAGGTCAATGTTTTGGGGGGAGAGGGAATGTGCATCAAACTTGTCATTCTTCTGCCTCAGTTGTCACAATGCTGAGAGTGCAGCTAATCACCCAGTTAAGGACCAATATCTTAATTCATTGGGGATGCTCTAACAAATTAACACAAACCAGGTTTGCTTTTAAGCAGTAGAAATGTGTTGTTTATCATTTTGGAGGGAATTGGTATAGCCAGGCTGTGGCAAGGACTCTCTTCCAGCTATCCTCCCAATGGTGTCTCCACAGGCCAATAAAAGAGTGAGGGAGCTCCCTCGGTGATTTTATGATGGTACCAACCATTCGTGAAAGCCTTGACTCATCCTCCATTTTCCTCCCACGGCCCCACCTCCTAATGCTATTACCTTGGGTTTTGGAAATGTAGGGTGCTTAAAGGGTACACAAATATTCAATATACTACAGCCCAACAGTAGCATTTCAGGCTCTGCAGACCAAAGGATGAATCGCCACCTCTTTTTGTGTGTGTGTGTGAAAGTAGCCACAGACAATACGTAGGCAAATGAGCAATACCATGTTCCAATAAAGTTTTATTTACAAAGCAAGGAGCAGCCCCAAAGGTCACTCACTGTTTCTGACTCTTACAAAACAACAGTGATGATTCAATAAACACAGAAGGTGCATTATCAAAATTATTCCTTAAAGGGAGATACTGGTACTCTGATTTCACAAAAATGAGGTAACGCTTGTCAGTCTACAACACATATCCAAAGATACTCCTTTGGTTATTGGGAAACAGCCAGGATATACACTCAGATCTAGATGACACCAAAACAATATATGCTCTACACTAACCAAATATTTCCAGAGTATTAGAGAATTTCTAAACTATAACTGGGTTGGTAGCTTATACTTGTAATCCCAACACTCAGGAACCAAGACAGAAGAGTCACTTCAAGTTCAAAATCAGCCTGGACTACATAGCGAGTTCAAAGCTAGCCTGGACTATGTAATGAGGCAGTATCTCAAACAATCAAAAACTTTTTTCTAAAAATACAGAAACCCTTTATTAAGTAAAAATCTGAGTTGCATTATATAAATACTATGATCTTGGGTATATTTTGGAAAGTCTAAAAGTTTGGGGATGAATGTCAAGAATTTTTGATGATAATTTCTGAGACCTGTATTTTTATAAACATATACTTTTCTCAACTTTGCATATATTTATAATAAGCACATAACTTTCATGAAAATAAAACCTTACCTATATATATTTAAAAATCATAGGCTCTGGAGAAGCATTCATTGCCATTTGAAATGAGATGCGGCCATCTAAGAAACTCAAAAAAGAAAATTAGCAAGACTTTTGATATCTTTTAGATATTAAAAAATATAGTTAGGTTGTATTACATATATAATATAAACAAATAAAATAACCAATAACCCTGAATGATTTCTGTCTAAAGGAAATGTAGGGACAAAGAGTGAGCAAAGGAGAAAGGCCATCCAGAGACAGCCCCACCTAGGAATCCATCCCATCTGCAGACACCAAACCCAGACACTATTGCTGATAGCAAGAAGCATTTGCTGACAGGAGCCTGGTGTAGCTATCCCCTGAGAGGATCTGCCAGAGCCTGACCAATACAGATGGGGATATTTACAGCTAACCATCAGACTGAGCACAGGGACCCCAATGGAAAAGTTAGGGGAAGAAGTGAAAGGAGCTGAAGGGGATTGCAACCCCATAGGAAAACAATATCAACTAACTGGATGCCCCACCAGAGCTTCCAGGGACTAAACTACCAACCAAAGAGTACATCTAGAGGGACCCACAGCTCCAGCTACATATGTATCGGAGGATTGCCTTATCTGGCATCAATGGGAGGGGACAACCTTCGTCCTGTGGAAACTTGATACCCCAGCATGGGGGTGGGGAGGTACTAGAGCAGTGAGGTGGGAGTGGGTGGGTGGGTGGGGAGCACTCTCATAGAAGCAGGGGGAGGTGGGATGGAATAGGGAGTTTGTGGAGGGAAACTGGGAAGGGAGACAACATTTGAAATGTAAATAAATAAAATAACCAATAAAAAATAAAAAAATATAGTTAGTTTGTATTACTTATATAATGTATTTTAGCTTTTCACTTAATGAAAAATCTAAGAAGGCATCATTCACATGTGTCTCTCACATTGTGTGATGAACATTGTGGTGACTGAACCTGGTGTGATGTCACATTGGGGAAGACAGTCTCAATAACTCACTCTGAAATATAAGTGCTTCACAAGAACACAACGCAAGCATAACCTTTGGAATTTGACAGAGATTCCAGAGTAATGCTAGAGAGGGAACATCAAAATAAAATCCAGAGTGTCACTTGTCGTCTTGCTATTGCAACAGAAAATGTAACCTAGAGGTGTATGTGCCCCACCCATGTTACTGATAGGCTAGTACAGAGTGGAAACAAATGAAATTGAATGAGAGAATTTTCACAAAACAACAGAATGATTCAAGGTATGCCCATGAACTTCTGCTGCAACACACTAAGTACTTGAAATAGCTACTTTGCTTGAAGCTGGGGTTGTATCTCTCTTATAATGAGACAGGGTGTCTAATCTGGGGACCTTTTCTGTGATAACAAATAGCTCTCTCGATGTGGCAGCAACAGATTTTTTTTTTCAAATAAACACACTTAATCTGACCCTTCAAGATTAAGAGTGAGGACGTGCCTGCCTCTCTAAAGAGATAATCAGTGGGATCAAGAGCACTTTTAAAGCCTTCCTATCCCTATGTGATGTTTTTGGCTCGTACAGTTAGTTCACCCAGCAATCAGTATAATGGTATTCACATAGGCACACTTACACCAAACTCTCCAGCATGCTTAAAAATCTTCCAGTCAAGTTTCAATGGGTTGGGGACACATTTGTTTAAAGATGTAAAGATGAAATATCTTCCAATTAGTTTGCAAGAATAACTGTCTGACATAGGGAAGATGGAAATTTACTAGCCCAATTTCAAGAGAAGCCATTGGATAATTGGTAGATGGCACTGAAAAATGAGAATCGTGATTGAGTACATACAGCCACCAAGGCCCTCCTTCCACCGGGATCAACATCTCTGTGGGAGAAATCCTTTTAAATCCTGACAGCCATTAAAACTAAGAATATTTTTACAAACTAAACTTAGAACTTCAATATCTCACTGTATCAAGCATTAAAATTTCATAAATAATGAAGCATATTCTATCTTAATACTTACTGTACACTATTATTAATAACTTCAATATCAGCAAAGAAAGTGGCACAGAAAGAGAATTTTTTAACTCAGGCAATTTAGGGCACTTTCACTGTTCTCTTTAATTGAACTTTTAAAAGTTTTTTATTTGTTTATATAAAATAATGCATATGTATATTACATCTATATTGCATGTATCACAATATATGTTTGGCATATTCATATATGTAAATTAGGAAATTTACATAAGGGCAAAGGTTGCTCACTTGATAAAGCATTTGCCTAGCATACAGAAATCCCTGGGTTTGATCACCCACACCCTATAACTGGGAATGGTGGCATATTTCAGTAATGTCATAGGCCTGTGCTCTTAAGTTTTCCACTGCACTTTGGACTCACTGTCCTTCAGTCTAAAACATTCTTTCTGCAACTGCTCATGTGTCAAGCCCTTCTGTTTCCTTTCAAAAAGTCCCTTAAAGCTTTACCAGTGCCTCTCCAGAGATGCCTTACAGAGAAACATCTCAATAAATAATTTTATATTGCAATGTTATATAATATTTTTATATCCCCAGAGAGGCTGTATTTCTGCACCTGAGATTTTTATTCTAGTGTTTGATACAAACAGCTGACACTTATCCCAAGACTAAGGTCAGAGGAACAGATATCAAATTAGAGCAGGGTTGTCAGTTGCACAGTTTGCAAAGCTGATTGGCATTCAATAATCAAAATTAAAATTAGCTTCTCCAGTGAAGATTTAAGTCTGCTATTACTGAACTGATCATTAACTACAGACTTGTTGTATTTTAACAGGACATAGTGTTGGGCAGAAGTAGGCAGATTTAGGAGCTGGGGGAGAGCTGGAGAGGTGAATAAATCAAAGCACATTATATGAAATTCTCAAATAATTAAAAAAATACATCAAAGAATTTCATACTGTCCTATATTTTCTACCTCTCTTACTGAGTACCTATTTTATTTACTTTTTGAGAATAGCATATATAATACTGTATTTATTTCATCCCCCATTTCCTCTCCTCCTCTAATACCTCCTTTCCGTCCTCAACTCCTCAAACATTTGGCCTCTTATTCTTTAGTTATATAAACACTTACACACATGTGCATGTGTAAATGTATGAATGGAACCTGCTAAGTTCATTTAATGTTGTTCATACATGTTTGAGGCTGACTTCTTCGAATAACCAACAGGGGCCTTGATCGTGGAACAAAGTGACTCTCTCTCTCTTTCAGCAACCATAAATTGCCTGTAACTCTTTGTCTAGGGATAGAGCCTTGTGAGAATTCCTTCATGCTCGATGCCCCAGTGTAGGGGAATGCTACAGCAGTGAGGCTGGAGTGGGTGGGTGGGGTGGGTGGGGGGAGGACCCTAATAGAAGCAGGGGGAGGGGGATGGAATAGGGACTTTGTGGAGGGAAAACGGGAAAAGGGCATAATGTTTGAAATGTAAATAAATAAAATATCAAATAAAAATACATAAAAAAAATTCCTTCATGTTTGCCTGTCAATTGGTGTCATTTTCCAGGTCTTGTTTAGACAACCATATTGTTGCTGAGAACACATATCCTTGTCATATATTGAAACAATCTCCCAGCAGACATCCTGGTCCCCACTGATTACTTTTGAGAAACAGACTTTTTGACATAATATAGAATTGAAGTTATGCACTCATTTAAGAACCACCTTTGATGTCTGCACTGAGTTTTCTGAGCCCAATATTCAGAAAAGAATGATGTAATGATTTCCCAAGACACTCTGTGTAGAGGTTGCCAACTGTTACAGTGTCTATTAGAGCAATGAGACCATACCATAGAGAAGCCATTTTTATATTAGCCCTGTTATCCTGTGCACCTATGATTCCTTCTGGTTTATCACCATTACAAGTGACAAAATTTCCTCCAAGAAGCCACCCGAGCCATTGCTTGAAAAAGTTAACTGTTCAGGACAAGGACAGAGCTTGCCTAGGGCCAGGAAATGCAAGTTAGGGTCCAGTTTAATTAAAGTATTTCATAATCCCCTGCCTTGTAGAGTGTAGATCTGATGATTAAACAGACAACACAGTCTTTATCAGCATCTTGAATATAGTTAGAGTGGGGACACAGCACACAGGTACACTGTCATGTGACTTTAGCCATCAAGCCTGGTCCAGATACCTTCCTCTGCTGATCCTCTATGATCTTTGGAAATTTGTCTATCATGCCCAGTCAGGCACACAGATAAGCTAATACTTGTTTGGAACATAAAACTGAAAATATTCCAGAGATTATGCTTCTCTTTTGCCTGGGCTATGCCTGTCCAAATTGAATTTACTTGAACACCGGGATAGCTATTACAAGGCACTCTTTCAGTACTGTGCTGTAATGAGATGGCTTTGGGTACTATTAAAAGTTAAATCAGTCGACAAATGAAATATTAAAATCATTAGAGTATTGGCCCAATGTACAAAATATTAACTCTGTAAGCTCTAAATCAGACACTGAACATGAATCTAGTCAGAGCCATTAAAACAAGACCAGGGAGCTTGGCCCTGAACTTTGGACCCAAGCTTGGGAAGTGCTTTCTGGGAGCTCCATCTTCCTTGTCATTGCAGCTATGTCATGAGATACAAACTGAGAGCTATCTCCAGCCTGTGTATACTGGAGAGACTTCTCAGGGAATCCAGAGAAGTCAGGTGACCAAGGATTCAACTAGTAGTCATTCCATTTCCTGTCAAACCATGATGTCGTTGAGAAGATAGATTTCAATCAATCCATGTTGCATGCCCAACATATATTCATATTCACTCCCCTCTCCTGCTCTGCATTCCATTAGCCTTGACTAATACTTGTCTGCATTGTGTGCCCTTCAATGTGCATTCAATGAATATACTAGAATCTTCTCCCCTCTAGTTGGTCGTTCTGCCATCACTTGTGGTATGTGCATCCATTAGATCTCCCCGCATTTATGACTTGAATTGCAGTTAATTATATAGACACCATTAGATATCATAGTTTAGATTCTCCTAGAACCATATCCTGGAAATGGTGATTCAAGAGAGAATGGCATATTTATACAACAATGATATAGGTCAGAAAGGAAGGCTAATGACACCAAAGATTCATTCAGTGACAACACTTTATCCCAGAAACACACTTTGAGAAATAATTTTAAACATAACCATAGAACCACCTGAATAATGTGCAAGGGAGCTTGGGAGTATATACCAGTCCCCCAAATATTATTTGAGTGAAACATGGTGGTATACACCTATAATCCCAGAACTCTGGAGTCTGAGACAAGAAGACTATTAGTTGTGCCAAGCAAGCTCCAGGTCTCTGCAAATTTCAGTGGATCTCTGATCTCACAGGCAACTGTCCTTAGAGACTGAGATTGTAGGAAGTTATGGATGTTAGATGAAGATGATATATTCATCTCAGTGGACTAGTGGCCACATAAGAGTAATACAGCTGCACACACATACTGGATGAAAAGGCTGTGTGTAGCTTGATCAAGAAAACAACTGCAAACATGATAGAGTTCCTTCATAGAACCATTCATGCTAGTACCCTAATGATAGTCCTCCAGCCTCCAAAAGCATGAGACACTAATGTGTATATTTAAGTCCTTAGTATTCTGGTGTTATTTCTTATGACAGCCCAAGCTGACCAAGGCAAAGAAGCGTTTTATGGAAAGCTGAAAGCTAGCTGGGAGTATCCAGGATGGTCAGAAATATGAGAGGCACTTTAAAACTCAGGCTTGGCTCAGTCACGAGCTTTGTAGCTCAAGTATCAGTATGAGACAGAGATAAGGTGATGTGTTGTATCCTATTCCCAGCGCCACCCAACTGGAAAGAAAACCAATGTTTATTGAGAACTTACTACATGCCATATTTTACCAGGATTTTTAAAGGTTTACTTACTTTTATTATGTTATGTGTACATACTTGCTTGTCTGTATTTGTGTCATATGTGCGCAGGTGCCTGTAGAGGCCAAAAGAGGGTGTTAGAACCTCTGTAACTGGAGTTACAGACAGGTGTGAACTGGCTGATATGGGTGATAGGAACTGAATCCGAGGTCCTCTGCAAGAACAACAAGTACTCTTGAATATGTGCCCAGATATTTTTAAATCAACTTTATTAGTGTATCATTTACATACAATAAAATATAACATTTGAAGTCACCCTCTACAAATTCTGACCATTATGCCTTCCCAGGATACCACCATCACAATCATTCAAAGACTCTCTTGAGGGTTGGGGAGATGGCTCAATCAATGAAGTGTGAACTGTACAAACATGAGGATCTGAGTTCAAATTCCCAGAACCACATGAAAGTCAGAGATGTTGGAACATTCCTGTAACTCTAGTACTCAGGAGAGAAAGGCAGGTAGATTTGATTTTTGAAGCTTAACGGCTAGACTGCCTAGCCAAGCTGATGAATTGCAAGTCCTTCTCAAGACATACAAGTAGATACTGATGAGTTCCCTCCCTGACCCATCTCTCAGCACAAGTGCACACACACACACACACACACACACACACACACAATCTCTTGGACCCTTTCCTAATGAGCTCTCTTGCCTGGATTCAGGTCACCACTTTTGTATTAATTAGATCTGTCTTTCTTAGCACATCTGTAGAATCACAGAATAGTCAAAGTACAGTTTTCGGTGTTTGGCATCTTGCTCTGAGCATAATACTTTATAGTTATTATATATTTATTTATTTATTGTGTGTGTGTATACAAATGTATTGTGCCACAATATACATGTATAGATGTAGGTAAAAGAATGGTTTGCAGGATTATATCCACTCTTTCCACTATGTAGGACCAGGTGATCATATTTAAGTTTTCAGGCTTGGCAGCAAGTGTCATTACCCACTGATATGTTATCGGCCATATTGCTACAAATACCGGAAGTCAATGTTCTTTCTTGCTGAATGCTGCATTGGCTGAATGTGGAAGTGTACCAATGTACAATAAAAGTTACTTCCAGATGAACACATGCTAAGCTGAAAATAAAGTAAATGTCACTGTCATAATGAACCTGCATAGTCTATCAAACATCATAAATGAACACACAGAACACTATAGGATTTATCCATGTGATTGTGTGGCTGGTTAAGAGCTATGGTTTGCAGACATTGT
The DNA here is from genome assembly GCA_021653895.1 of Mastomys natalensis. Lineage (NCBI taxonomy): Eukaryota > Metazoa > Chordata > Mammalia > Rodentia > Muridae > Mastomys > Mastomys natalensis. The sequence continues at coordinate 866,105 of JAJTUV010000902.1, forward strand.
ATGGCATTACATGTGGCCAGAAAAAAAATAATTAAAATTTAAAGTTGGATTCTACCAAATATATATTGCATTATAAACTACAAAATATCATCACTGAACCATCGTAAGTTGGACCCAAATGACCATCTATGCCATAATTTGTTACTGGTTGACCTGCTAATGGATTCTGAGCATGCTTCAAGTTGGCGCTATTAGTAACTAAAGCTGCCATCAACGTTTGTAAGGTTTTTGTGAATGTTTGTATTCATATGGAGTATCTTCTATGAAGTCGAATCAAGGATCATATGACATATGTATGTTTAATTTCATGTCAAACCATGTGACATGTATTTTAAATTTTATAATTAATCAATTAAATTTATGTATTTTTGGTATATGTGTGCTAATGCATTCACCCACGCCTATGTACACATCAAAGAAAGACATAAGATATCCTGCTCCATCACTCTCTAACTCACTGCCTTGAGACTTCGTCTCTCATTGAACCTGGAGCAGTTAACAGCTGGCAGACTCCAGTAATTTGCCTGTCTTTGCTCACAAGCCACAATGCTGGGGTTATAGGTGAACATGCACCGCCATGCCTGACTTTTTTACATGGGTGCTGTGGATTTGAATTCAGGTATTTACGAATTCTTACTCACTGCCTCTGCCCATGCCACACATTTTTAATTTACTTTATTTAATTCTATTGACTACACAAGTCATAGAATTATTATATTATTATATTATTATTATTATTGCCACTGTGAGGTTCATGGAGGGAAATGACTTGTTTACATTCACATAGCGGTAAGAAGATCACCCTATAGACATACAAGTTTTCCACCCTGATGCTATGTTCTTTCTATCACATTATCTGCCCTTTATTGCCTCATCAATGAAGACTTGATATTGAACCCAAAGATATGTGTAGTTTCTTCTAGACTTCTATTCTTTACAATTACATAGTCCCAGAAATGTTAGTGAACAAATGGAGAGGTGGAACCCCAGAGAAAGGGCACTCCAGGCTTAGAGAGGCTTATCTGGACCAAGGCAGGGAGCTATCACTATTTGCCAGAAAAGCTATTGAGAAGCATGTGTGTGCTTTTGGAAGCTGTAATCAATAGCCTCCTGTCAGGCTTAAAAACACAGCCAGTTCATAATGAACATAGAGAAGAGAGGAACCTGTCCTTCCATCATTATCTGAGAAGAGCTTTAAGTCTTAGCATCCAGGCACTCAGGTGAGTTTAGGATCTCATATAAAATCAACCCTAATGCTGACCAAGGCAATCCAATCAATTAAAGCATGGTAAATACCACTCCACAAGGACTCCAGAACTCACAAACTAGAGAATCAATTCACTGGAACAAGAAAATAAAGGAACTGTAGGGGTTGAGGTCAAATCTTTAGCAGAATTCTAAAGGGAAGAATTGGCCTGGAGAGCAAATCTTTTAGTACTTACAATGAAAACTCTGGTTAATGTCCAGAAATGAAGGCCATTAAAACCGCATTAGGAAGGCCATGTTTACATTTCTGTAGTCCACCGGATACCTCCACTCATACCAAGTAGGATACCCTCTGTATAACATAGTCTTTAGTATCTGTCAGTAAGAAATGCACTTGAATTTCACTGAGCTGCAGTTCTGGAAACAAGCACAATATTCCTTGAGTTCACGGCTGCATGTGGGACAAAACCCACCACAGATGCAACAGTAAGTAGAGGTGATGCATTTTACTTCTTGCCTCAGTTCCTCGATGGTGACCTGATTCTCTAGTAGAGACTGGGAGTGGTCTGTAAAGGCATCTAAGGTGACTTTAACCTCTTCCTCCTGACAAGAGCAGCTGGTTGCAAGGGTTTCCCCTTCTTGGAGCTTGTTGCAATCTATGTTAGTTTGATGTAGTTTTCTGCACTGTGTGGTTCAGAGAGAGATGACCGTCTTTACTTAAAGCGCGATGATAAGCACCTGAACAGGTTAGAAGTAGTCTCTTCAATGGGAGCAGAGTCTGGAACTACTAATACTGAACCAAGCCTGTTTTGCAGTAATACTGAAATGACAAGTTTTGCAAAAGGAAGCAGCCTAGCAAGAGACTAGGAAAGTCTCTATGTATTTCTACAAAGGTAACGTTTAGGGACACATGAGTTAAAGAAGTGGAGAGGAGCAAGAGAAGAGACACTGACTGGGTGTAGAATAAAGTACAGAAACCACTTTTCTGCAGTATTCCATGAGCCATAGATACATGACCTGTAATGTAGATGTATCCTCTGGGGCTGTACTCTTCATGACTCATTGGTCTCTGCATTGTATCTGCGCATGTATAATCAAACCACATAGCTCCATATAGCAAGCTTGTTCAGAAAAGCACTGGGGGCAGGGGGCATTCTGATGTCAAAAAAGACACCAGGATCATGAGTGCCAGCCAAAACAAAAAGATGCTGGTTTCAAGAAGTTTGAACTAGACCAAGGATGTTCCTGTGTCTCTAAGGGAGCACTAGACGACTCCCCCACCATGCCTCACACGCTAAGGGATTACAGCAAAGCTAGTGGGAGCCACACTCCCCATCTAAAGTTGTTCATTTATTTCTATATTTTTTCTATTTTTTTAATTGAAATAAAATTGCATCTCTTCACCTCTCTTTTCTTTCCCTCTAGCTCCTGTCAGGTACCTTCCCTGGAATCCCTCTTTCAAGTTATTAATGCCCTCCTTTCAAGTTATTAATCTCTCTTTCTTTCATTACATTTGTTACATATATGTTTGTGTATGCACAAATATATAGAATGTGGCAAGTTTTTGTTGTTTTTGTACACATAGCTTCAAGGCTGATAATGAACACTCTATAATGAAAAACCAATAAGGGGGGATCATCCCTGAGAGAGGTTAATTCTCTTTCTCCCAGCAGTCAGTAGTTAACTGTAGTTCTTTGTCTAGGAGTGAGACCTCATGAAATTTCGCCCTTCCAGGTTAACATGTCCATTGATACTGCTATTATTTTCAGTGTTGTTTATGCAGCCCTTTCTAGAAGAGACTGTTCCACAGAAGCCTCACTGGCGTTCTGACTCTTACTCTCTTTCCACTCACTTTTCTGTAATATTCCATGAGCCATAGATACAGGACCTGTGATGTAGATGTATCCTTTGGGGGTGTACTCGCCATGACTCATTGATCTCTGCATTGTATCGGTGATGGTTTTCTTCAAAGGTCTCCATTTGCTGTAATGAGAAGCATCTTCAATGAGGGCTGATATCTACATGTATACAGGAAAGGTGAGCCACACCAGTCAATGACTTTTTATTTAAATCAACTAGAGGTAATTAACTGACAGTGAATATAACCAGGAATGTGTACAAGGTTTATTTGGGTTCCCCATTTCACTTATATGTGTGTGCAATGCCTATAATATAAATATGGCATTTTAAAAATATTTTAATTTTAAAAATGTCCAGTCCTATTCCGTTGTGTCCTTGTAAATGTCATGGTTCCAGTGTCCTGGTTGGTTCCAGAATTATAGTACAGATAACCAGGGAGGAGCTCCTGGTGGGAAAACACTTGATTTCACACCAGAATTAGAGAGATTGGGTATCGCAAGCTGTGCTTGCCTCTGTAGCCCTTGGGAAAAATGGTTTTAATTTCTGAGAAAAATAAGGCATCTATAACCTGGGAGAATGTAACAAGGAAGTAAGATGCTAAAACATACAATACTTTAGATATGGCACTTCTGCTTGATTATGTAGGTAGATCTACTTCACAGCGTGTGTTGTAGGGCAAGGTCTGATTACATTAAGTAAAGCAAGAAAAAAAGTGTTTGATATTTTATTTATGATAATTACCAATTCAACTAGCAAACTAGGGTCTCTGTGAAAAACATTTATGATAACCATAGAGGGGACTGTAGTCAAACCCGTTTAACCACCTTACAATCTACCCATGGCTACTGAAGGATCCTAATCTAATCTTCAGTCATTTGTGGTGGTTGAAAAGCAAGTCAAGGGTAGGCGAGATGATCCATGGGTAAAGGTGATTGCTGTGCAAGTGTAATGATGTGAGTTCTATCTCAAGGACTCCTGTAAAGGTAGAAGTAGAGAATGGTCTCCACAAAGTGCTGTCCTATCAAGGGATATGGAGTTTGAGTCTACACCAATACCAGCAGCTACTGGACTTCTCTCTGTCATATTTTTTCTATATCTCAAACCACCCCTTTCATTGTCCCATAAATTTCTATAAAGGTGATTGTGAGACCTGCTTTCTTGTCTCCACATTTGGTTGTTACACTACTTCTCTTTCTGTTGCTGTGATAAAACTCTAAGCAAAAGCAATTTAAGGAGGAATTGGTTTATTTATACTACATTTCCAGGCATAAGTTGAGAGAAGACAAGAACCCAAACAGGAGCTAGAAGCAGAAACCCTGGAGTAATGTTGCATGCAAGTTTCCTAACCCAGGTTCATAAGTAGCTAGCTTTCTTATATAACTCAGACCCACCAACACAGAGACTATACACCCCCACAGTGGGCCACCCTCCTAAGTGAATTAACAATTAAGACAACTACCAACTGACATGACCACAGGCCAATCCCTCAGTTGAGACTTTCAGGTGATTCTAGGCTATGTCAAGGTGACAGTTAAAGTAACTAGGGTGCTTATCTCAGAAGTAAATCTTTTGACTTTTGTAAAGTTGTCATTTCTGTGATTGAGCTAAGCAGAATTGGATACCCCTCCCCCACCCTGGTTGCTGCTAGTTGAAGAAAGCTTCCTTAGAATACATACTTGTTCATAGAATCCCTTTCATGGAAGAACCTTCTTTACATAGTCTGAATCTGGTAGCACCAGGACATAGTCAGGAACTAAAGCAGTGGGGACATAGGGTGACACATACCGTCTTCCTGCTCTTGCGAGCAGACCACATGATCAGTCTGTCCAACTTTTGCTCAATCCCCCTTCATACCACCAGGCTCCTTTTCTTTTGCTGGGTTTCAATATCTTGTTATAAACTAGAAAGCCCCTTGGGCAGCCAGGGTTGGGACTGTGACATGGAAAAGCAGACACCCAAGCTGTTATCACACATCTCCTGGGTTTATCAGGAAAGGCTTTATTAACAGGAAAAAAGAAACAATTTGTTTTCATCTCACCCTAGACATTCTCTACTTCCTGCTCCTTTCTCAAAAGGCCTTTGCCACTCTGTCCTGGGTAGAGATAATCTCCAACAGGCCTTACACAGTCTCAGAGGCCATTGATCATCCATGGTGTCTTCCATTATGGCTGCCCTGACTGTCACTGTCATTAGTCATGTTTGTCAATGATGCTCACTGTGGTAACACTTCAGAAAATTCTTCATAGGTTAGACAAAGGCATACATGATTTGTTTTTTGACTCTGGTACCATGAAAGGACATTAACCATGTTGGATCTCTAAAGATGGCCCCAGTGACTCAGCAGGCCTCATATCAACACTTGGGTTTAGACTCTTCCCCTGCATGTTAGGTACGAGCTGCTCCATAACTGGTTGTCATCCATGGTCTGATCACTGTGATGCAGAAGGAAGGTGATGAGCATGTGTGGAGACACCACATGACACTAACTAGACTTTGCATTCCAAATGAGTCCAGGCTTATAGTCAGTCTAGCCAAGCCAGTAGACAAGAGAAGAAGTTGTCAGAGGATCCCAGTTCCCAGATGTAACACACAACAATGATGAGCAATCTCTATGTGTACTGTTTAAGCTTTGTCAGCCTCATTGGATTTAAATCACCATGGAGACATACCTCTGGATATGTCTCTGATAGTGTTTCATAAGAGGTTTACTGAGGAGGGGAAAACACTAACCTTGAATGTGGGCGTACCATCCCACAGCCTGAGACCCCAGACTTAATAAAAAGGAGAACGCTTGGATGGGTATTAACACTCATTCATGTCTTTCTGCTTCCTGACAACAGACAGAATGTGACCAGCCACCTCATGCACCTGCCTTCATGCCTTCCTCGCCATGATGGACTATACCTTCAAGAGCCAAAACAAACCCTCCCTTCCTTAAGTGGTTCTTGTCAGATGTTTTGTCACAGCCGTGAGAAAAGTAACTGGTGCCCCTTCCATGTTGCCATATTAGTTTTATGATAGCCATAACCAAATGTCTAAAAAAACAACCTCCCAAGAAAGAATTTTTTACTATGGTCCATTGTTCCAGGAATGTCAGTTTGTAGTCCTTGGTTCTATTGATTCTGAGCCCGTGATGAGAGAAATATGCCAGTGGGAATGGGTACAGATATTATTTGCCTCGTGGTGACTAGAAAGTGGTGAAAAGAAAAGAACAAACCAGAAATAACCTTCAAAAGCATGGTCCTAGTGACATACTTTCTCCAGCTGAGGAACAAGTGCCCCACATTTGATCATGTAAGGGATATTTCATGTCCAAACTGAAATGTTGTCCTGTATCATTAATGACTGTGGTGGTTTGAGTATGTTTGGCCTAGGGAGTAGCCAAACTATTAGGAGGCGTTGGCCTTGTTGATGTGGGTATGCCTCGTTGGAGGAAGTGTGTCACTGGGGAGTAGGCTTAGAAACTCTCTTCCTAGCCATATGGGAGCCAGACTTCTCCTGTTTGCCTTCAGAACAAGATGTGGAACTCTCAGCTCCTCCAGTGCCATGCCTACCTGGATGCTGCCATGCATCATGCCATGATGGTAATAGATTGAACTCTGAACCTGTAAGCCAGCCCCAAATAAATGTTGCCCTTTATAAAAGTTGCCTTGGTCATGGTGTCTGTTCACAGCAGTAAAACCCTAACTAAGACATGACCCACAAGAATTATGAGTAGCAATAGCCTACCATGATCTGCCATTACATTAGGGTGCAGACTATTAAGAAGCATAAATAATGGAGTGGTGTGTAGTCCATGAGGTTTAGGCTGGAGTCAAAGAAAACTGAAGAGACATATCTTGAGGCAGGCATACTGTCAGGTCAGAACTGTTGTAAAAATGGAGACCCACTTACAATCACCAAAAGAGCTGTCCTCCTGGTAAGGAATACCTAAGAGTTTGTGAACTAGCCTGGGGCTGAGCTAGAAGAGATACATGGGTAGATCTCCTATGTTTGGGAAAACTGAGGGGAGCCCTAGCCAAGTTGAGAGTGGGGAAAGCAAATGCTTAGGGGATGCTGGGCACAGAGAGCTCACAAGCTCTGGAAACAGGCAGAGTAAAGCCAATATGCAGTGTCTCTCACAAGAACATTTTCAGAATCATGCTAAGTTACTCCATCTCTATGATTGGTAAGACCATTATAGGTTATGAAGTGGGACCTTGGGCACTAATAACCCTGGGTACAGTACATGTCAGATGTTTTGTCATAGCAGTGAGAAAAGTAACTAACGCCCCTTTCATGTTGCTATATTAGTTTTATGATGGCCATAACCAAATGTCTAAGAAGACAACCTCAACAAAGGAATTCTTTATTATAGTCCCATCATCCTGGGCGCAGCAAGTTCTTACTCATCTTAGAGACAGGAGATAGGGACACTACTTACTTCTTACCAGGTGTGAGAAGGCTAGTATTTCTTTTGGGACTCTGTGAATTTCCATGCCCCTTACCAACTCTGTCTGGATGCTGACCCTGCAGTGCACATGCCTCATTGTTTGTCTCTTTGCTTGCATTTCTCAGGTAGTAACTGCAAGGATGAACACTTCCCTGAAGCCCCTGGATATAAAGAAAAAGACTTAGAATTTGAACCCAAATTGTTTCCTTTCTTCTTGTCCCTTTAAGGCCAGATATTCTGCTGGTTGCCAGAGTCATTCATCATAAAGGTGTGAAGTGAGCAGCTGTGTGCCCAGGAGGGGGGAGAAAGGAGGGATTCCAGCCAGAATAGTATTAAAAGGTGAGGGGATGCATGGGCAGGAACACAGCAGCCTCTCCCACCACCACACGCTGAGGAGCTGCCAGAGGCACCCTGGGAAAGTATTGTTTCCACACCTCAATCTCCCAGACTGAATGTTTCTTTCTGCACATGACCTTTCTCCACCGCAGGATGCCTTTGTCACTCTCTAATGGCCTATTCTCAGCTTTTCTCCACCTCTTTTATTCTTTTTTGGCTCAAGAACATCTATTTTTTCACTCAGCCAATAATTCTGTTCAATATCTAATTCATCTTTTCTCTTGAAGGAAAGCCAAATGGGGGTGGGATACAATTATCCGTCAATTTCTAAGCAGCCCATATGTCCACCAGTATGAAAGCTGAGTTTTCCTCATGGGCAATTGTGGGGCTTAGTGAAATTATATTTAGGAGCAAGCCTAGCTAGACATCCCAAAGTACAAGCTTGGTGTATCTCTACATTTAACTAGTACACTGAGGGCCAAGGTCAATGCTCTTGCTATGACCACGTGCGTCTGCAGGGGGCAGTAGTGAGATAGACCTGTCCGCAACTCCACTCAACCCTTACTCTGTTGGTGTTACTGGTGGTCCAAGGCTGGGCCAGGTGTCTCCAGGTTCTTGCCCTCTTACTTAAAAATTAAATAAATCAGTTCATGTGTTGCAAGACAGCACAGAAACTACAGTTTAAGAGACAGCACAGACGAGAAAGAGTTACACTCTCAGGACTGACAGCAGGCTATATGAGTGAGGGGAGGGGGGCCCGGCTTTTTTCCCTATGACTTCCATTAATGGAGTTCATGAAAAGGAGTTTGGTTAGGAAGACATAGTTCCGTATTTTGATTGGTAGCTTGGCTTAGGAAGGCATTTGCTCACTACAAATGCCCCTTCCTACAATGTATCTGATTTTAATCATATGCATGCCAAATTATCCATAGGTATAAGATGTTAAATAGGTGTTTCCCCTAAAAGTTCACTTTGGGGACTTATTATGTGTGCACCCTAAACTAGTTCAGTCTGCATTGGGTTCCTGCCTTTATTCTAGATATATTAGGACAATGTTTGAGTAGAAATTGTCCAAATATGATGGTTATTATTAAGGGGAAGAAAAACTGATTTCATTGCTCAGAGTTGGGTGTGTATGCAGCTTGATGCGGGTAGGGTCCCGGATTGCCAAACAGGTTGCTAGGGCAATTGTTCAGAGTCGGGTGTGTGAGTGTTTATAGACGCAGGTGAAACTACTAGGTTGACAAGAAGACAGGTATGTGTATTGCCCAAGCCAAGTGAGGTCCTAGGCCACAAAGTTAGTCCCTATGCTTGTCTGCCTTACTGGAGCATGAGAAAGCTGTCATTGGGGCTACGAAAGATGGAAAAAGTAGGTGAAGATTCAGCTTGCTCATAAAAGTCTAAGATATACTTTTAGCAAAGGCCACAGGAGAGAAACCAGGCAATCCAAATCATGAGTAGGAAACAATTACATATTTATTTTCATTCTACATCTCATAACTGAAATGTAGCTTTCCCCCTCCATTATAAAAGAAAGCAAGACTAAAAGGAAACCAGATTCATATTAATAATTTTGGAATTTTTATGATCACAGACATGTTTACATCATCTTACAGCGGTTGCTAGTATATAAAAACTATTATTTATGCCCATTAGTACTTTGAGTTTATGAAGGTTATATTCGTATTAGATCTTGTTTTTTAATTAATTATCAGTAACCACAGAGAGTGTTAGGCCATAAATTGAGGTTTTATAAAATATCAACAGAGTAAGACATTATTAACTATGTTCTGTCTTTGTAATTATATATTCTAGAAGACGTTTCTAGGCTGTATCAGACTACCAGAGGGGCCTAGGCCCACCATTCTTTAAAATCTTTTGCTCTAAGGGGAGCCTGAGGTTCTTTAAACCCCATTCTGACCAGGAGACAGAAAAAGGAGGAAGAAAGAAAGTAGAGAGGAGAGCGAGCAAGACAGAGAGACAGACAGAAAGAGAGAAACAGAGATCTTCGGTTTCCAAACCAATTCCAAGAACATACAAAATAACACTAAGTGAAACCTAAGGTTAAGCCAAGAAAGCTTAAAACAAATCCTAAAAGTCCCCATCACAACAAAGGCACAGCAGCACTGAGGAGTGACCTCACGTTGAAAGTTCAAGCATCCTGTGTCTGGCCCAGGTATTGAACAGTCTCAGTGTGGACCTGCTGAAGACAAGGGGCCAGAGGAAAAAATGCCAGGCCCCACATTTACTCTCTCCGCATGAAAGATGACACGGTCTGGTCCAGGTGGTAAGACCCTGGATGTCTGAAACACACTTAGTATCCCCACAGAAAAGTGGAGGTCCCCTGACTCCTCTCCCTGACAATGTTGAGGTGCACCACTGAGGAAAAGTAGGCTGCATCCAGGCATTGAAGCTAGTCATGAAACTCATACCCTCTCTATTCAAGTCACAGAAGATCCCAACGGACTGCCTTCACTCTCCTTTCCAAACAGACATAGCTGACTTTTGGAGATCAGCTCATCAGTAACGGGAGAAGGGTCTGAGAGGATGTGGCAGGATATCCACAAGGCTGATGCGGACTGAGATTTACTGAATCCTTACTAGAGGCCACAGGCTTGGTTAAGCCTTCTACAGATTACACTTCATTTCTACAATATTTTATGAGACCAGTATCTTAGCTGAAGATCACAGAGGAGAACATACAGACTCTCTTCATCTCACAAGCAGCACCACGCAAAATTAAGCATCTATCACAACTTAGCCTGCTTCGTAAGACAGCTTTTTATGGTTCTTGTTGTTGTTGTTGTGTTGTTGTTGTTGTTGTTGTTTTATTGTCAGCATTTCCCCTAACATCTCAGAAGGCTGTAGAGCAGAGCCCACTTCACAAGCATGTGAGTTTGGAATCATATAGCCCCGTTCTCAGAAGGATCTCATGCTAGGCTTATGGCTCTGTAACTCCACTGTCTTGAAACACAACTAATTTGGAAATAAGAGTAAAGGAGTTAATATTAGTCATAAACATGACTGGCTTTAAAATGACCATAGAAACACATCTCAGGATGTATCTATGATGGGTGTTTCCAGAAAGGTTTAACTGAGAAGGGACAACCCACTATGAATGGGCAATGGGTTGGGGCTCTGAACAGAAATAGAAGTGAGATGAGCACAAGCATTCCTTGCTGTCTGGTTCTTAACTACAGTATGACCAGCCTCATACTCCCGCAACCGTGCCTCCAAGCACAGCGGGCTGTGCTCTCAGAGTATGAGCCAAAATAAAAGGCGGCTTTCTTCCCTAAGCTGCCTTGTCACTCATTGCTTTTCACTTTGCATTGGGCTATAGATTTCACATCAGGTCCTGATTCAGGGAGCCTTGCCCATCCACGTTCTAATTCCCCAAGAAACTCATCTCCAGCTCAGATGTAGCCAGTTAACATGTGACCGGCTCTGCAGAATTAATTGAAAACTCCCTGCCACTTGGATAATAATTGTCCTCCCTAACGTTATACTGAGAATTAACAAGTGATAATGATTTAACAGTGTACTCCAGGCAGCAGAGACTGGCCAAATTCTTTCTCAAAGGCCCTAGCTGTTACTTTAATCTTCTCGCTTCTTCCCTGTGTTGCAGCACAGTAGCTAATGACCTGCAATAAATCCAAGAAGCTGTGATTTGAAAGTCACTGAGATCCAGCTTGGAAACAAATCTATACCTTTCATTGAGAGGTGGTATCTAGGTTACCTGGGCCCAGCAAGGATCCCTCAATATTAAGGTTGTTCTTCTTTTGAAAACTGAATCAGCATCTCTACTGTCCTCACCCAGGGTCTTGGACTTTTTTTCTTTTAATCATTCACACCCACCATTTTTATCTAACTTTGCCAGGCTGCTTTGCTCTTTCAAGTCCAATGGTTGGATTATCAAAGTTGATTGTAAATATGGCACTGAAAGGGAGCCAGAGACCAAGTAATGACCAGAACATCTTAAAGATATGTACCCTTGAGACTGGGCTCAAGTCTCATACTAAAGCTGTGGGGATCCCCTAGTCCCAGGAGCTCTCCTCCGCCAGCTTCTGCCTCCACCCTTGATACATACAAGAGCACTGTTCCGAGGCCTCACAGAAAACTGTAGCCACTAAGACTCAACGGACATGTTTGTCATTGCAATTCGCTACCATTGGGAGCTTCTCTGCTTATAGATGGATCTATTTGATAAAAGCTGAGTTGGTGATGTTCTTTTATTATTTTCCTTGAAAAAGGATAGTGATGAGCTCAGCTCTCTCTAGCTGCATCCCAGAGAGGAACCCAGGGACACTTGGGGGGTGGGGTGAGGACAGCTTCAGGATCCTCAGTGCCCAAACGCAATCTGAAAGCTGAGTTCTTTGGAGACTGCAGGTCAAAGCCTGATCTGAACAGAGCTAAAGTAAACATCGTTTTCACTTCTCCCTTCGAATGTGACTGACTGTCCCTGTGTCTGCAGCCAATCTGTGGATGCTGCTCCTGGCAGAGACCATCTGCAGTTATTACATGATACAGAACGGACACACCATTCTACCTTTCCTAAATGGAAACACTCTGCTTTCCAAAGCACATCTGCATCTTGGAGTTTGGACCTTCCCTTCTCTTAACACAAGTTACGAGACACTCAGTTCGTGGTGTGAGCCACACATAGCTGCCTATAGGAGAAGCTGGGAATCTGAGAAGAGACAAGCTTTGCACATAAATGTTCATCTTTGGAGGAGTAGATGGGGAGGCACCCCAATGAAGAATTATAATCATGTGTGGAGCTGAATGTCATTGGATATGCAAAGGCTCCATAGCAGGAAACTGGGGGTAGGGGTGGGGCAGAATACAAGACCAGAAGCCCTCTTTATAGCAGCAGAGAACAGGAGAGAAAGCTGGGAAAATTCACTGGGGTCAGAAGAACAACAAGCCAACAGGCGATAGGGCGATGGGGCGATGGGGCGATGGGCGATGGGGGATGGGGCATGGGGCGATGGGGCGATGGGCGATGGGGCGATGGGGCGATGGGGCGATGGGCGTGGGCTTAATGGTAATTGCTGGCAAGGCGAACCATGCGGGACTGGCGAGGGGTATGGCGAATCCAGGGAGGATGTCGAGGGAATGTGAGGCATGACATTGCATGGAGGAGATGGGATTGGACAAAAAGAGTCATGGAGAGGGGATGGGGGATTAGGGAGGCTTGATTTAAACTTAAACCAGTAACCCATGCTCACTGCCATGGTTAACGGAGAGTAGATCAGCGGCCTGGCCTCAGCACCATCACAGCCCTTCCTCATTTGTATTTCTCTCCTAGCATACCCAGAGAGGCTTAATTATTTAAATCTCAATTAATCCCCGTAAGGGTGCTTGCATGAGAAGTTTGTTTAATTATCTCCTTTAAACTCCCCAGTTGCACATGGCCTTGTTTGGTTTATTGATCACTCGAGCGCCAAGCTTTTGGCCAGGATCTGACAGCTGGAGTAGCTGAAAAGTAGTGCCTCAGAGGAAATTCCAAGGGCCACTCCACCCTATATTGTCCAGGACCCAAAACAGCAGAGCCAGCCTCCGGCAGGTCATGGAAGACACCAAGCCTCCTTCACACTCTCCAGTTGTCTGTAACCTCTTCACTCGTTCTTTGCCTGCCGTCATATTTGGCCTTGGGCATTGGCTATTAAGGGCCAGTTCCTAAAAGCAGAAGATGCCATGCCCTCGTGGCACCTCTCCCCATCAGTACACCCCAACATTGCTTTCTGTTTTTTATGGTAAAACACAGGCAGTGTAAAATTCACGATTAGTAGCATTTTGCTCCTTTACAATGCTGAGCAATCATCTACATCAAGTTCTAGAACATGTCCATCTTTCTACAAGAAAAATCCATACCCATTAAGAAGTTACTCCCTATTCTCTCCTCTCTCCCCTCTCCCCTCTCCCCTCTCCCAACTCCCTGCCAATCACCTGTCTGCTTTCTGTCTGTAAGGATAGGTCAATTCTGGATATTTCTGAGGGATGCCACAATGTAGCATGTAGCCTCTATCGAATTCTTCCATGTGGCTAATTGTTATCAACATATGGTAGCATAAATTAGTACTCTGTCATTTCTGTGGCAGGATATATTCCAGCTACCAATATACCGATTATATTGGTATAGTACATTTTGGGGTCAGACACCGCTTTCTCATTATGAATATTTGTTTCTGGTTGTGATGAGGAAGGTCAATGAAGAGTATCCTTTATGCAGCTGTTCTCAACCTTCCTAATGCTGCAACCCTTTAATACAGCTCTTCATGTTGTGGTAACCCTGAAACACAAAATTATTTTGTTCCTACTTCAGAACTGTAATTTTGCTATTATTATGAACTGTAATATAAATAGCTGTGTTTTCCAATGGTCTTAGGTGACCTCTGTGAAAGGGCCATTTGACCCCCCAAAGAAGTATTGACCCACAGATTGAAAGCACTACTACAGAGCATACATAGGAGGGTTTCAAATAAACGCTTGAACTCTGATGCTAACCAGCTTTGACTCACAGTCTGGTGCAGAATCTGATGTACAGCATCTGAGCAGTAGGGGTTTCTTCAGGTCATTAGTATATAGTTTTTTGTGTGTGTTTGTTTTACTTTATTTTTTGGTGGGGGCTTGTTTTGTTTTGTTTAATTTCTGAAAGAGTAGTTTCCAAGGACCTTTCCAGTCTGCATGTGTGCAGCTTCTTGTCATGGAAATCTCTAGACTGGCCCTTTAAGCTCATTAGGAAGAAAACCATATTAAAAAGCTGACTTCCTCCAGGACTCTCCATCCTGAGAGCCCAGACTGATGAAATAATTCTTGCCACATTTGAAGTGCAAAGAACTGGACTTGGATCATGCCCCTGCTTCATCCTAGTTTATATTGCTACTATTTCATGCACCGAGTTTCTGTGTGCTCATGCTGTCTGCTTCAGATGGGCTAGAATGATGGCTCAGTTGAAAATGTCAGCTATGTAAGTCCGACGATCCACATCTGGATCTCTAGCAGCCACATAAAAAGCCAGGAGCAGAAGCACACACCTGTAATCTCAGCAGGGACAGAAGGCGCCCCAGTGCATACTTGCCAGCCAGTCTACAGCAACTGGTGAGTTCATGGTTCAAGTAAATACCCTGTCTGAAAAACATAAGGTGAAATCAACTGAAGGGGGCACTGGCATTGTCTGCTGGCCTCCA
Source organism: Mastomys natalensis (assembly GCA_021653895.1). Classification (NCBI taxonomy): domain Eukaryota; kingdom Metazoa; phylum Chordata; class Mammalia; order Rodentia; family Muridae; genus Mastomys; species Mastomys natalensis. Next base: position 881,129 of record JAJTUV010000902.1, read on the forward strand.
AATGCAAACACATGCACATGAACTCACACATATGTGCACCACACATGGACACATACAACACAACCATATAACACACACAAATAAAATAAGATATATAACATTTAAAAAACCATCAAGGTAGAGTGTTCTGTCTCACTCCTATAATCACAATATTTAAGAGATTGATGCAGGTAGATTTTGGGTCAAGCTCACCTGGGTTATGCAGTGAAAGAGTAAGATTTTTTTCTCTGAAAGAGAGCAGGCCAGAGAGAAAGGAAAAATAGAGGAAAAGATATTTAAAATATACCATATGGGATGCATGGATAATATTTTCTTCTTTAACCTGTAAGTATGTGGCCAAAAGCCTAATATCTAAGAACCAGCAACTCCTCCTTTATCCAAAGGAGGTGAAAATGTACGTCCCTCAAAGTCCTTCACATGCTTTACAAGCCAAGTCCTTCACATCCTTTACATGCTTTACAGCTGTTTCAAGCCAAGCCGAAGTAGTTTTGAAATAACCAGGATGCCTTGCAGTAGACGGAAGGTTAACTAAGCTTAGATAGTCAAGCAATACCATATTATTCAACCCTAAAAAGAAACATGTTATCATGGCCAGAAGTAGTGTATATAGATGTTACTAACTGATATTTCTCTAACATGACTGCATTTACAGGATCTAATTATATAGTATTTTAAAGAAGGCCAAACTATGGAAACATTTTTAAAATGTTTCTAAAATGTGGTTGCTAAACACAGGTTCAGTGAGAAAAATGAGTAAGTGGTACATTTGGGCAACAGTGGATTCTTAGGACAAATAGATTGCTTTGTATGACACTGGAACAGTAGGAAGTGCCATTCTTGCTATTGTTAACACTTAAAGAATGTACACTGCCACGAGTGAGCCCTCATGTCAGGTGACCAATAGGTGACGATGATGTGTGAATGTAGGAGTTTCCAAGTGTGATACAGAGGTACCGCTCAGGTGAGGATGAGGGTAGAAGGAGAATTTGGGGATGTGTGCAAGAATCAGCTGTACCTGAAAATGTGGGTGACAGGTGTGTGAGAACCACCTGCACCTGAGAATGGGAGAGCAGGTGGGTGAGAACCACCTGCACCTGAGAATGGGAGAGCAGGTGGGTGAGAACCACCTGCACCTGAGAATGGGAGAGCAGGTGGGTGAGAAGCACCTGCACCTGAGAATGGGAGAGCAGGTGGGTGAGAAGCACCTGTACCTGAGAATGGGAGAGCAGGTGGGTGAGAACATCTGCACCTGAGAATGGGAGAGCAGGTGGGTGAAACCACTGCACCTGAGAATGGGAGAGCAGGTGGGTGAGAAGCACTGCACCTGAGAATGGGAGAGCAGGTGGGTGAGAACCATCTGCACCTGAGAATGGGAGAGCAGGTGGGTGAGAACCACCTGCACCTGAGAATGGGAGAGCAGGTGGGTGAGAAGCACCTGCACCTGAGAATGGGAGAGCAGGTGGGTGAGAATCATCTCCAGCACAGATGTAGGGGAGAAAGGGGAAGAGAAGCATCTGCGCCTTCTCTGAGTTTTGCTGTGAAATCCAAATTGCTCTAGAAAGTCACACATTTTAAGTCTGCAACTCTGCAGAACACATAACAGTTGGAACTCATGAGGCTGGAGATGTAGCTTAGTGGTAGAACACTTCCTCAGGATGTGCAAGGCCCCTGGGTTTAATCCCTAGCACTGAGGGGAGAAGAATGAAGAGAAAGATGGAGCTCCTCCATGCTTTTTAGAAGGAAGATAGAAATCCACAAGCATATACACATTCTCACACATGTACAGACATACACTTGCACACATACACACATATACTCACACACATGCACACATATGTTTACACACATACACATCTACACTCATACACTCACTCACCATATACTCACATACATACACACATATTCACACAGCACACACATTCACACATAGTCACACAGTACACACACATGTTCACATACATACACAATATATATATGCTCCCAATCACACAGAGCCTCCCTCTCACACCGACTTTCATACACGTACACATCACACACACACACACTCACAGAGAGAGAGAGAGAGAGAGAGAGAGAGAGGAGAGAGAGAGAAGCATTGGCAGACAGTTAACTGATTTACCTACAAAGACCTCTGTAAGCAAAGATTCTAGAACTAAAAAATTACTATTTTATCGATTGTAATATTTAAAGCCATTACAATAAGAAATCATATAATATTTTCCAAGTAAGAAATAAAGCATTTTTTTTTTAAAGAAAAAGTCAACTTTCTTTTCTGAGAAATGCAATGTATGTACCTTGTGTTTTGGAGTCGAAATTTAGATACAGGTATGCTTTGTCCATCAAGACAACAGAAATTTAAGGCCCATGACACAGAAGCCTTGGTGTTTTCAGCCTTCAAAGGGATAAGCAGAAGTACTCTGCCCTGAGAAGATCACAGTCTAGCAACAGAACCCGAGAAGCTTGCTGGCGCTTGCCACCCCCTTGATGAGGCTGTCAAGGCATGGGGAGAAACCCATTTGGGTGGTACAGTGTGGGTCGAATGGATGAGCCTTCAAACCTGGGATGAGGCTATCCAGGTATATGCACACTATAGCACAGGGGGTCTAAGAATGCAGCTGGACCATACCATTTACATCCCGTTAGCTGTGAGAGATGTGATGCAGACCTGCTCTGATCTACCTTGTGAGGTGGTGAAACAAAGAGGAGTTGTTTGTGTCTCGGGGAGCCATTAGAGGGTTTGCACTGAGCAGGCTACCTATGTGTGACAGTGGTGTGGCTGTGCATACTGTGTGGGTGCACACTGTGTAAGTATGTACGTGAGTGTGGTCTTCTTCAATTTTGCTTGATAGAAATGATGTATTTTTTTTTAAATGGGCTACAAATTTTAAGTATGTATACATTTTCACAAGTAATTATTTTACTTCCTGTTTGATGGATTTTTTTTTCCCTCTAAGATTGTAAATAATAAGTTAGAAGAGATTAGCTGTCAGATGTGACAGGCACATTCTGTGTTCAGTTTGAAATGCCCTCCTGGGATTGTGCAAATGTCCCAACCCTTCACCCCTGTTACCTCTACTCTCCACATACACACGGGCCTTGCCTCTCTCACTGGCTCTTTCTCTGATCTCCCTTGATCCTGAGAAATCTCTGTGTATATCTCCATTTGGAGGCAAAGTTCTTGACCCTCCCCTGAATTTATATGTTGAAACCCTAATGCTTGGTGTCAGTGAATTCTCAAACCACCTCATTCATCTCAGGAGTAGGCTGGCAGAATGAGGAGGGGCAGAGAAGCTGAGGATTGACATGTTGGCCAAGCACCTCCCAGTGAACCCCCGCCTCCTAGATGCCTTCTCCATTTAAACTACAAGAGAAAGCCTTCAGAATGAGGGTTCAATATGTAAATAATGATTAAATAGTTCAAGTGATAACTTTAGGACTGGCAATGCAGTCATGGGGATGGAACCCTCATGATGAGAATAGGATCCTGATTAGGGCTCCAGAGAGCTCCCTCACCAAATTCCACAATGCAAAAAAAAAAAAAAGCAGTCAGTCATGGTTTGTCACCAGAAGTGCCTGCCCAAGAGAACTCTCTCATCCTACTTAGACTTTCAGTCTCAAGATCCGTGGCATATGCCCATACATATGTAGTTTACAAGCCCGCCCTACCATGATATTTGTATTATAGCATCCCAAACAACGCCTTCCAGAAGGACACCATTCACACGATGTCAGTTACAGAAGGTGTCTGGAGTAGAAGGATCCTCCCAGTGATGGAAGCCGACTAATGTTTGTGCAAAGCAGACATAGGCTGCGATAGATGGAGGCAGGGGCTGGGTCCCTGTTCTGCGTAAGACGTAACCATCCCGATGCCTTCCTCTCTGTCACCTGAGGTCTCCCAGCCCACGGTCACGCAGAAGCCACTGAAATCCTTTGCATCTCTGAGGCTTTTCGATCTCCCCCTTTTCTAATAGTCTATTTAAAGCTGGAAGATGAACCTCATTTTTTTTCCCAAATGTAATTTGAGCAAATTTGCATGATACACGCAGTAACAAGTGAGTCCTGAATTATGTATGATCTCCTCTAATGGGCCGGAGCTTGTTTGGGAAGTGTGATCTTATAAACTACTGGGTTTGCTTTTTATGGCAAATTGAACGCCATCCCCTACTCTTGCTTTACATATTCTCCTAATTAGGGGGAGATAAAATAGATTTTAGACCTGAAAAAAGCGATTTCTTTCTGAGAACCCACATTTGTATGGAGAATTAAGCTCATTCCAGTCAGCTGCACCCTCTAATTTAGAGCTGTTGTCAGCACAAAATACAATCATAAGATTTCTCCACTGGGGCTCTTATGCAATCCACTTCTTAAGGTGACTTTTTTTTTTTTTAGGTAGTAAACCACAATATTTTATTGTTGTTCAAACTTTCTAATTTTTGTTTTTTGATTTATGTTGTATTTGTTGTTGTTTGCTCGTTTGTTTATTAGCTTTATTTTTTTACAGTCCAATCATTACACCCTTCCTGGTCCACCCTCTCATAATAGTTCTTCCTCCCACCCCACCCCATCTCCAAGATGATGTCGCCCGGCCAAGCCTTCCCATTGCCTGGGGCCTCAACTCTCTAGAGGATTAGGAGTGTCTTCTCTCACTGAGGTCAGACCTCTGCTGTATATGTGTCAGGGGCCTCGGACCAACTAGTTTATGCTGCCTGGTTTGTGGCTCAGTGTCTAAGAGATCTCAGGGGTCCAGGTCACTTGAGACAGCTAGTCTTCCCATGGGGCCACCCTCCTTCTCAGCTTCTTCCAGTCTTTCCTTAATTCAACCACAGGGGTCACCGACTTCAGTTCAATGAGTGAGTATAAGAATCCTATGCATCCTATCAGATCACAACAGACTAAGGCTAGACATAAGGTGACATTTTCAAGGCAAATCGCTAGGTTGACTCCCTCAGCAGGGTGGAGGAGGTGGATGCAATCTGGCTTTCCCTGAAGAGAGTTTATAGTTGCTCACATCCCAGGAATAGATAAATAACTATTCCTGGGATATATACATATTTTGCTCTTCCCAGGAAAGGAAGTAAAGTTTGGAATTAAAAAATTGCTATCACCTATGAACCTCAACAGCAAGCTGGGCTGGGTATCTCTGAGTGTCTCACCACAGTCTTGGATAGGAGGAGGTTTGTTGGTGGCACTTGGTCATTTTATAGTGACACAGATGTTATATTCAGGGTTCAGCAGGAGGGTGTCTGGGAGCTCAGTGCTCAGCCGTCTTCATTATAGAGGAGAGAGAAATAGTAGAGGGGTAGATGGGAGGCTGTGGAGAGATGAGAGAGGCCAACTGGAGAACAGGCAAAAATGACGGTGCCTGAGGAAGCATCATGGCTGTACAAAAGTATAGTCCCTGTGGAAATGTCATGGCCCACATAAGGATAGGACCACAGAAGCATCATGGTTCTATGAAAGAGCAATCCCTGTGGAAGTACCATGGGCCATGTAAGAGCAGGACCTATGGAAACATCATGACATATACAAGGTCAGAACCGATAACTAGAAATGTCATGGTATGTTCAGATCTTTAAAAAAAAAAAAATCAGTGGAAGGAGGTCTTAGCCTCACATTTGTTGAACGAAAGAGCTTCTTCAGAGATGTCTCATCATAACAGAAGCCTCCTGACTGCTCAGGGACATTTACTTCTCTGTCCCTGAATGCGGAAAATGTGCTCGGAGTCTCCAGGAGCAGATTTTCTGGCTTCTGCTCATTTCAACCATTTACAATGGCCACATCTCTGCTGTCATTATTGACAGTAGTCCCTACACATTACTCGGTATACCCAGGAAAGACATGGTGTGTAACTAGGACCTGTGGTTTGGTATATAGCAGAGACCTGGCCTGCTCTGGGCAGAGAGGGAATTAGGGTAGAGCAGGAATAGAGGAAAGAAGATAGGAAAGCAGAGACCTGGGAAGAGAGAAGTGTAGTCACGGAAAAAATGGCATTGTTGCCTCTCTCCCAGCACATAAACCCCCAATCTTCTAAAAGATGAAAGAAGGTTAGTGGGGCTGGGAGGGGGGGCCCAGAAAGGAAGAGGCAGGACCTTAGGCAGAGTCCAGGTGGTTCAGGCCCGGTTTTGATCCTCAGCAGGGGTGCTTGAAGCATGTTAAACAGAAAAATAATGGAAGCAGATTTGCAGAATGGAAACAACAATGGTTAGAATTCAGGAAGCATTTTCCTGTGCTCTGGGACCGTGCTCCTGACTTCTAACAAGCCACCTCCTTTATCCTCAGGGGCATGCTGGCAAAATGATGAAGAAGGAAGTTGGGGGCTGGCACTCGGACCATGCTCCTGCCACTGAATCTCAGCCTCCTAGGTCCCCTCACCATTTAGACCTCAGGAGAGAGCCTTCAGAACGAGGCTTCAATAAATAAATAGATAATAAACAAAGAAAGAAAGAAACGGGGGTGTTATAACCAATATTTAGGAGATGCTCATTTCATGGCTAATTTCGCCTGTCTCAGAACAGACCCCTTTTGTGCGGCTGATGAAACGGACTTGATCAAATAATAAAGAGAAGTTGGATGCCGTGAGGAATAGAGAGTGAGATAATTAAGACACATTAGCGAGCTCAGTGGGAAACAAAGAAGTCAGCTCAAAGAAGTCACCTTTCTTAAAAGGAAGAGAAAGAGAAGGTAATCTTTGGGTTTCTGTTTGTTTTTTTTTTTTCTCCCCCATTTGCCTTTGAAATGTCAGACTTATTTTTCACATCTTCATTTTTCTCCTGATTTTTTGTTTGTTCTTGGAGGGCAGGAGGTACAGAAGGGTTCCCCACCTACTTAAGTGCCCCAGCTGGGATTTTTGTGGAGGAGTCTGGGGGTGAGGGGGGACAACAATAAAAAGCATTGAGCCTGAGCCATGGTGAGCTTCAACCACAAAGACAGTGAGTCAAACTGCAGTTCTCCGATGTCTCTTTCTCCTCTGAAATGTCACTAACACAGGCATATATATATATATGTATGTGTATATGTATATATTTGAAAGTACAAGAAAGCTAAGGGCAGACTGCTGCTTTTAAAGACACAGAATCAACAGAAGATGGAGAAGTGTAAAGAACCTAAGCCTTCTACTCCCAACTTTTGAGCATCACTGGCAGGTTTGGTTGGTTGGTTTGCTTTGGTTGGTTGACTGCTTGATTTTTTGGGGTGGGGGGCGGAGGTGTTTTGTTTGGGGAGAAGGGCTGACATTTAAGCTACTGTTCAGTCACTGTATGAGTCTAAAATAGTAAATGTGATTTCAATTTAGGTTATTTCTTTAGATTTTTTTTGCCTCCATATTCAAATGTAGATCGTCTCTGGTGCGAGCGTGTGTGCGTGCGTGTGTGCATTCGTGCATGCTTATGTGTGTTTACACTCATATCCATTTCTTCCGGAGGCTATACAGCAGTTAGTGACAGACTATATTTCACACAGGAACATCTTCCATTGCACCTGTTCTTTGTCCTGTGTGACTTTGGCAGTAAAAAAGGAACCTCTGTCCTTGCCCACGAGTACAGGCACATGTGACCACAGTACAACTTCTGAGGCAAGAGCATAAGGTAATTACAACCTCCCAGCTTATTGGTAGAGTCTACTCTTGGAACACAGCCTCTACTGTGTTAGGAAGCCAAGAAGCCATGGATCAGTCATACTCAAATACCCTGACCAGTAGTCCACAGAGGGATAGAAGATTGCAGTCAGCTTCAACCACTTCTCTTTCAAGCACCAGGGGCTTTAGCCTTCTAATCCTTGCAGAAAGGCTCCATGCAGCATAGAGCCGCAACAGGTCTCTTTACAAACACCCAGGTTTATGGACCCCTGGCACAAGAGTTGTAGTTTGGCAACACTCCATTCCCATTGTTGGTAGGAGAAGAGAACAGTCAACTGGAAACGTGTAGTTCAGGTCCCAGGGTCTCCATGGGGCACACTTGAACAAAACATTCAATATCTATGATTCTCGGGCTCTCTTCATTAACAAATGAGATTAATATCTGCACATGGGGTTTGCACAGGATCATGAAAAATTTTGTGCAGGAAACACTTTATAAGCATAAAGAAAGACTATTCAACTACAAAGCAGTTTACTTCTAAATTTCAGGAAAGTCTTGTTGCATCCAATCAGGAATCCTACCTGCCCCCAGGTAAGGGTGTTCAGACTCCTCGTGTGAGAGTCAGGTGCTGTAGCTTTAACTGTGACATAGTTCTGATATCCAGGAAGAAAATGAAGACGTATGTGAAATTCATTCAGCTTCATACTCCAACCAAATGGGCCACTTGGAGCATTAAGTGGTACAATATATTCTTATTAGGGTTGAATGTGCAACATTTCTTGGGGAATTCCTCTATTCTTAATTGCAAGGCAGGCTTGTCCCCACCTCATGGAGAAAACTGGGAAATGCTTCTCTAGGGGCATGCACAGAGCAGTACAGTTAGTAAGAGCAAGAAAAAAAAAAGAGAACTCCTAACTCTGGGGTGATCTGAATGTGCCTTACTTTGTTGCCAATTATGGCTTTGGGTTAAAGGCTATCTCTAGGAATTTTCAGAACGTGTTAGGTCTCTCCTAACCCTGTCTCTGTCTCTACCTAAATGTATCCCCGTCTCTATCTATTTGGGCCTCTGTCTTTACATCTCTACCTATCACTGTCTGACTGTCTTCTTTCTCCATCTTCCCCCTTCCTGACTCCCTTTACCACTCTGCCTTCAAAGACCTTTGAGTTCTGAGTTGGTTTAAATCTTTACTGTGGGATTTCATGTTCAGCTTAGCCAGTGCTTGTGGGATGCATTCCCTGAGCTCAGACACACTACCTGTCTCTATCTCTGTCTTTGTCTCAGTCTCTATTTCTGTCTGTGTCTCTGCCTCTGCCTCTCTCTATCTTTCTGTCTTTGTCTCTATCTCTCTCCCACACTGGTGAAAACCTAAGGAGATAACAAGCATGGGTCCATCTGATGGATGAGAGGTGCTTGGCCTTACCCAGCATGTACCAGTGAGGAGAACAGGCAGAGTGAGGACCAGAGGTCATATGCAAAGGCTTCAAATTAGTATACTAGCCTCCCCTCCCCACCCCACCCCACTGTATGGACTGATTAGGAACTGGCTGAAGCAGCTAGCACAGAGAGGTGCTCCAGGAAAAGGTGGCCTGTGGCTCATTATAATACTTAAATGTACATCCCTGGATAGAGACTAAAGATGCTTATGAGACACATGAAAAAACGAAGTTTTATGAAGAACCACATGTAACAGAGTATGCACAAGAAAGTGCACACTGTGAAATGACCCCAAAGCACATGCTGTGCACATGAGCCAGAAAGCCCCCACTATGTGACATAAAGCCCCACTCTGTGTAGCAGGTGCCATTGAACTTCTCATCTTTCTCCCTCTGCACTCTCCTTCCTCTGTTTCTAGTAAATTGTGCCTGCTTTTCTTGCCAACTCCTTTTGGTAAACAAGAACCTGGAACACCTAGAGTGGTACTCACTGACCCCTACATCAGGTTCATCAGCAGAGAACCTGACTTCCTCATTCATGGCTCCTCCACACTATTCCTGCTGGGCGTGGAGTGGGCTGTTTTCCCTTCGTTTGTTTCTACTCGATTCTGGAAGCATGAGATGATGCTATTCGATTTCAAATCATATCAATTAGCTCCTCAAACTGAGTCAGCACTCGGATTTTATAAAGGCTACATTCATTGTGTGATAGAAGCAAGATTATTTTATGAATAAGCAAGATTGTTTTATGATTATTTTATGAATCTTGTTGATTATAAGAGAAATTGAAAAAAAAATTTTTTTTTGCACAGTAGGGCCATTAATGTAGCCAAGCAAAGCAGAGAAACATGAATTCAGTACTTACTTTGCCAAATTATGTATCTTCCTCCAAAAAGCTCATCCTCCAGAAGAGATCACCAGGGAAGAGTTCTGAGGTAACACCAGCCACACCAGTCACCATGCAAACCCACCAGATGTCTACACAGCTTCTTTTTCCCTTCCTGCTACGAGAAAAGCTGAGCTTGAAATTCAAATTCCCGTTGACTCTAAGGCCACCAACATGATTAAAAATGATGTGAGCCTGTGACATTTACAATCGCCAAATTCATGTAAGGAATAAATTTGGAATCACCTATAGTCACCGAGTATGCAACTCCATTCATCTCTGGCTGTGTGCTGGAGGTCACGTGCTTCTTAAACGTTAATATTCAGAAAATGCTGAGTAGTGTTCACGCCACGGGGCACCATCTCCCTGCACCGAAGTCTTAGACACTGCAAATGTGTGAAAATCGGGGTACCCAGAGGCACAGCAGCAGAGGACTGAACAGTTGAGAGCAGCCACCACTGTCCTGCCTGGGCAGCTACATGGGACAGACAGGCTTAGCTTTGCCGCAGGGGACAGGTGTGCAGGCTGAGCTCAGCAAATCGAATGGCACATCTGGGATGAAGTTTGTGTAGTTCTCAGCTTGAAATGATTCCCCATTTCAACTCCATAAGGCCCTCCGTGTACGACGTCAGTTTTGCTTAGCTGCGGCGGCCACAAAGAAGCAATCTATTGAAGAGCTGAAACGGCTCTCCTTCAAGGGGCTGACAGGCAAATATTTGAGGGAACGCTTCACTGGCCACTTACCATTGTAACAGACATCTGCCAGCGCTGTTGATTGGCACCCTTCCTGAGTTAGTCATTTTGCCTGGCCTTGCTAAAAACTCTCAAGTAACAAGTTTATTCTTGTGGCTTGCAACCATTCTCTAGAGGGCTGTTCCCAAGGTTGCCTGCAGAGAAAAGCTTCCTTCCTTTTCTCTCAAGCCAAGTCTCTGAGGACCATAAGGAGGGGGAGTCGGAGAAACTTTCTCGGTAGAAGTGAAAAATCCATTGTCAAGGTCTCTCCAGACGGCATCTTTGTTTAACTTTTGAAGCTCCACACAGCAGTCAGACGAGAACAAAGACGTTAAGACTTTTAGAAGAAACACTTGTCCATATTGCTAATGGATTTTATGATGAGATGTGGAGAAACTGGTGCCTAACTATCCACCCTCCCTCACCAAGTGATTGTTAAGTGTGTTCCTGTGAGAAATGAACTCAGCCAAAGAGTGCTCGCTCAACTGCAAAATCAGGATTCTGAAATATCTCCATAATTATTTTCTGCTTTCCCAATGTGTTTTGTCACCTTGACTAGTATGGAAGCTTCTGGAAGCATGCAGTGTTTGCTGCTATATGTGTCTTCCATGGAATGATCTGCTTCCACTGTCCTCTGCTGAAATCATTTTATATAACAATGTTGTAAAAATCCACTCGGGTCCTTATTTCTCAAATGAGAAATCTGAGACTTGGTGAGCTTGCTGGTTCTTGATGTGGTTTGGAATTGAAGTGTCCTCCTAGAGCTCACATATTGAAGTGGAGTTGTGTTCATAAGTGGGAGATGATTAGATCTGGAAGGTTCTGGCCTCATCTGGGTAATATTACTCCATTGAGAGGTACATAAGCTCATAGCATCATTGGGAAGTGGGGAACACTTGAAGAGGTTGGACTGGTTAGAGGAAATAGATCCCTGGGGATGTGTCTGGGAGAGCTGTCTCTTAGGTTGATCAACTCTGCTCTCATCAATACTAAGTCCTGTCATGAGCTTTAGCCTCATCTTGGAGCCAAAGTGGCCATGGACTGGAACCTCTGAGACCAAGATCTGAAATAAATCTTTTTCATATAAGTTTTTTCTCTGCTATTTTGTTACAGCAGCAGAGATCTGACTTACATATCCTACAAGAAGTGTTTTAAGACCTGGACCCTGCCTGGTCTTTGACTCTGAAGCCCATGACTTTGACTCTTTAGTGAGTACTAGAAAGTCATATTGATCAGTTTTACTGACTTATTGATTTTATGCTGAGATCCATATAGTTTCCAATATCATGTGAAAATGGGAGCAAATATAAAGAATTTAAGAACAAGGGTATGGCTGTGAGCTGGGCTCCTAGATTCACACCATACCCATGAGTCTTGCCCTATCCTTGAGTCGCCTGTTAGAGTGATTCCATCTCTCCAGTCACCCTTGTCAGCACCTTCCACACCCTGCCCTCAAGAATCATTCATAGTCCCTTCCTATACACACATATCATAAGACAACACACATGTTATTCAGTGTCACTGACTTCAGTAGCCTTATCCCCATCTCTTACTGCCTCTGTGAAACCGAGTTTCTTGACCCAGAGCTGTTTTCAGAGCTCATGCCAAAAGGCCTGTAGCAGACCAAAGTGTCGAGAAAGTCACTGCCCTCCGCTCACCAATCCTTAGCCTATTAAGAAAATGCATCTATACCAGAGGAATGGTGTCCTTGTTTAGCCTGCTGTATTTACTATTGACTCAGTGTAAGTCCATGCATCATTAATACCCTAAGCACTGGTTGCATGGGATACTCTAAATTCTGAAAGGTAGGCTAGAGCCACATCACAGCTTTACCCCAAGCTGTTGCCAGCCGAACAGAAGTATACCTGAATATTAATGTTATTGGCCATTCTTAGTATTTTTTTTTTAAGTCAGGAGTCTCATTATGTAGTTCAGTTTGGCCTTGAACTTACTATATGAAGTGTTTTGAATGGGAATGGCCCAATAGGCTCATACACTATGCTTAGTCTCCAGCTGATGGAACTATTTGGGAAGGATGAAGAGGTGTGGTCGTGTTGGAGGTATATCATGGATGGTGGGCTCTGAGGTTTCAAATGCCATTCCCAGTTAGCCTTTTCTGCCTCTTTCTTTGCCTTGTGCCTGTTAATCAGATGTAAGCTCTCAACTACTGCTCCGACTCCATGCTTGCCTGCTGTCACGTTCCCTGCCATGATAGTCATGGACTCTAACCCTATGGAACTATGAACCCCAATTAAATGCTTTCTTTTATAAGTTGCCTTAGTCATAATGATTTGTCAAAGCAATGAAAAAGCAACCAAGACATTATGTATCCCAATCTTAATCCTCTTGTCCCAGACTCCTTCCCCAAGGACATAATTATAGGTATCCATCAGACTTGGCCACTCTTATCCAACACAACCCCAGAGCACACACTTATTTCCTTTTCTTTTTCATACTCATACTCACAAGGCATCAGAATAAAACACAAAGTTCAGGGTCCAAATCTGAACTATGCCAACTAGGAAACTATCCCGTGTGTGTTCCAAACTGGGAGTCACTTTAGTTCAGGAGAGAGCCTTTTGCATGAACATATTGGGGGCCTGGGAGCAGCCTTCTCACAATGAAGGATCAGGCCATGGTGGACAGGACAGACTTAGGTAAGAGCTGACAGGCTGTAGAAGTGCCTTCCCTTACCCTTACTATAGAGTGGCTGTCCCAGAGACACTCGAACTGTGACATGTTCAATTAGGTTGTGCCCAGCGGATCCTGCTGTGAGCGATGGCACTCTCACTTCCTGTTGCATTAGAGCAATGAGTGAAGGAAGGAAGCCATATCCTTCAGGTTCTAGATCTGGATTAAAACAGAAAAATACCGTTCTAGACTCTAATCTCAAAGGAGGTTGCACCCACTCCAGGGTTTAGGGTATCAAAGAACAGACTGGTTATGTTTCTTTGCACAGATCGATACCAGGGAGAGTACATGGAAACACTCAGCTAGCATCACCATTACTAATACTTATTGGTTGTATCAGCATTCTTTTTTTTTTTTTTCTTTTTTTCTTTTTTTGGTCTTTCAAGACAGGGTTTCTCTGTGTAGCCCTGGCTGTCCTGGAACTCACTCTGTAGACCAGGCTAGCCTCGAATTCAGAAGTCCACCTGCCTCTGCCTCCCAAGTGCTGGGATTAAAGGCATGCACCACCACTGCCAGCATCAGCATTCTTGTTACTGGGTTTTGTTTGTTTTTTTTAACGCAGTCTTCAATTTTTTTTTTCTTTTGCTTCTAAGCCCGTGATGTTTAGTATGCAATTTTGAAGAACACTGAGGTTTTTAGGGCCATATGCACAGTGTTATAGCAAAAATGCATTGTATAAACCATGTACTCATCTCTAAGCCTGGTGTGTGGTAGGTGATTTGAAGATAGAAGCTTCTGTTAGAGTTGCATCTTTGCTCTGCACCTGGTTTTCCAGTTGAGAATTGGCCATTGCCCTGGCCGTTCGAGTTTCAAGCAAGCCTTAGATAATAGGAGTGTGTGAGCTCTGAGCTCCCTTCTGCCTGGACAGACTAGGGCCCTGGGCACTGAGTACTGATTCCCTCACTGTGTCTCTAGTTCCCACCACTCACTGTGCCTGCTGAGAAAGTGTCATGTGATTTTACTTCAGATGAGCATTTCTTAGGCCAGGGTACCCTGAACAGTGGCCTCTGAAGCACCTAGCAATCTTTAGAAAGCAAATGTTTAACATCAAGAATCCGGAATTCTGAGGTAGGTAGGGCTCAGCTGTCTGAGTTCTGGTAAGTTCTCTGAGGGAATCTGTCATACACTGAAGTACACAGACCACCTATAAAGTGAATACTTTTCTTGGAGATTTCCTGAGTTAAGGACTTGTTCATCTATTCAATTTTTTTCATGTACTTAGTTGGGAAATACTTATTGAGTATCTGTGATGAACAAGATATGGTTATAAATTCCTAGGACTGAGTAAAGCAGAATAACATTCCTTGGATCAGAAGAAAGTCAAGGTTAGGATCCTAAATTCAGGCGCCAACTGCCTGGTCTGAATATTGGCTGCCCCCTTCCCCAGCTATACAACTTCAAGCTGTTTAGATGTCAGTGCCTTGGTTTCCCCATATATGCAATGGGGTGGCGATGGTTCCTGCCATTTTTGGGGTTGTCATAAAGATTAGGTCAGTGTCAGCTAAATAGATCTTGAAGTATGGTAGCTAAGGTCATCTTGAAATAAAACAAGACATTGAAAATAAAATGTCTTATATGCTTTCTATGATGCCAAGGAAGCTCTTTGCAATGTTGAATTTCAGGAAACATACTTCAGACACATGTGATGTTTTTAAAGATAATGAAACAAAAATCTAACACATCCAATCTTACACTGTTATAGTTGGAACATGAAATGTCCCTCCAAGGTCCATATGTCTGAAACTTGGTCTCCAGTTTGAGAATCTTTAGAGAGTAGAGCCTCACTGGAGGAAGTGGGTCACTGAGGGTGGGCCTTGAGAGCCACTTCCTGTTTGCCCTCTGCTTGTTGAGTATGGCTGCTGTATGACTGACCAGACTTCTGACACCATGTCTTCCCTGCCTTCTGCCATGTCTTCCCACCCTAGTAGACTATATGCCTCTGTAACTGTAAGCCAAAGCAGCCTCTTACTCCCTTAAGGTGTGTTTGTCAGACTGTTTTGTCACAACAACAGGAAAGTGAGACCGTGAGGCTGAGCGGAGGTGGTCAGAATCTTAGAACTGACAATGAAGACAGCAGTTGACTGGAGAAGGACCCTACCCTGCTCGATGAGAAGTGACAGTTGTTGTTGGACCACCCATCGAAAGATGCAGAGCTGAAGCAACAGTGAGGATGGATCCAGTACAATCTTCAGAGTCAGGGCCAGGTAGCAGAGAAGATGGTTGGGTATGGTCCCTGCTTCCTTGATCAAGTCCAAGAGGGAATCCCACAGAATAGATGCCCCTGTTATTCTCAGCAGTCTGTAGGGCTAGAGGGTGAGGACATAAACCAAGGCTGTAAGTCCCTGCCTTGGGTCCCTAGAATAGGGGACAAGACTCTGTCAAAAAACAAACCTACTTACTCAGAGAAGAGCTGGATATTCTCCCATGCCGTCCTTTTTAAGACAGGGATGGTCTAAAGGAGTTGCCTCCAAAGGACCCCACTTTAAGCTCTCCATAGCACATTCCATGGGGTGTGGGCTGAGGAATTTAATGGGGAAGCAGGAATTCCTATGCATAGCATGAGGGCAGAGCTGGCGGGGGTTGGGGGAGGAGTGGTTCACACTGAAAAAAGTAGACCATGTCTGGGATTGGAGGCTGTTGTAGCCTGTTCTCTGTCCAGGGTCTCCAGGGAGCTGATGGGCTTTCTCTCAGAGAGCTTCTCAGAGAAGATCTCACAGGCCTCTTTTAACCCTGGACCTTGGCTGATCCCTCGGGCTAAATGTATTAAAGAAATCAGTCTTTTCTGCTTTGCAGAGACAACAGTGTAAGGCCCACCTTGTCTCAGATGAGCATCCAGGCAGCAGGGAAAAACCTGTGGCCTGTGGTCAGTGAGGCACAATTACCTCATCTCTCCATGAATAAATTAGGACCAGGCAAATGATTTCTCTGGATTCCTGTACAGTTTACATATACTACACCAGGCTCTGATCAGAATGAACTGGGCAACTTTGCTGGGGTCTGAGAATAATCCAAAGAGTGATTTCCAAAGAGAACGAAAGTGGTTGGAGGTGAAGGTTTATTCAGACTATGAAGTAGCAGGCTTGGCACTCTCCGATACTCAAAAGGGTAGGTAGGATTACGACACAAGGTCAAAGCCTGCTTGGGCTACAGTGAGAATTGAAGGCCAACCTGAGCAATTAGTGAGACCCTGTTACAAAACAATAAAAAGTAAAAGAGGGGTGGGGGGCTGGGATCTATAACTCAGGGGTACAGCACCTTCCTAGCATATGTGAGGTCAGAACCGAGAGGGAGGGAGAGGGGGGAGGAAGGGAGGAAAGAGTGGGGAAGGAGGAGGAAGAGGAGGAAAGAGGAAGGGAAGAGGGGGAATTGGAAAAAATATGAACTATACAGGTTACTAATATGCCATGAGGCTGAGAGAAACTGCCAGAGTTTATAGAATCATTTCAAGCATGAAAACCAGAGAGAGATTTCCAAAAAGGGGACAGACAAAAAAAAAAATAATTCAACCTCACTAGCCCAATTAGTTTGATGTCACTGCAAAATTCTATGACTTATGATTTCTCAGAACTTTCCTGGGGACAGGAAGTGACATCAATGCTCCAACTCTTCAGGAATATGTCGGTGACAGATAAAAGCCTGCATTAGAACACATGTGAACGATGGGCTAGCCAGAAACATACAGGAAATGCTGACCCCTACAGGTGACGTGAAAGAGCAGATGTTCTCTGTGGAATACTGTAATGGGATACTGTAATCTGTGGGATACTGAAGGGAGGACCAGGTCTGAGAGGTGGGACTCAGAAGGCAGATTTTTGCCTCAATTTTCAAACAAATCATGATGTGAACAGTGTCACTAGACTTAACCCTGACCTTTTGATTTTTTTTAAAAAAAGTTTTTTTTTTTTTTTTTTTTTTTTTTTTTTTTTTTTTTTTTTTTTTTTTTAAACCCTTGAAAACCTTTATTAATTTTTTTTTTAGGTTTTTAAAATTCCAAAAAAAAGGGGCCCCCCTTTTAACCCCATTGGTGAAAATGAAAAAACAATATTAAACGGAATTTAAGGGGAACACAAAAGGGTTTTTGGGGTGGATGGCTCAACACACCTACCCGGGGTTTTTTGGCCCTTTTGGGGTGAGATGTTCCTTTTTAGTATTTCAGATTCCCCCCCCTGGGTCAAAATCATTCATTCCCTTCCTTTTCCCTTTGCCCCTGTTATTCCCATGTAAGCTTCTCCTCCCCCACTTTAATTTCCCTCTTAACTTCCAGCCTTGAAAAGGTTTTTGGACCTATCCCCGGCTGAACCAAATTAAGGTCCTTTATAAATCCTTAGCCTTTTAAAAAAATGTCAACCCCAAGGAAGGGCCACCAAAAAAACCATGTATCCCATCTTAAATCCTCCTGTTCAGGAATCTCAAACGAAATATAGACCATAAAAACTTTCCCCCTTTCCAAACAAAAAACCCCCAAAAAGGGAAACTTATTTTTTTTTTTTCAACCTTTATTACAGGGCCCTTAATTACAAAAGTTTTTAAAGGGTCCCCAAATCTAACATGCAACTAGGAAAACTTTAAATGGATTGGGGTTTGTTAAACTGGGGGGTCTTAGTTTAAAAGAAGAGCCTTTTCTGCCCTTTTTTGGGGGCCGGGAGAAGCCCCTTCTCCCCCCAATGGGTTTTTCACCCCCATGTGCGGCCCAACCCCTTGGAATTTAAACCCCTTAAATTTTTTTTTTTTTTTCCTTATAAAAGATTGTAAAAGAAGAAAAAAACCAACTTATTTTCCCCAATTTTAAATTTGTCCCAGACCCTTTGGCTTTAAGGATCCAAAACTTCCCTTTTTTAACAAAAAGAGAACCTTTATTTCCTTATTTTTTCTACTTTTAAAACATAAAAAAAACCGTTCGGGGCCTCTAATTCCAAAGGGAAAATACCCTTTTTCCAAAAGGGTTTTAGTTCGGGAAAGCCTTTATGACTTTGGGGGCCGGGGGCGTCCAAAATGAAGAACCAGGGGGAAAAAATTTAGTGGGGCATAAACCTTCCCTTCCCCTTATTGTTGCCCCAAACACTTTTTTTTTTTCCCCCTTTTTTTTCCCCTTTTTTTGGCAAAAAAGGAAAAGGGTTTTTCTTCTTTGGGAAAAAAAAAACCCTTCTGTCTAACTAAAAATTTAATCCGGGGTGGGGTTCAAAGAAAAAGGGGTTGTTTCCCAATCGATAAGGGGGTTGGAAAACACTGCAGATCACCATTCTTTTTTTGGTTTTTTTTTTTTTTTTTTCCCTTTTTTCCTTTTTTTTTTCCCTTTTCTTTTAGCCCGGGTTTAAAAATCATTGAGACCAGGTGGCCCAAAAAAAATTGCCTGTTCCCCCAATGCGGGGGATTAAAACCCCATGTCCACTCAGCTTTTTTGGGTTTTTGGTTTTTTTTTTTTAAGGAGCTTCTTTTTTTTTTTCTTTGTTTCTAACCTGGTTTAGTTGGGGAAATTTTTGGCCTTTTTTTTGGGGGCCTTCCAAGTTTTAAGAAAAAAGCTTGATAAAATGTTATCTCAACCCTTGTGTGTAGGTGGGATAAAGTTCGGATTCTCTTTGTCTCCTTTTTTCCAAAATTCATTGCCCGGGTTTTGGAGAAAGTTTAAAAAAAGGATTTTAACTTGGCCCCCTTTCTGGCCGGGGGCCCCGACGGGCCCCCGGGGGCAATCTGACCCCTTGTTTTATTCCAATCCGGTCTGGGGAAAGGTCATGGATTTTATTCAATGAGTTTTTCTTCCCCATACCCTAAAAACACCAAACCACCTTTAAAAAGAAATTTTCTAAAAAGAATTCTGAGTAGGACTACTTATATTTTAATTTCTTGGGGAATCTTATAACTGAAGACAAGAAAAAAAAGGTTTTTTTAAATTTTCCTAAAGGATTTGTTACTATTAAATTTTTTCAGAAGGGGGAAATCATTAACCCTTAGCAAATTGGTTTAAATTTTGGCTGGGGAAAAAACTTCCTTGGGGGGAAAAAATCAAGGGGACCCAAAAATTCACCAACCCCTGGTTTAATTCCCCCCCCCCCAGCTATACAATTCAAGCTGTTTGATTCATGCCTTGGTTTCCCCAATTGCAAGGGGGTGGCGATGGTTCCTGCCTTTTTTGGGGGGTTGTAAAAATTAGGTCGTGTACTAAATAGATTTTGGAAGTAGGGTAGCAAGGTCATTTAAAATAAAAAAAGACTTTGAAAATAAAATGTCTTATATGCTTTCTTATGCCAAGGAACTTTTTGCAATTTTTAATTTCAGGAAAATATTTCAGACACATGTGTGTTTTTAAAGATAATGAAACAAAAATCTAACACACCCAATTTTTACACTTTTATTTGGGAAACATGAAAGCCCCCCAAGGTCCATATTCTAAAAACTTGGTCCCAGTTTGAGAACTTTGAGAGTGAGCCTCACTGAGAAGGGTCACAAGGGGGGGCCTTGAGACCACTTCCGTTTGCCCTCTGCTTTTTAGTATGGCTGTGTATGACTGCCCCGACTTTGAACCTTTTCCCTCCCTTCTGCCATTCTTCCCCCCCTAGTAGACTATATGCCTCTGTAACTGTAACCCAAAAGACCTCTTACTCCCCTTAAGGGGGTTTTGTCGACTTTTTTTGTCACAACAACGGGAAATGAGACCGTGAGGCTGAGCGGGGTGGCCCCAAAATCTTAAAGAATGACAATGAAACAGCAGTGAGGGGAGAAGGCCCTACCCTGCTCGATGAGAAGTAAACAGTTGTTGTTGGACCACCCATCGAAAGATGCCCGAGCTGAAGAAAACAGTTTGAGGGGGATGGATCCAGTCAATCTTCAGAGTCAGGGCCCCCGGGTTTTCAGAGAAGATGGTTTGGGTTTGGTTTCCTGTTTTCCCTTGATCAAGTCCAAGAGGGGAATCCCACAAATAGAGGGGCCCCTGTTACCAGCAGTTGGAGGGCTAAGGGGACATAAAACCAAAAGCTGAAGTCCCTCCCTTTTGGGGTCCCTAGAATAGGGGAAAAAGACTCTGTCAAAAAAAAAAACCAAACTTTACTCGAGAAGAGCGGTAAAATTTCCCCCATGCGTCCTTTTTAAGCCCCAGGGTTTGGTCCCTAAAGGAGTTTTGCCTCCCAAAAAGGACCCCCACTTTAAACTTCCATAGCACATTCATGGGGGGGTGGGCTGGAAAAAAATTTAAAAAATGGGGAAGCAGGAATTCCAAAATGCCATTTTGCAAGAGGGCAAGCTGGGCGGGGGTTGGGGGAGGTGGTTTCACATTGAAAAAAAAAAGTCGACCATTCTGGGATTTTGGAGGCTTTTTGTACCCTTTCTCTGTCCAGGGCCCTCCAGGGAGCTGAGGGCTTTTTTCTCAAAAAGGGCTTCTCAAGAAGAAATCTCACAGGCCTCTTTTAAAACCCCGGACCTTGGGGCTGATCCCTTTTCGGGCTAAATTTATTAAAAAAATCAGTCTTTTTCCTGCTTTGCAGAGACAACAGTGTAAGGCCCACCTTGTTCCAGATAGAAAAACCAAAGGCCCAGCAGGGAAAACCTGTGGGCCTGTGGTCAGTGAGGCACAATTACCTAATCCTCTCCTGAATAAATTAGGGACCAGGCAAAATGATTTTTCCCCTCTGGATTTTTCCTGAAACATTTACATTTTTACAAACACCCAGGCCCTGTTTTCAGAAATGAACTGGGCAAAAACCCCCCTTTGCTGGGGTAAGGGGGGGGGGGGGGAATAATCCAAAAAAAGTGTTTCCCAAAAAACTTTTTTTTTTTTTATTAAAATTTATAAACATTTTTTAATTCCGTCCAAAAGGGGTTTTTTTGGATTACGACAAAGGAAAAGCCTCTTGGGTCAGAGAAGAACCCAAAATAGCAATTATAACCTTTTAAAAAAAACAAAAAAAATAAAAACTTTCTATCCAGGGCCCCCTTCCGTATTTTGGGGCAAACCCAAAAAGGGGGGGGGAAAAGGAAAAGTGGGGGAAAAAAAGGAGGAAAAAAAAAGGGGGTTTGGGAAAAAATGCAACTTTTAAATTGCCATGGCTAAGAAACTCCCAGGTTTTAAAATTTTCAATTTTGAAAACCAAAAAAATTTCCAAAAGGGGACAGACAAAAAAAAAAAAAAAATTCAACCCCAAACCAATTTTTTTTCTTTTCAAATTCAGACTTTAGTTTTAGAAACCTTTCCGGGGCGAATAATAAATGCTCCAATTGGGAAAATAGTCGGTAAGAAAAAGTGCAAGAAAAAAGGGGAACTGGGGGTAGCCAAAAACATAAAATTGCCCTACAATTTTTCTTTTTTTAAAACAATTTTTTCTTTTTTTTTTCTTTCTTTTCTCCCTCTTTTTGGGTCAAACTTTTCCTCTTTCAAAACAATTTCTGTTTTGAACATGACAGACAAAACCCCGAAATTTGTTTTGGGAAAAGTGAATTTTAAAGAAGGGGGCCCTTTTTTTTCCCTTCTTCTCTTTTTCCCCCTCTTCTCTTTTTCAAAACCCTTTCCTTTCCCCGGAAGGAAAAAGGGTAAGGGGAAACCCAAAGGTGGCCTCCCATCTTCCCCTTCATTCCTTTTTTCTTCTTTCCCCCCTTTTTTAATTCTTCTTATTTTCTTCTTTCCCCAATTTTACCTTAGATGGCAAAAAAACAGAGTGGAAAAACCTAGAAGGGCGGGGTTCTTTTCTGGTTAACACGGAAAAGATAACCCGGGGGGCCGGGTTAATTTGAAACTTAAAATTTGGTAAAAAAAAGGAACAACTCCAATAGTGCACCCCCCTTGGGCCCTTAAGGTTATTTTAATTAAAAAAACCCCACAGGTTTTTGTTTCCTCCTCGGTTTTTGACCAAAAAAAGGGAAGGCTTTTAGGTTTTTAAAAAATGTTATTTTTTCAATTAGAAATGTCACCACAAAAACCACTAAAAACTGTTGTTCAGGGGAAAACTTAAAATTTAAAAATTTAAATAAAATCTTAAATTTACACTCGGTACATTCGGTTTTAAAATGCTCCTGGGCATCTTGAGAACCAGAACCCGGTTTCTCCAGTTTCCCATCCAGTTTAAGTTTTTTTAAATCCCCAATTTTGCCCGTGCCCCTTTGGTTCCCGGTTTTTTTTTTTGGGTTTTTTCTTTTGGTTCTGGCTATTCCACCACTTTTAATTCCCCTTCTTTGTGTAAAAAGTGGGAAACACATTTCGTTCTTCCAACCCCCAACACTCTTTCGGGCCCCTTTTCTTCCCCTGACCATTTCTTCTGTTGGCCTTTTTAAAGCTTGAAACTTTTTTAAGTTGTCTCTTGCTTAATTTTTCACCTATGTTTCTGTCAAGGGTTAGTGGCGCCTTCAAAGTGCCCTATTAAAAATTTAATTTATTCATGTTCTTGTCGGGGTTGGGGGGTGGGTTGGTTGTTTTTTTTTTTTTTATTTAGAAGAAATCCTCCTAAAAACCCAAAAGGTCACTGAAGGGAAACCCAGGGTTTTATTTTATTTTTGGTTTTTTTATTTTTTGGGGAATAAAAAAGGGTTTTGTTTTAAAAAAAAAATTTGCCCATTTCAAATTTGCTTCTTTTTCCTTGACAACCAGCCAACAAAATTGTTGGGGGGTCCCTGGAATGCCCTTTTGGGGGGGTTGGTGAACTAAACCAGCCAGTCTTGCCCCCCCAAAGTCCCGGAAAATTTTTTTTGTTTATTCGCAGTTTAGCCGCCCTTAATTCAGGGACAGTCCTAAAATTTGGGAAAGTCCAAACAAGGTGGCAGCAGTTTTTTGGGGGAAGGCCATGTATAAATTTTGCTTTTAACCACAGTTCACCTTGGGACATGGGGGACAGGGTAGAAAATTGACGGGGGAAAAGGGGGGGAATTTCTAAAAAACTCCTCTGGGAAATTAGGTAACCGAAGCCGGTTTTTTTCCCCCTCCAAAAAAGGTACAAAACGGGATCTAAGAACCCTAGACCCCCTCAGAAAAAAAACGCAAAAAATTTCTCTATTTTGGGTCTTGTCCCTAGGGACTAATGGATGCCCCCCCGGTTCCCCCCGTTTTTTTGTCCGAAAAAAGGGACTATTAGGAAGGCCAATTTAGAAAGTGTGTCATGGGGGTTTTGGGTTAGATAAGCACCCCAGGGGGGTTTCCTTGTGCCTCATCCAAGTCTTGTCCTTCTTTGCAAAATTTTGGAAAACCTAAACGTAGTATGAAATTTTTTAACCCTTTTTATAAGAGTTGCTTGATGGTTCCCCCTTTTTAAAATGAAACCCCAATTGGGGAAACCCCCCCAAATTTTAAGAAGACGGGACCCGATTTCAATTTTTCATTGAGGATAAAATCTTCCTGACCCAAATTTAATTCAGGAAAAAAAATAAAACCCTTTTTGGAAAGAGGGGGGTTTTTTGCTTGCCCCTTTTTAAAATTTGGAATTGGGGCCCCTCGGGGTGCTGGTTCGTGGGTGTGGGCTTTAACCCCTTCTCCTGCCTGGCCCACCTTTCTGGTTTTTTTTTCTGAAAGATGAAAGCCTTCAGCAGTCCTCCTTCCCCTTATTTATAACTCCAATTTCCCCCGCCTTATTTGGATCCTTTTAACCTTTTTTCCACCCCATCCTTTTGTTCTTATTAATTTCCTATCGTTTTCTCTTTTTTCATTAAACCAAACAAAAAATTTTAAAAAAACTTTCTCCTACCCTTATTTCCTTTTTTTTCAAATTTTTGGGGGAACCCCTTTTTTAAAAAAAAGGGGCCAAAAGAGTGAAAATTTCGGAAAGGGTTTGAAAGATTTAATTGCATTTTTTTCCAATTTGGGAATTTTCTGGTTGCCCCCCCCTTCCCGGCAACCAGGGGCCTTTTCCAAACCCTGGCCCACTTGGGGGGGTTCTTCCCCCTTTGTGCGGGACAGGGGTTTAAATGCTTCAGGGGAAAGGCTTTTCCCGGGCCAGAAGGCTGAACCCTTTTGCCACTGCCTTCCGCCAAAAGTTTCTACACGGGTTTTAAAAATGCAAATTAACAGGCCGCAATCCAGACCGCAAAATCTTCCTCCGGTTTTCCGCTAATTGCCTCACCATAAAACACCTGCTGAAATTTTCCATCCCTAAAACTTTTCCCAAAAAGATTCTTGTGGCCTGGCACCCAGATGGTCTGCGGGAAAAAAAAAAATCACCGGCAACCATCCTGCCAAAACACACAAAAGTTATGGTTCACAATGGAAAGGTAGGTATCTTAAACAAGGCAGAGCCAGGGAATAAAAATGCCTTTATTTCCTACTTTCTTTCACAGTAGTGGGCTTATTTAAATCCCCCCAGACGTTTGAAAAGCTTTAAAACAATAGTTCCCTGCCGCTTGCCCCTCCCCCCCCCCCAAATGTTTTTTTTTTCCTAGAACTGAGTTTGCCTAGGTACAAGGCTGCTCTCTGCAGGAGGGAAAAAAAGGGTTTGAAAAATGTCATTTTTTGTGTTCCCCCAAACCCAGGGTACTCTGTAGGACATTTTTAAAAGGTCTGGAGGGGAGGAAAAAGGCCATCACCTCCCTAAAGGGATTAGGGTGATTCACAAAGCACTTTCTGTCTAAGTATACTATTCTGTTCAGCCAATTCAGAAATACACAAGTAGGGGTGACGTATAGTTCCCATACATAGAATTCAGGGGTATAGCTTTAAAAGTCTGGAAAGGTCTTCATAACAACCCGACTGTACTTACGGGGGAAAGGAACCCATAAATTCTCTCAGGTGTCCCTAAATGGATGCAAACCCCACCGGGGGGGCTCTCCCCCCCTGCCCAAATCACTTCAAGGCCCCAGTTCTTTCAGAAATCTCTGTCCTGTCTCTGTCCTCTCTTTTCTTTTTCTCTCTCTTTTTTTTCTCCCTCTCTTTTTTCCTCTCTCTTTTCGTGTGGTGGGGTTGTTGTGTGTGTGTGTGTGTTGGTTTTGTGTATTTTAGATATGAAAAAATCATAGGAGGCCAGGGGAAGCCTGTGGAACTGTTTTCCCTTCATCTCCGGGGTTTTAAAATTTCCTTCCTTTTCTTTCCCTTCGCTTGGGTCTCCCTCTTTTTCTTTTTTTTTTTCTTTCTCCCCTTCTCTGCTCTCCCCTAGCCTCCTTTCCTCCTTCTTGTTTTTCATTTCTCTATTTTTCTTCCTCCTATTTTAAACAAAAAAATTTTTTTGGGTTTTTTGTGTGCTTTGGGTTGTGTGTGTGTGTGTGTGTGTGTTGTGTTTGTGTGGGGGAGTAATCTGGTTCCCCCGGAATATGGAGACACTTACCTTATTATTTTACTCGATTTCTCTGCCTTGTTTTTCCTATGAGTATGGAAAATTTCCCCCAAGGTTTCTTAAATCTTTGAAACCATTTGTAAAACTGGGAGAAAGGTTAGTAACCCCCCCACCCCATGATTTGTCTGATTTATTTTCCCAACGGGGGAAATTTTTTGTAAGTGCTGGGGAAAAATTAACATGCGGTTGTTGATAACCCCCCCCATTTGACTAAAGGGGTTTATTTGGGTTCTAATGGTGTTCCAGGGGGCATTGTCTATAGGAGGGCAGGAGGAGGCGGATTGAAGCTATAAAAACCCATCCATGTCAAGAACAAAGAGTGGATACCCTTCAGCCTTGGGATATCAAGTTTCAAAAAAGGAAAACCCTACTGAAACTTAAAGGAGCCATGGGGGAAAGGGCCCAAAAGCATCAAAAAAGAGGAGAGGGGCCGTTCCACTGAAAGACGCCAAATGAAGACCAAGTCAAAACTGTTATGTTGAAAAGGGGGCCTAGGCACCTAAACGCCCCCCCCGGTGAGTTCAGTCTTTGGGGCACTAGGGCCCCGATTAGTTGATTTGGCTATTTTTGTGGTAACCCTTTATTTTGGGGTTTCCCTTTTCCTTCCAATTCGAGGGGCCCCCTAAGCTTTATTAAAAGTGGGCTGTGGGTCTTACAAATTTCCATCTTTTTGATAAGCCCTTTGATGATAATTACTCTGGGTCTTTTCTGCAAGTAACCAGAGTTCGTTTTTAAATACAAAAGGGGGGGTTCCCCCCAGGGATGGGTTTCCAAACCTTTTTGGCCCCTTTTTTCCCCCCCCCCCAAAAATTGGGCCCCCTTTTAGATTTTGTGGGGAGGGCAAATTTATGAAGTTTTTTTGGCGGGATGGTGTCCCAATCCCTCCCCGGGAATTCCCCGGGTTTGGGGGGGCCTTTTCCCCCCTTTTCCCCCCGAGGATAGAGGATGGAATTCTATTTTTTTTAAAAGGGGGGAAAGGGGGGGATATTTTTAAAAAAAAAAAAAAAAACCCCGCGGGGGAAAAAAAAAATAAATAAAAAAAATTTTTTTTAAAAAGGCCCCCCGGGGAAACCCCCCACACCCCCCTTCTCCCTTTTTTTTATTTATTATTCCTCCATCCAATGTTTCAAAGAACATTTGCCTTTAGAGAAGCTTACTCAATTTAATCATTTAAACCTTTTCCTACCATGCCAAAATTGGGCTTTTAGAGATGTTAAATTCTTTAAACTTTCCCCAACCATTTTTCCCCTTTTCCCGCCCCCAAAATTGGAAAAAAAAAACCTGAAAAACCTTTAAACGTTCCCCAACTCGGGGAAAATTTTCCCTTTTTCCCCGGGGGAAAAATGGGGGCAAAACAATAAATGGAACCCCCCTTTCCCCCCCCAAAATCCCCAGGGTGTTCAATGGTTGGGCCTGTGGGAAACTGTTTAACCTATTAGTGAAGGACGGATCAGACCCCCAAAATGGACCTCCATAAACCAATTTTCCCCCCCAAATGGTTTTTTTTAGAAAAAAAAAGGGGGTATGCAAAAAAATGCAACAGACCCCAAAAACACCGAAGAGAAAAGAGAAGGGAAAAAGGGGAAAAGGAAAAGGGAAAAAAATGGTGTTGAACCCCCCCAATTGAAAAATTTCCCCAAAAATTTTAAAATTTTTGCCTTGAAAACTTGGCAAAACCCCTTTAAAACCCAAACCCCACCAAAAACCCCCCCAAAACCCCAAAAGGAGGAGGAAGGAGAAGGGCAAACGGAAAAAAGAGGGGAAAACCCCACGAAAGGGGGTCTTTTTTTCCCAAAAAAAATTTTTTTTATTTTTCCCCCAAAGGGGCAAATTCCCCGGTTTTTTTTAAAAAAGGAAAAGTTGGGTTTTTTTTTTGGGGGTTTTCCCCCGCAACGAAAAATACAAAGGGGGCCCGGAGCCTGGAAGGGGCCCGGGGCCAAAAAAATTTTAAAGCTTTAAAACAATAGTGGGATTGCCAGCTCACCCCCCCCGCCCCGGGTTTTCCCCAAAACCCCCTAGGGAAAATTTTGACCCGGGTTGGGGGCACCTTGAATTATCAAGGTTTAACAATGGTGGGAAAGGCTTTTTTTTTTTGTTTTTTTTTTTTGGGGGGGGGCCACCTCTAAAGGGGGGAAAAAAAAGGTGGGACAGGGCTGTGGGACCCACGGCCTCCGCCATTTTAAGGGGGTTTGGCCCCCAACAGGTCCAAAAACTGGGTGCCCAGCCAAACCCCCTGGAAAAACCCCTTTCAAATCCCCCCCTTGGGCCCCGGTTTAACTTCGTCCTCCAGGTTAAAACCCCCCTTTTCTGGCTTTTTCCCCCTCTTAAAGTTCCCGAAGGGAAAAAAGGCCAACTTGTTTTTCCCCCTTTTTTAAAAAAAAAAAATGGTTTGGGTACGGGGGCTTTCCTAAGTGGCCCACGGTCCCTGGAACATGTAAGGGCAACGCAACCCCCCCCAACCCACCTCCTGGCTTCAAAAATTCCCTTTTAAAAACGTCTTTTCTACCATTTCCCTTTCCATTGCCCGCCCATTTTAAAACATTTTTTTGGGTTTTTTCCCTTTCCCCGTTTTCTTTTTAAGAAATTTTTTTTACTTTTTTTTTTCCCTTAAGGGACCCTTAAAAAAGTGGGGGCCCAAAACCCTTTTTTAGGGGGTTTTAAAAACTTCCCCGGGGTATTATAAGTGGGTTTGGGGGGGGGGGAAAAAAGGGGGGAAAGGGAAAAAAGCCCCCCAGGAAACCCTAACCCCAAAGAGAAAATGAGGCTCGAAAAACCCGGGCCCCCCCTTTTTGTTTTTTTTGGTTTACCAAAATGGGGGCCCCTTCCCAGGAAGCCCGGTTTTTTTAGACATTTCTTTCTTTTTTTTGGGGCCTTTGGGGGCCCCCTGGGGTTTTAAAGGAAAACACCCCAACCCCCTTTTTTTCCCCCCCCCTTTGTTTTTTTTTTCTGGTTTTAAAAAAAAAATTTTTTAAAAAAAAGGGGGGGAAAAAAACAGGGATGTTTTTTTTTCCCCTTTTAAAAAAAAACCCAAAAAAAAAGGTGGCTCCAAAAACCCCTCGGGAATTAAAAAAGGGGGGGGGGAAAAAAATTTCTTAAAGATTTGGGGAAGTTTTTCCCCCCAAAGAAGAAACCTTTAAAAAAAGGGGGGGGGTCATTTTAAGAAAAAAATAATGAAAAAGGGGTTTTGAAAAAAAATTTTGGTTTTAGGGAAAAAGGGGTTTCCCCCTTCCACCCCCGGTTTTAAAAAAACCCAAAAAAAAATTTTAAATTTTTTTCCTTTGAAACCTTGTGGAAAACCTGAAGCTTTGAGCATTTCCCCCCTGACAGGCCGGCACTTTGGGAAATGAAAACCCAAAAACTCCCCGGGGGGCCGCCTTGAAGGAAAAAAAACCCCCTCGAAACATAAAATAATTTTAAAACCCCTTTACCCCCCCCCAAAAAAAAAGGGAACCCGGGGGTTTTAAAAAAAAAACCCTTTTTTTTCCCCCCCCCTTTTTTTTTTTCCCCCCCCTTTTGAAAAAAAAAAATTTTAAAACAAAAAAAAGAAGGGGATTATAAATTTATAACATTTAAAAAAAAAAAAAGGGGCCTTTTAAATTTTTCCAAAAAAAACACGATTTCAATTTGGGTTTTAAAAAGGGCACCGGGGCCCCAAAAAAGGGATTAAAAAAAAAGGGGTTTCCCCCAAAAAAAAAAAAACTAAAAAAAAACCCTTTTTAAAAAAAAAAAAACCGGAAAAAAAAAAAGGGAAACCCCAATTTTCCTTTCCCTTTTAAAATTTTTTTGTTTGGGGTGGCTTGGGGCCAAATTTCAAGGGGTTTTAAAAAATGTCCCCTAAATTTCAAATTAAAAAAGGGGGGGCCCAAAGTGGCTGGAAAATTTTGGGGGGGCTTGAAAGGGGAAAAACCCCCCTTTTTTTAAAAATTTTTTTAAACCGGGTTCATTTTGGAAAATTTTTTTTAAACCCCCTTCATTTCCCCAAAAAAAAAAAAATTTTTTAAAATTTTAAAATTTTTAAAAAAATTTTCTTTTTTTTTTTTAAACGGGGTAGGTTACCCATTTCAAAAAAAAAAAAGGGGGGGTTTCCCGGGTTTTTTTTTTAATTTCCCCCTTTTTTTTTTTTTTTTTTTTTTTTAAAAACCCTTTTTTAACTTCGGCCCCAAAAACCTGGGAAAATTTTTTCCCCCCCCCGGTGAATTTTTTAAAAAATTTAAAAGGGGCCCAAAACCTAAAAACCAAAATCTTTTTCTAAAATTTTTGGGTTTTTAAAAATTGGGCCCTTTTAAATTAAAAAAAAAAAAAAGTTTAAATTTTCCCCTTAACTAAAAAATTTAAAAATTTAAAAATTTTACCCCTTAAAAAAGAAATTTTGGGGGTTAAAAAAAAAAAAAGCCGCCAAAAAAATCCCCCAAAAAAAAAACCCCCCCAACCCCAAACCAAAAAAAATTTAAAAAAAAAAAAGAAAAAATTTTTGTACAACCCCCCCCCCCCCAAAAAAACAAAAAACAACCGATAACCAAAAAATAAAAAAATTTTTTAAAAAACCAATAAAAATTAAAAAAAAAACTAAAATTTAAAAAAAATAAAAAACCCCCAAAAATTTTTTTCCCCAACCCCACCGCCCCAAAAAAAAAAAACCCAAAAAAAAAAAACCCCCCCAAAACCCCCTAAAAAAAAAGGGAAAAAAAGAGACCCCCCAAAACCCCAAAAAAAAAACCCCCCCCCAAAAAAACAGGGGCCCCCCAAAAAAAAAAACTAAACCCCCAAAAAAAAACCCCCCCCGGGGCCCCCCCCTTTTTTTAACAAACCCCAAAACCCCCCAAAAAAACCCCCCGGGGAGCCCAACCCAAAAAAAAAATTTCCCAACCCCCCCCCCACTCCGGCCCCGGGACCCCCCCCCCCACCCCCCCCAAAAATTCCCCGGGCCCCCAAATTTTATTTCCCCCCCCTTTTTTTTTTTTTTTTTTTTTTTTTTGGGCCCCCCCGGGGGCCCCCCCCCCCCAAAAAAAACCCCCAAAACCCCCCCACCCCCCCCCCCCCCCAAAAACCCGGCCCCCCCTTTTTCCCTTTCCCAAAAAAAAACCCCAAACCCTTTTCACGGAAAAAAAAAACCCCCCAAAAAAAACATTTAAACCACAAAAAAAAAACCCCCCCCGGGG
Source organism: Mastomys natalensis (assembly GCA_021653895.1). Classification (NCBI taxonomy): domain Eukaryota; kingdom Metazoa; phylum Chordata; class Mammalia; order Rodentia; family Muridae; genus Mastomys; species Mastomys natalensis. The sequence continues at coordinate 911,838 of JAJTUV010000902.1, forward strand.
GGCCCCCGCCCAAAAAAACAAAAAACCCAAAAGTGGGTTAAATTTTAAAAAAAAAAAAAAAACCCCCCCCCCAAAAAAAATTTTCCTTTTCCCCCCCCCAAAAAAAACCCCCAAAAAAAAAAAAATTCCCCCCCCCCCCCCCTTTTTTTTTTAAACTTCCAAAAAACCCCCCCCCCAAATTTTTAAAAAAACCCCCACCCCAAAAACCCCGAAAAACCCCAAAAAGGCCCCACCCAAAAAAAAAACAAATTTCCATCCCCCCCCCAAAAAAAAAAAAACCCCCCCCCCTTTTTGACCCAAAACAAAAAAAAAAAACTGAAAATTTTTTAAAAGGGGGGGTTTTTTTTTGGGGGGGGCCCCCCGGGGGTTTCAAGTTAAAAGGGCCCCAAAGGGGAAAGGGTTTTTTTTTAAAAAAAACCCCCCCTTTCCCCCCCCCCCCCCCCCAAAAAAAAAAAAAAAAAAAAAAAAAAAAAAGAAAAACCCAAAAAAAAAAAAAAATTTTTTGGGTTTTAAAAGGGGTTTTTTAAAAAAAAAAAAAATTTTTTTTTTTTAAAAAAAAAAAAGGGGGCCCCCCCCAAAAAAAAAAAAAAAAAATTTTTTTTTTATTTGGGGGGGGGGGAAAAAAAAACTTTTTTTTTTTTGGGGGGGGGGGCCCCCCCCCAAAGGGCAAAAAAAGGGAAATGAAAACCCCCCAAAAAAAAAATTTTTTTTAAAAAAATTTTTTGAACCCTTTTGAAAAGGGGGCAGGGGTTTTAAAAACCAAAAAACCCCCCGAAAGGGGAAATCAAAACCCCAAAAATTTTTCAAAGGGGTTTTTTGGGGGGGGAAGGGAAAAAATTTAAAAAAAAGGCCCCCCCCCCCCGGGGGAAAAAAAAACCCTTTTTTGGGAAAAACCCCCCCAAAAAATTTTTTGGGGAAAAAACCCAAAAAAAAAAAAAATTTTTTTTGAAAAGAAAAGGGGAATTTTTTTTTTTTAAAAAATTTTGGGGGCCCCCAAAAAAAAGTTTGGGTTTTTAAAAAAAAAATTTTTTAAAAAAAAAACAAAACAAACCCCAAAAAAAAAAAATTTTTTTTTTAAAAAAAGAGGGGGATTTTTTTTGGGGCCCCCAGGTTTTCCCTTTTTTTGGAAAATTTTAAATTTTCCCCCCCCCTTTTTTCCCCCTTTTTTTTTTTTTTTCCCCCCCCCTTTTTTAAAAAAAAAATTTTTTTTTTTTTTCCCAAAAAAAAAAAAAAAAATTTTTTAAAATAACCCCAAAAAAATTTTTTTTGGGGACCCAAAAAATTTTTTCCCCAAAAAAAAAAGAAAAAATTTTTTTTTTGGGGTTTTAGGGGCCTTTTTTTTTTTTTTTTTTTTTTAAAAGGGTTTTTTGGGTTTTTTTTTTTTTTTTTTTTGGGTTTTTTTTTTTTTTTTTTGGTTTTTTCCCCCAATAAAAATCCTTTTCTAATAAGGGGAAAAAAATACTTTAAAGAGAGGGTTGAGGAGAAAAAAAAAGACCATTTAAAATTTTTTTGCAGGAAAATTTTAAATTGGGGTTTCCCCCTTTTAAAGTCAAGGGAACCCCCTTCCCCCAAAAAAAAAGCAAAGGGCAGGAGTTTTTAAAAAGGCCAAAAAAAGATGACCCCATTTTAAAAAAAAAATTGGGGGCCGAGGCAATTTTATAAACCCCGTTTCTTTTTGAGGGGGTTTTTTCCTTTTTTGGGGTGGTGGGGAAAAAAAAAAAGGAAGAAAGGGAAAAAAGAGGAAAAAGGAAAGGAAAAAAGAGGAAAATTTGCTCCCCGTGCAAGGGTTAAAAACCAACTTTCCCAAAATTTTTTCCCATTTTTTAAAAACCCCCCCAAAAAAACAAAATTTTAAAAAAAGCCCCCGCAACCTTAAAGAAAACATCTTTTTTTGTTTTTTTTCAGCCATGCCTAAGCTGGACCTAAATTCCCTCTCTCCCAGGCTGACCCTGAACTCAGAAATCTGTCTGCCTTTGTAAACACAAACAAAAAACTTAGCTGGGAGGAATCTCCTGTAATCAGCATTCCCTAAATCTCTTTATCTCCTTCCTTAGTGTTTTTCTGACAAGTTGGCTCACAGTGTAGCTGCTTTTCTTCCTTAGATTTGTGAAGTCCCTTATATAATTCATATTGCATCCTTATATTTTGCATAGTTGAGAAATTATGTATTTTTGAGCTCATGTTTTCAGAGTTCTTTCCCACAGCCTAAAGGGCTGTCCTGGAGGTCTCAGCATTTACCATTATGCTAAAGACATTAGCCATACCTTCACTTTCCAGACTCATGCTGTCTCTGATTATTATGAAGTCATTACTGATAAGAGAGAGGTCATTCCTTGAGGGAGAAATGTGAAAATATGTACACTATTATACAAACAAGCCTTACATCTACAGCAGCCATCGACACTTGTGGAGACCCATGCCTCTTTGGACATGTTCCAGGGATGGGAACCATGTCATTCCACCCCTATCAAGGGCAGGCTGGACCAGGTCCTTAGTCAATGTTCTATTGTAAAGATACACCATGACCATGGCACCTTTTATAAAAGAAAGCACTTAGCTGGAGCTTGCTAATGATTTAGTTCATTATTGGCATGTCAGAGAGCATGGCCGTACACAGTCTGACATGTTGTTGGAGAAGTAGCTGAGAATTCTACACTTGGATTAGCAGGGGTAGGGGAGACACACACACACAAAGAGAGAGGGGGGAGGGGGAGAGGGAAAGGGAGAAGGAGAGGGAAAGAGAGAGGAAAAGGGAGAGGGTGGGAGAGGGAGAGGGAAAAAGACTGACTAGCCTGCCAGTGACACACTTGTTCCAACAAGGCCATACCTAACTCTAACAAGGCCATAGTTCCTAATACTTCTCAAGTAGTGCCACTCCCTGATAACTAAGCATTCAAATATATGAGTCTCTGGGGCTATTCTTAACCAGACCACCACACTCCCTTAAGTTGTCTTTGTCAGTGTATTTTATCAAAGCAATCAAATAGAACTAGAACACTCCAGTAGACCTTTCAAAGTGGGACTGGTAGAGAGAAACAGGCTAGATTAGCATCCTTCTTTATGATACAGAAAACACATATCTTACTTCAAAGGGAGTAACAAAATTTATCCTGGACCCAAATATGAGCGACCAGTGGCTTGGCATCACAGACTCCACTTACCCCAAATTCCATGTTATGATATGGTAGCTGATTCATGAAGCTTTTTACAGAAATTGTGAACAAAGTCATAAATTAACACTTTTCAAAAACATTGGTAGAAGAATCAAAGAGGCTGGAATATCTTGGCAATAGGCTTCTAAGTCTATATGGTGATGTTCTTCGTGGTTGGGTTGAGGGGAGGTAAGAGTTTGTATGGCCTAAATAAATGAGAAAGAAAGGAAGAAAGGAAGGAAGGAAGGAAGGAAGGAAGGAAGGAAGGAAGGAAGGAAGGAAGGAAGGAAGGAAGGAAGGAAGGAAGGATTGGGGGCAGGGTATCTGAAAAGAAGGCTCGGTGGTTCAGAACACTGCTCTTCTAGAGGACCTGGGCTCAATTCCCAGAACCCATATGGCAACTCAGAACTATCTGTAACTCCAGTCCAAGAGGATCTGTTATACTTTTCTGTCTTCTGTGGGCCTCAGACATACATATCATGCACAGAGAGCTGAGACACCAGGGAAGCTTTGTGTGGAGGACCCTCAGTGATAAGTAAGAAATGGGGGGGGGGGGCGTGTTTGGGAATGTCAGTATCAATTCGTTATTGTTTTGAGATGGGGTTAATACAGCCCAGGCTTGTACTCATCAGGACAGAAGAAAGGAATGGAGAACAGAGGAGTATGCCATTTAAATATCCCCCCAAAATGTATGCAGGTTGCTTAGCAGAGGGACCAAGATGCTTTATGATGAAGTGAATATAGCACTGTAGCCAAAGTTTGTTCTTGAGGTAAATTCCCAGTTTTCATCTTGGTTTCCTAACGACTGAAACAATTTTGTAAACTGAGGAAGATACTATTAATACCATTTATAGAGGACGACACTGAGGCTCACCAACAAGCAGTCTGCTGTTAGAAGGATCTCGGTGTTCACACCTAGGCTATTTTATTTGGAGGGCCACTCCAAAGCTACACTGGTTCATCTTTGGTCTGTTCTCCAGGTCTCCACACTGTAAACCTGGAGGCCATTGCAGACATTTTGTTCTGCTTTGTTTTCAAAGAGGTAACTTATGAATTTTTCACCAGAAAGGCAGCATGCTATCTTACTCCATTTGGCATTTATGGCTGATGTTCGGAACACCAGCAGAGAAACCAACACTATTCTGAGCTGACTGCAACTCCTTGCTATCCTTCTGTAGGGAATTTGTTACATTTTGTTCTTGTCCCCACATCTGCAGCAACTGCATAAACCTTTCAGATCTTGTGAGGAATGACACAGGCTCGGGACTCCTAAGACCAACTTATCAGCAAAGGAGATTTATTTGCCCCAGAGGGACAGAGAACAAGGAATAAGAGACAAAGACAGGCAATAGAGGACAAGAGATAAGGGGAAGGGAAGAAGAGCGAGAAGGGGTATTTGTCTTGGAGTGGGACAAATGACTTCCACTGGATAGAGAGGAGACAGACGTAGTCCATAGGAAAATGGCAGTTTTTAAAGGTATGAGAGGAAGGCCATGTAAGTATGGGTGTAATTCTCATTGGGCATGTTAATTAGGTGAGCCAAAGGGAGCTTTGATTGCTGGACTTCAATACTTTGATAGCGGGACCTTGGTAGTCAGGCTCAGAAGGAAGAGTGGGAATAGACTTTGGTGGCTAGCTTTAGGAATGTAGTCTAACATTGTTTGTTTGTTTGTTTGTTTGTTTTTTATAGCAAGGCAGAGGAATGGGAGAAAGGGCAAGATCTGTCAGTGGCATGCTTGCCACATTCAAGCTGGCCAGAGTCTTTTCAAATGTGGCTTCAGATAAACATGATATTGAGTCAAAGCAGAGTTTCTTTCTTCTGTCCAAGGACTTGAGACTTGTACCAACCTTCTTCAAATTTCAGTGTTGCTGAGGCGGAGGACTGTTGTAGATGGCTCTGTGCGCCCTGCATTTTCACATTAATTTCCGCTCTCCTGGGAGGGGCTGTGGACAAGGAGTGAATCACATACTCAGGTGACTTCTTGTGAACCAATCTCCTAATGAATAAAGGAGCCAATCACTGGGAAAGAAGGAGGGACTTCCGGGTTGGAGAGGGGAAGAGAGGAAGAAGAGAAAGGTCCTTTTTGGATTGGACAACGTGAGGACAAGATGTAGGTACTAATGTCTCCCGGTTTCTATGGTGGATCTGCCAGGATTCGACATCAGAGGATTTACATTTAATATAGATACAAAATTAGGATTCTAGTTGTTGTCACCAGAGATTGAATTACCATTGTTTCTGAACTAAATTTGTGTGGTCTTCTTTCCCGCAGAGGTTCTACTAGGTTCCAGAGAGAAAGGTATGGCGGCAAAGCGTGGGTTTGCCGGAAGTGCACCACAAAGGCTGTGGGGATTTTGAAGCACAGGGCTGGTGTGGTAGCCACCCCTCAGTGGGAACTTAGTGAGCTGGGTGGAGAGATTATGGAGCTCTGAGTCAGAGTCTTCACGAGATAAAACAGTCGGCCTTTGCCCACCAGCACTTGGCCAGCCAGGCATCAGGATTGAGGTGGCCTGCGGGTGCTGGGCATAGTGCGGGAACTTGACGGCAGAGCTGGGAAGCTTGTTGGTTGGTTGTCTTTTTTTTTTTTTTTTTAACTTGTAACAATATCATCTTTTAAAAATCTCAAAAGTATCATGTACTAATCTCTCAGTTACACACACACACACACACACACACACACACACACGAGTCCCTTGGGGTCTGCCAAGTCACTCTTTGGGTCCTTCATCCTCATCATCAATGTAAACTTCCTTCACTGTGGTCTATGAAATAAGTGGTATAACAAAACCACCATTTGCTTTAGTTTTATGTCATTATGTTACTATAGCAATCCTCTCAAAGGTTTCTTTAGCTTTCCTTCAGTTTTTAACACTTGTGCAATCTGAAAAAGTTGTTCCAGGTTTACACTTGACAAGCAGATGAGCTTTTGACTTCCTTGAGGAAAGTACTTTCTCAGAGTCTAGATGCATGGTTTTCCCAATTCACTGTTTCTGAGAACAGTATTTCATTCTTTAGATAATTTATTCATCTGTGTTCTGGAAACTATTGGGTTCTCTTCGGTTGTCTTTTTTAATACCTCCTTCAACAAGGGAGAGGAACTCAAATGCCACCAGTTGTAGAGAGGAAACTTAGCAGGAAGTACCTGAAGGTATTGAAGTTTTCTGTTTAGACAGCACAGCTGCTTATAGAGGAATAGGCACAAGGGGACACCAGTGGTGATGCACACCATCAGTGAAGTGACAACATCCTTAGATGCTAGTGTGCCCACCCAAGTTAGGAGTACCTGGATTAGAATGTGAAGATCATTCTACTCTAGTATGCTACAAGGCATAATGCTGGCTTTGACAGGATATAGAAACTGGCCAAGTGCAGTTTCAAAATATAAAATATCTTATATATTTTATTTATATATTTTTGTATATAAATATGTATTATATATTTCTTCATGACAAAATACCTATAAAACATCATCTCATTCACACATAGATTATACCTATTGATCATCAGCCATACTCCCTCCACTCCGAATTATTTTTTGGTGGCAGGGTAGAGGAGGTTTAAGCCATAGTATAGTGATGCCAATGGCACTGGAATGTTTGTTCCCATCCCGTGATCCAGGATGTGAAGTTTAAGAGAGACTCTCTTGAAAGCCACAGGCAGAACACTGCGCCACAGGCTCTGTCCTTGAGCACATGCTTGGAGAGGAGAAACAAGCAGCAGTGTATGACTTGTGAAAGTTCTTATCCTTACAGTGGGCAACATTCCACGGTGGCTTTAGAGACATGTCAATGTCTCAGCTTTAATACGCTTATTCTGACACTCATGCTAAGTGATTCGCAGCCCCATGTGTTGTTACTGATCATTTCGCTGCATTCATATATTCTAATAGCTAACAGGCAGGACATTAATATTCTCAAGCCTTTCCTATGTACCCAGTGGAGCTGCGCAGTGGAGTTGCGTGCATGCGCGCACACACACTCGAGCACATGTACACCACACACACACACACACACACACACACACACACACACACACACATCCTCACACAATACTCAATAACTTAGTTACATAATTTAACAGATTTGGGGAGGGAGACTATTTGACTTAGGTCACAAGAACTGTTCTGAGCCTTGAACACAGGACCATTTGTCCTTCAGCTTATGGCAGATGGCCAGTCACTGGATATTGTGGGATTGCGTAAGAGTATCTTGGTTCTTGGCTGGGCATGGGCCTGGAACCCTGAGACTCCAAGGGAGAAATGGCAGGAGTTCGGTCATGTCCCCAGAACCCAGGGTCCTGACAAGCAGTCTAATCTCCATGGACCTACACTGTTCAGTCACATAGGCCATGACAGCCCCTCCCAAAGTGCACAGGTAGAGGGTGTGAGTATAGGCCTCAGGCCCTAGAGATTTACATACTAATGAAGGTCAGAGGGCAGAGCCAATTATTAAGCATTCTTCCCCAGATCCTTCCCACTTCTCCCTATTTAACTCAGGTCTACCCTGAGTTTGGGGGGGCGGGGGTACATCCAGATCCATCCACCACCTGCCATGAAAATAAACCCTTTTGGAACCAAGGACTTCCTCATATCATTGGTGCCTGCCATGGCCAAAGCTTCCAGCCTTTGGAACCTTAGACTTTCTCCTGTATGTGGGACCCGCCACCTGGAAGCCTCCAGGACTCCTCCACTGTGGCCCCTTTTCCCACAGGATATACCACACTCTCTCACACAGTGTGCCACCATTCCCAATTTTCTTAAGTATAGCTTCACATTCAGTGAACTCTGTTCTACTCAGAAAAGAAAAATTTAAAAAGTCAAATGCATCAACAGTAATAACAGAGTATGCTAACCCATCAGTATGAGAAAGAAAGAACTTAAAGGGCATCCAGTTGCGAATATATTTATTATATATATATATATATATATATATAATATATATACCCCTTTATTTATGACTTGTTAGAAATGCTGAGAATAATTAATTAATTGCTACAAATGCTGCTTTGGGCATGGTTTTGGGGTCTGATGCTCTCTTCTGCCAGGAGCAGGGTAATGGGTGGTTGTGTTCACACCCACTGCCTGACTGCACTAAGGGCAGTGCTGAAAGTTCTGAAGACCCGGTGAGTCCCCTGGACAGCCAGGAGGAGTGACCCAGCTTCGACTTCATGGCCGGCCTCCTGCAGGTGTCTAGCCAGCTCTTCTACATTCCAGCGTCCTTGCTGGTTGTTGGCCACAAGGTGACCAACGATATGTGGATAGAAGGGTGTGGAGACACATTTCACCAACAGCCTGGCATCCACAAGCAGGGAGAGCAGCTCCTGGTCACAGTTGGAGTCATTCACCTTCAAGAAAGAAGAAAGCCATGAGTGAGCAGTGTATTCTTTTTCCTAATTCCTGTGCCCTCTACAAAGTTGTCAGGTGCAGCACTTTCTAGAACCCCTTCCAGTTCAGCCTGGAAAACTGGCACGTTCATTTCTCAGTCTCATGATAAGAAAATTAAGGTATAAGAAATTTTGCTTAATGTTGTAGTAAGTCATAGAGCCACAGTCTAGATTTCTAAGTCTGAGCTCCTAGCAATCACATTACCGTTTCAACTGTCTTTTCATCTATGGTTTTTAGACCCAACTCTCTGGAAAGCAGAGCCACATGAAAAACCTTTTCAGGGTAGGACAGCCTTTCTTCCTAGACTGTTGAGAGTAAGCAGGAGGACACTAACAGAACAGTGGGCTGAAGGTGTTTTTGTTGAAGTCTGTGAGGGTGCAGTTGTCATCTTTCAAGTCTACACATGGTTCTTCATAGCTTTGCTACTTTGTTTGTTTGTTTGTTTTCTGGTGTGGGTTATCATTCCTCCTCATAAGAAATCGAGATTATATGGATAGCATATCAGAAGTCATCACTGCCACCGGGCATCATGAGGTAGCTGCAAGGAAGCTTTTACTTGCTGCCACAGCACATTTTAAGTGTAGTTGTATGGACCTCAAAAGTGATGTGGCATTTCAAAGTCAATGAACTAATTACTCAGATCAACCATATCACAAACTCTATGTTATGGTATGTTCTTCCTGCCTGTTTGTCATGAAGAAGAGTAGGTCCTGAAGAGGACACTATCTCCTGGCACGAGGACTGAAAGCCAGAGCATACCATAAGGCATTGCTTCCTTCATGAGTGCATCGGGATGGTTCATAACCTCACCCATCAGCAGCTCCAGTGGCACTTCCTTGGTTACCTTTTCTAAAGCTCTGTGAGCCAGGCTCATGGCTCCTCCCTCCAGGGTCCCTACACACCTCATCAGGTCTCTTCAAGCTATGCTATAATAATTTGTCTGTCTCTCCTGCTGATGGAGTTGGAGGAGGAAGGGAGGGCACAAGAGTTTTACAGGTTTTCTGTTTCAGTACTCAGTGCTATCAACATTGGTTGGCTAAGTGGCCAGATGAGCCGACATCAGTAAACTTGGTCACAGCTTTATAAATTGTACAAGTACGTGAATCGACCCCTGATATCCAAGGCACTGGATACTGCTATCCGGACATTTCTGCATCGTCAGGGTTCTTTCTCTTGCTTCGTATTTCACACTTGTTTTGAGGCAGAGTCTTTCAGTTGTACCTCAAGCTACAACTGGAACTTGCAACAATCCTCCTATCTTAGGTACAAGCCATCACATGTGACTTTCATTTCCCAAATTCTTACACATATCTCTTTGACCTAGAAAAATATTTAGTTGGTTTCCACTGGGCTTTAGGCTTATATTATTTGGGGATGCTATATAGGAGAGGCCACTAGTGTAAGAGATTGACTCTTCTGCTTTATAAGGGCAAGTGCTCCCATCATGCCCTGATAGGGCTGCCTATGTGCCCATAAGCTATGAATAGTTTCTCTATCCTTCTCCATCCCACCCTGCCCAGTGCCCAACTCTGCTTTTCACACTTGTCAAGCATGAATCTTAGCTCCTCGGAGCTCCTGCATCCCCACCACATGCATATGCTCTCAGCTTCTACAGGACTCTGTTGTAGTAGTTCCATCCTCATGCAATAGATAAGCAAGGTGTGGGCACTCCATCATGGTTCTGTATTAGCAGCTCTTCTCTGATTAGTTTGTGTTCTCAGTTCTCTTCAAGGTGGAGACTCCATATTGTATGTTTACCACTGTATCCCTCATGCTCAGAGTGGCTGGCCATAGGGCGGTAGCACCCCAAGGTTTGTGAAATGAGAAGTGAATGATTGAATCACTCCACAGGCCATAAGTCTGTTTCACTGTACACTGTTATCTGTGTACATGTGCAATCAACATGGCCTTTGGGTTGTTTACTTCACTTATTTTTCTGGTTGACTCTTCAGAAAGGCTTTCTACCTCATTTTCCAGGAGCACAGCCAGGCTCCTGTCAAACGTTTGATAAAGTTCTGGATAAAAGGTTGAGTCCAGCCACTGCTGAGTGAGTTGTCCTGAGTATGTGTCAAGGCTGGGGAGTCTAGACAGTTTCAACTAAAGGAAGAGACAGTTCCTCTGCCAAAGCTGGTCCCTCTCACAGTTCCTTCAGGCCTGACATCCATCACATCTGCTTCAGGAGAGTAGGGCCCAGCCTTTCTGGGAGCTTCCCCAAAACTGATAGGGAACAGGCAGGAGGAGCAGAAGTGTGCAGCGTGCAGTGTTTGCCACTGAGATGCCCCAGGAAGAGGCAGGGAGGGTCAAGAGTTGCACTGATCATGAGCAGAGAGTAGGGAAAGGCTCAGGGAAATTCTGCTCTTGCATTTCAAGACTGATAGGACTGCTTCATTTCATTTCCTCTGGTAACTTCTGCCTGCCTTTTGGTAGATGCAAGGAATGCCTTCAAAATTGTGATTTGCAAAGAAATTACTGTGAAGATAATTATTCTGTGCGTATCTGGAACAAAATACAGAATGAAAAAATAATCAAAAGCTGAGCTTGGTTGCTCAAGTCTGAAATTCCAGTTCCTGTGAGGCAGAAACATCAGATGCTCAATGCTAGCCTGGGCTTCACAGTGAGTTCAAGGCCATATTTAAAAGTAGAAAACAAAGGCTGTTGAGATGGCTCAGTAGTTAAGAGCACTGGCTCTGGAAGAGGACCTGGGTTCAATACCCAGCATCCATATGGCCACTCACAACTGTCTGCAACTCCTGTTCCAGGGGATTCAACACCTTCATACAGACATACATACAGGCAAACCACCACTGCACATAAACAAACAACAAACGAACAAGGGATGATGCGATGGCTCAGCATCTCAGCAGGTGATGACTTACTTCCGAACCTGATGATTTCACTTCCATCCCTGATTGATTCCCAAAAGTTACCTCTGACCTCCACCCTGTGCTGTGCTGTGTGTCCTCACACATACTGCTAATAAGAGTAAAGACAGAAAGAGCTTTTGTCTGATCTGTCCCAACAACTATTTTAAAGGGAAGGGTGCTGGCCAGAAAGGAAATGAGCCGTGACAGCCTTAGGCTGGAGCCTCCCCACAGCCGTGTGTCGTTATCAGAGCTTCGTGGCCTGCAGCACTCTAGGCATGGGACACTCCAGACACACTTGCCAACGTCAGACCTCAGATTCTCATCTTTCTTGTTTTTTTTTCCCTAAAATTCTAGCTAGAGATATTAATGATCTGGTGCTTCTACCACAGTGGACAGTTTCTATTTCTCCTGTGTTATATATTCTAACCACTTCCTTTTCCTGAAATTAGAAAGTGAAAAGGAAATAAAACACTTTGGGGAAGAAATCAGTCCTCCAAGCCTGGATCACAGGAGAGCATGACTGTGCTTGCACTCCCCTTCCAGGAGCTGTGAACTGACAGTCCTTTCTTAGTACTAAGAATTCTAAGAATGTTTTTATGGCTTCCATACTTAATTTTTTAATGGCTGCAAAATAGCCATTGAAAAGATGTTGCCATTATTTAACTTCTACTATAAATATTCAGTTGTTTTAAATCGAGAGTATTGAAACACTACAATGAATGCTTTTCATGCACATATTTTCTTTTATTGAATTTTTTATATAGTATAAACTTCTAGGAGAGATGATACTGAGTCACTATGAGCTGAACTATGCTGTATCCCTTTCCCTCCTTCCAAAATTGCAACACACCAACTCTCCCCCTGAGGACTATAGGCAGGGAGGCCATGTCTGGGTTTAGTTAAGAGACCAGGCCTTTCAAGAGGTGAAAAGGCTAAGGGGTTCGTTGTGTGACTTACATGCCAAACTGGGTTTTACTGTAATGGGTATTTTGTTTTATAATTTCTTCAAATGCTTTAAAATTTAAGATTCTAAGTATTCTCCCCGCCCCCCTTTCTCCCCTTGCTCCCTCCCCCAAGACAGAGTTTCCCAGTACAACCCTGGATGTTCTAGAACTCTCTCTGTAGACCAGACCAGCCTTCAACTCACAGAGATGCACCTGGCTCTGCTTCTCTAGTGCTAGGATTAAAGGTGTACACCATACCACCCAGCTAAATTCTCAAAAAAGTATTTCTGCATAATTTTCAGACTTTTAAAATATGTTTATTGCATAAACCAGACTGAGCCTGTCTTAGGTGGTTCTGATAAGAATGCCTTCCTTACCTGTTGTGGAATATGCATTACCAAAGCAATGCACTTCTGACTTAGGTTGGTAAGGCTCTGTGCAGAATCTTACCCATCAGGCTAAGATATTTTGGACATCCTGATAAGCCCTTAGAAATAGTGATCATGGGAGTGATCACGAAACTCTGTTTATTGTCCTGCTTGTTCTTTGACTATCTAGGTTTATTGTCTTGCTTGTTCCTTGACTATTTGCATCTATTGTATTGCTAGTTCCTCAACCTAGAACTGATCTTAATACTTGCATGTAATTTAAATGGCATAAAAGCAAACAAAGAGGAGGAGGGATGGGATGGGGGCTAATGTGGGGGAAATTGGGGAAGGGGATAACATCTGATATGTAAATAAATAGAACATCAAATTAAAATATATATATTTGAATATAGCAAAAAATATGTTTAATATGAGCCCTAAGTTCTCCAATTGACCCTAACTTTGGTATTCAGCATGGAAAATCACATATTCTTGCTAGTGGATTAATTGGTATGTAAGGACTCAAATGAAAAACAGTATGTTTTTCTGGATCTCAGTTTGACTGTCTGATATAAGCATAAGTCAAATCTAGAAGGGTTGGTTGATTTTCCACTAAACAAATGAATTAGGGGGAGATACAGTCTGGTGGTACAAACAGGAGCCAGGACTTCTTTGGGTTAAAGACAGATCTGTAGCCCTGGATCTGTTGCTAAACATCTGTGTGGCCTTGCAAGGGCATTCCTCTCTGAACTCCACTTTCACATCAGAATAGCATTCTGTATGAGGTCTGACAGTAATGAAAGCTTTCATATGCCTTGCACAGTGCCTGGTGTGCAGTTTAGCTGCAGTTTTTATAGCAGAATAAAAATTTTTCTAGAAAGGAAAAAACTAAATATTTACCACATGAAGAGAAGCATGTCCCTTCAGTGTGCTCATGTTGTGATTAGTTTTTGACACTACATAAAACTCTGCAGATCTTGGGAGAGAAATGTATAGATACAGACACAGAATATTTCTATCTAAGTTATCTGCTTAGTTCCTCTTTCAACAATATGTAATGAGCCTTCGCTGCTTAAAGTCTTTGTTTTATGGATCTCCATCAAGCTAAGAATAATTACAGTAATGAGGTAAACTGCATTCCACAACATAATGTGTATGAGGTTTCATCTCAGTGACTTTAAAGATCATTTGTTAATATTCCACTGTTTAGGGGGGACATTTGCCTCTTTTTCACATACACCAATACTTCATAAGTTATTTAAGATATTAACATACAATCGCAGAAAAAGAGCAACACAAGTATATAACTCAAATGCAAACACCCACACAAGACCCTGTCTGTACTCTGCTTCAACATGATACCCTGATTCCAATTTCTCAGCAGATCCTGGGTTTACTTTGGGCAGAGCAGCTAATCACTTTGTCCACACCATCTAGATTTTGATCTAACAAAACATGGAGAGGACTTTTGAAAAATCTAGCCTGGTCACGACTTCCAACACACTTGGGTGCTAGACTTTGGGCTCCAGTTCACTGATGTTTCAGAATCATTCTGTCCTAGAGACACTTCTTTTAAACACAGAGTGATGATGACATATTTCATCTTTATAGGCGTCTTGCAAATGTCTTCACTCTTCACACAGCATTGAGTTGAGCACACAGATGCTCAGTATGTCTGCCTACAACAACCACTGTTACAGCTGTCTACAACAGTGCTGTTCAGAACTGGTTGCTCAGAAGTCAAACAGGTTCAAATAAAGGGCAATGGCACCTCTCTGGCATGGGAGGGGCCAGCCAGGCCTCTTGAGGTGCTGCTGCAGACTTTTTCTCATCAGACAGCTGCACAGGAGAGAGCTGGTGATGGTGGGGAAGGAACAGTGCTATGACCTTCAGGCTCACACGAATGTTCACATCTGAGCAAAACCAGCTTCACCAAAAAAGCAGGAAGAGCAGGGCCAACAGCATTGTTTAATCCCAGGAAGAAAAGTGCTCCCTGAGTTTCTTCCATCACCGAACCACTCTAATCTAAACTTGTTTGAATACACTTAGAAAAAGAACCAACTGATATTAGGCCCAACAGCAAAGAAGGGCTCTATAGACAAGGACATGAAGCCCCTACCCAATCTGTCTGTGCTCACAATACAGCAAGACAAGAAGGAAAGTGTGTGAGCTTGAGGTAGGGGTGTAGAGGCAACACTGAAGGGCATTCCAGCATGAATGTGACTGGAGCTAGGGAGACGCTAGGGGAAAATGAGGAATTAGAAGGGACAAAGAGAGGTAGGCGCCTTGGTTTTAATGAAACTTGCCAACCCATATAGGTCCTTCTGAACACTTTTAAGCCCAGACATTGGTCACAGGATGACCTGCCCAGTTCTGGTATCTCAGTGCTAAGATGGACACATCAGATTGCCTTAACCTGTGAAAGGCTGCCATGGAGAGAAGGTCCCTATGACTCTGAGCAACTGTGAGGCAGGACTAAGGTCCATGTGCACAAGACAAAGGGCACAAGCCTTTTTAGGGGGGCTAACAATGACACAGTGCCCTGTGGTAGGGAGGTCCAGCCCCAGCTGTGCTCTGCCTAAGCCTGGGTCTTAGGACTCACTGTCAGCTCTGCTCCCAGCTTTCTCAATGCTAATACTACACACTTCATGGTGATTTCACAGACTCATTTCTTTGGAGGTAACTTACCAATACATTTTTCTTAGTCACAGATGATGATGACAACAAGCAGACAGCCTGACTCAGCATGACTGAATGTTAGGACTGGCTGATCACTAGCTGTGTAACTCAGTGTCTCCATGTTCTCACCTATGACAGTGGAAAACACTTCCCAGAGGATTATAAGCAAAGATGGGCTGTGGAGGAGATAGGGAACATTCGTAATGCTACACCTGAGACTAAGTGAGACTTGAGAGAAACAGTCACTCTTGGTAAGGTCAGAAACATGGTTTATTCTTTAAACTAGGAATCTGTCATATGGGCTGGGGACAGAGGGACAGAGGAGCAGCAAGAGGAGGACACATCGAGGAATGGGAGCCATTATGCATGTTGAACAGTAAACAAAGAAAATTTCAGTTCTCAAGAATAGTAAAATACATCTTTGCTAACTTTGTGGCAATGAGTTCAGAGATTTTGTCCTGAACAGAGTAGAGTGTAGAACATGAACTTCAAGCATGCCAAGGAAGAGCATTCTTGAGGTCCATAGCATGAGTGAGCTCTCAATTTTAGGACTGATGGAGATATCACCCAGCAGACTAGCACGAAGGCCTTTTACTATTCATCTATAGTATCATCCCAGGAAAGACTTTCCATTTCCTGGCTGGGGGAGAGGCTTCTGGCCATCTGTATAAGGTCGTGTGCTAGAGACCAGAGGCATGCCATTCCAGAAGCTAAGAGGGAGCAGTGGGTCATGATGCTGAGGGGAAAGCAGAAGTCTGCTCTGTACCAGCACTTAAGTGTCTCCCTTTAACTGCAAGCAGCTGTAAGGCTGTCAGCATCTGATAATGCACAGAAAAATAACACACTCTGCCAGCAAGCCAATGCAGTGTTTCTCCTCTCAGATCTGCACGCCGTGTGAACCAATTGCTATCAGAGGATACCTTTGCCAGATTTTTTTTTTTTTTTAATGTCAACAGAAACTACTATCAACAACCAAAAAGGGAAAAACTAAAGTTATTGATGAACCTTAACCCTTCCTAATGGACAGAAAAAGCATTCAAGGGAAAGAACCAACAAAAGCAGCACAGGTTTCCTAGTTTTCACTCAAAAAATCATGGATTATTTAAAAACAGTCTGTCTGGAGACACAACACATCCCCATGATGCTCTTCTCTGGGAATGTATGACATGGCCCTTTCACATGTTAGAGGGCAATGACAGGCTATGGTAATTGCATATTCATTTATCTAGTCCTCTTGAAATGACAAATTTACAGAGATGAAGACCAGATGAGTGTTGCCAGGGATTCTGAGGCCACAGAGGGCAGAATGAGTGCCCTTGTCATAGAGACTCTATGGTTTGAGTTTGCAGTTCTTCTCACAGATCTACCTGCCCCATTGCTGCAGAGCCAGATACACAGAGGGAAAACTGGTGAAATATGAAACAATGTCAGCAGGCCATGCCAGCTCTCACAGTCCTGTTCTGTGCTGCAGCTGTACCAGACTTTCCCTTGAGAAAATGGGGTGACAAGCATCAGAGACCTTACTGTTTAGTTCCTGCAACTGAATGTAAAAGTTAAATTACCTAAAAAGAATCTTTAAAAGTTTAAAGTGATAAAGTCTATTAGATTTTAGCTTTTTGTAACATGTAACATGTCTGAGGATATTAAGCCTTTGGTGATATACATGTTAGGGGCACTGGCAGATTGTCCTAACAGACTCACTCTCACTGTAGGGTAGAATCTCATCACTGAATTTTTAAACATGAGGGTCTCCACATAGTGAGTGAAACGTGGAAGCAATTTAAACTTGTGGCTTTTAGTTTTAAGCTAGTTTTAAGCACAGAGGGCTGGTCCTAGCCTCATAGCCCCAGGTATACAGAGTATACAGAGTAGTTTGGAGTCTCAGCATGGTACAGCACTTCACAAGCTCAGAGGACCTTCTTATGGAGGTTACTGGTGCTATTTGGTTTTGATAGTGCTTGCAGGGGCGGTGGATGAGTTAATAGTTTGTGGTCCCTGCTCTACTTGCAGTTCTGACACATGCATTGAGAGAATTTTTTTTTTTTTTTTTTTTTTTTTTTTTTTTTTACAATGAGAGATGACACTTACCTATGAAGTCCTAACCAGGAGTGTGACAGAGACCAACACTCACCTATGGAATCCTAACCAGGAGTGTGAAAGAGAACACTCACTGTCTTATTCTTCAAGAGACCCAAGAGATCGGTTACTCATGGAGACTAAACAGCAACTCAGGCCAGTAGAGGAATGAGAACATGCTGGAGAATCAAAGCTTGGTTTTGTTGAGCTCACTCTTCTTCCTTATTCCTTGAGTCACGATAAAAAACAGGCTAATAAAAACTCAGCATAATTTTCAATTCTTATGAGGTTACAAAACCATGAAACATTCACATTAGCAGGGAGACAGGAAGACACCAACAGATCAACCCCTGAGTTCTTCAGTCTGGCATCCCCAAAGGTCCTGTCAGGCAACAGTGATAACTGTGGCCATTCCAGAATCTCTGCAGACACTCTTACAGTACTCAAAGAATACATCTGGTGAAAGGCAACAAATTTTCAGTAACTGTTGCTAAATATAACATTTGATATCTTTGTCATTAATGGAATGCTTTATCAATGATATCTTTATATCTAATTTTTAGCTCTCTTCTGCAGCCAACATAGACCTCTATTCTAGAATTCGCCTTCTCTCTGATTCCCAGAAGACATCTTGTTAATAGAGAGAGCACAGATAGTAGAATTATACAGAAGCGTGCTTGCATCTGTGTGTGTATGAAAAACACACACACACACACACACACACACACAACAAACAACTCACGTGAAACAAGGATGTCTCTACAGAAGGGTTTGGAGAAGGATCATTCATTCAATGCCAATCTGCTAAAACACAACCCTGAGCTATATCTAGCTGGAGACTACTCATCTTTAAAAGGGAAAAGACCACTGCTTTCCCCGGTCATCACAACAAAACAACCAGCCTTGTGCATGTTTGGAAACATGTTCGCAATCTGTAAATGCGTCTTGAGCACATGTCTTCAAGCCCCTTCAAGCCCAAACACTGCTTCTGTGAGGTTCAGGTTCCAGAGGACAGCAGCTCTTGACTTCAGATGACTGCAGTTGACTGCTCTTGGAAAACGCTTCTGTTTCTGAGGAGCCACCAGGTGCAGCTGGAGACAGAGCCAACCTTAAGTGGCGCTCAAATTCCTCAGACCCAAAACCTGAGTGGCAAGGAGACTTGGGATGCTGGTTCATGAGCCTGAGATGCTGTTTCTCTGGGAAACTGTTTTACTATATGTGTCTGTGTTGTCAGCAACCAACCAGAGCCCAGTTCATGGAAGAGGCTCAGCAAATGCCTATGAAACCAAGTGTGTACTGTGGGAGTGAATGAGGTCACTACTATAGTCAGAGAATACTATTTATAAAAGTGGCTGAGAATTAATCATGGTTATTGTTGATGAAGATAAAAGCACTGTATTCACTTTTTTTGAAACAAGAACAGTAGTAAATTCAACTGGGCATACCTTAGTGACAGCTGAGATTTGCTCCAGGGCCATGGCCTGTAGACTTTCATCTCCGCTCTCTAGAAGAAGCTTCAGCGATGGGAGCAGGAGGGACTGGTGCAGCAGCAGCAGGCATAGCTCCTTCACACCCTGAAACCACATGGGTGAGGTGAGTTCCACTCACGCAAAGTGCAACCCTGTGCTGTGTCATCTGGATGTATACACCTCTGCTATCGCGCATGCACACGTGTGTGTGTGTGTGTGTGTTGTGTGTGTGTGTGTATGTGATTTTGAATGGTAGGATGTATTCAATATGCAGATCTGGTGGTAAAATGTATTCTAATTCTCAGAGCCTTGTTTTCCCTATAAGTAAAATGGATCTCTCTGTATCTGCTCTGCAGTTTTTGTTGTGTATCTTGAGAATCAGTGAGAAAATAAATGTACAGCGCTGGGCATACAGTAGAGACTTCGTAGCAGCTGTTATCAACTATCAATGATGTCAATATCTAGTTCTTATCTACTGAGAGACAAACAACATCAGCAAAGACAATATTTTTAAAACATGTTTAAAATTCTAATATTAAGGTAAATAGAATTCTTGATATATTTAAGATATTCCATCATCATGAAAACTATCTGTGGCTCAAAACAATGAACACATGTGGATCTCCCCAGGTATATCTGAATTTCATTCTCAGGTTTTTATTCTACTTGATGAACTGACAGCTCACCCCGCTGAGCTGGCTGCCTCTAGTGTCCTGACTGTAGCTATGACACAAAGAACTCAACACTGGACCAAAGAGCAGACAATGAATGTAGCCCCACATATTAAAGCAAAACTTTTCTGGAAAAATAATGAAGGCTCACTGCCCTGCATGGGGCTGATTGTTCTGTTGTGCTACTACACTACAGCAGAACAGAGAAGAAGATTCCAACACTGGCCATTCTAAGCCTCCCTGTGCATCATTCCAGGAGGAGATGATGAAAATGACAGACTGAATGAGACACTTTCCAAACTGGTGAGCTGCCTGTCTCCTGAGCAGTGAGCTCCAGGATTCCTGCTTTCATAATTGTCACCAACTGGGATAGGCAATTAGAAATGCAATTGTCTTTGAGTCATTTCTGCTCCTGAAAGTAACCCCTTCCTCAAACTCCTGTACGCACTCCCTATAAAACTCAGGGGGTCACCAAGTTTGATGTCAGCGGTATGCTTACACTGGGCTCTTGATGGTTCCCTGTCTAGGATAAGTAGACACTGGTTTCACATTTCCCAAAGAGCAGTGACACACACCAGACAGGCTCCCCTGACTGGCCCAGCTTAGCCTCCATTCTACATCCCTATGTACTCTTTGCTTCAGGCATTACCTTCTGTCCTGTAGTTCTGTGTTCACCCATATGCCTCTCTTCGAGGGTGAGCAAGGCTTCTTGTATTCCAAAGTCACATGGTACACACCATACTTGTATTGGTACAAGAGTCTCTCTTAGCGCTCATGTCTGCTCTTTATTCAATATATTACCAATAATTGACAGAGAACCTCAGCATTTCATGATGTTTAGAAATGATGATGATTATAGCTTTAAGTGACAAATTATATAAAATAATACAGATAGCATTTAAGAAGACAATAGTTTTCTTTCTATTGCTGTGATAAAAGCATAACCAAAGGCAGCTTGAGGAATTGTTTACTTCATCTTAAAGATTACAGTCTATCATGAAGGGAAGACAGGGCAGGAACCTGGAAGCAGGAACTGAAGCAGAGACCATGGAGGAGTGTTGTCTACTGCCTTGCTTTCTGTGGCTTGCTCAGCCAGCATTCTTATTTTGCGCAGGGGTGGCACCCTCCCATCAGTCATTAATCAAGAAAATGAAAGCGCTTCACACACTTGCCTATATGCAATCTGATGGGGAAGTTTCCTCATTTAAGGTTCCTCTTCCTAGAGGCCTCTACCTTGTGATAAAAAAAAAAAATTAAGCAGGACAGATGGCACATGGCCAGGGCAAGGGCTCTGAGATGCAGAGTTCCAGTTTATGTGATCTCTGAGTACTACTTTACAGTCTCCTAGCTATGTTATTGGCCAAATATTCAGATATCTCATGCCAAATCTCTGATGCTTACATTATGAGAGAAGTGTTACAAGGATTACAGGGACTGCCACAAGGCCAAGAAGCAGAGAGAACCACAAAACCACCTGACTTGACAACTTCATGGTTCAGACAGAACATGACATCACAAGAGGGCAAGGCCTTGAAATGGGACAGATAAGTTCCCTGAGTGCAAAGAAGATGCCTTAGCCTGGGGTTCATTCTCCCTGTGGGCTGTGGTTTATGGTGATGAGATGGTCCCTGTAACCTGATGGTGCCAGGGAAGTCAGACCAGTCCACCAACACTTATTTGCGTTTATACAACCTGTGGGGACTCGGTGGATCACTGTCAGTAGATATTTTAGAGCCTGCTGAGGGAGTGTGAGCAGGTGTGCGGTACTCACACAGGCAGAGGAGCTGACCGCTCCCTCTGTCCTAGGTCCTGATGAAGATGAAGGCTGCACTGGGCATGGTGATATCCGTAGTCTCCTGCTCTCCAGAGCTCTTCAAGTCAGCCCTGACTGCTATGCTGTTGAGTGTGTCTCCCTCCATCTATCACTCACCTCCACCTAGGGAGCTCTGACCTGAACCACACACTTGCTATGCTTGCAAGGCATTAGAAGACACCATGTCATTTGCTTCAAAGATGGTATTTTAGTCCCATTGAGGAGATGTGGAGGAGGAGGAAGCAGGCAGACAGGGAGATAGCTTGGGTGTCATGGGAGTCTAAACCAAGCTCCTGGCATTCTCAAAAGCACCTCAGTCATGAGGAAGGATGACTACTCTTGAGGTTCCCAACCTGGGCTTAGCCAGGCTTGTTCCTGGGGAACTTGCTCCCACACAGCAACCTGTAGCCTGTGTGTCTCTAACTCCTGCTCAGCCTCAGTGAGGTCACAGACTGCTGCTCAGTTGCAAAGAGTAGAAACTTGAGTTGTAGATCTATGAATGGCATGACCTGGTTTTATGTTTCTTATCTCACATATCCTCCATGCTTGAGGAGACCTCTTAGACTGCCATGGATGTAAGCTGAGAAGCAGCCACCACAACTTGCAAAATTGTGGGATACATGACTTATGAAAAGCAGTGATTTCAATTTGCTGGTAATATTTTCCATGAGAAAAACCATCACTGCTGTTAAGGAAGCAAATACAATGAGGAACATTCTGGAATCACAAAAAGGCACATGGCAATCATTGGGAAAGAGAAACTATAATTATGGAGCTTTGCAGGGGATGAAAAATAGGGATAAAGGAAAAAGCGGGTCCACCTCAGTTCCTACCACAACT
The DNA here is from genome assembly GCA_021653895.1 of Mastomys natalensis. NCBI lineage: Eukaryota > Metazoa > Chordata > Mammalia > Rodentia > Muridae > Mastomys > Mastomys natalensis. The sequence continues at coordinate 934,098 of JAJTUV010000902.1, forward strand.
GGGCACACACATCATTAGCCACGGGCAGAATAAAAGTGACTGAGTATTGGATAATTTTAGCACGCTGGTGAAGGAAATTATTTTAGAACTCTGAGATTAAGTTGAGAAACTTTGAAATGTGGTGAAATAAATTCAAGACATTTCTATTTTGTAATAATTATGTCCTCTCCAAATAACACTTTAAATTTTTTATTGAGCACATTTAACAATAAAAATAATACCTATCATTTACTAATCTCCTGTGATCATGATATGCAGGAAACACTCTTTATACTCATGCCCAAGTTACAGAAAGAAATCGAGCTTATAAAGCCACTGAAGTCACAGAGACAACAGCACTCCTTCAGCAATTACCTTTCACTTCATCAGGTTATACAGAGACACCATTACGACCTCCTATCATCAGTCTCCTCCCTCCAACTCCCAACAACTCCACAAGAATTCCAGATCTAAGAGTGATGGCGATTAGTAGCACACAGGAAGCTTCAGTCCAGCCCCATTAGAGCTGGAGACACAGTGGAAGACAGAATTGCCAGCTAGTACCACGAGACCCTGAGCAGTATCCTTCTGATCAGCAGTCAGTTCAACAGAACAGTTATAGGTCAGTCCTGACATTTCGTCCTTATTAGACAATGCTCCATTTTAATTCATATGAAGGCAAGTATATATACATTTGCATACGCTTACTTTGGTGCAAATCAGAAACCATGTAGAGGTCACTCTCTGTAGTATTGAATCTTGTCCCAGTGATGAGATCACTCTACCAGGTTCATGCCCTCAGGGTACTCTGTGACCCAGGAGATCAAACCATATGTAAGCAAGTAGTTGATTCTAGAGGGCCATGGTATATAGCTCCAAACACACTCCCACTGTGGTTTAGGTGCTGGTGTTAGGTATTTTAAATATGTTATAGAACACCTCTCCAGTGCTTGGAAGACTTCTTAAACAAATACGTCTTTAAAGATTTAATAAAAACACTTTCTCAGTCCCAAATTTGGAAAACAACTTATTATATGTTCATTCATAGTAAGAGTAGTTTTCCTGAGTGATCACAATGAGAATTTATAGGATCAGATTTATCATTTTGGCTTCAAATCATTTCCTATCTGGTGGAAACTCAAAACCAATGAGTTAGCTTAATGACATTATCCTAATGTACCACTTCTTTGATACATACAAGTTGCTCAAACAGTATACTATTTCGTAGACATACAAGCAGGCTCCCATAATTAACAGCACGTACAAACTGTTTCTATCCAAATACTTAGTATGACACTTAAATCACGGGATCAAATAGAAAAGTCAAAATGGAAGTGGCTGAGTTTCTGTTGTATGTCTCAGAGAGCAACTGCTGTGGCTATCCAATTTCCTTAGAGACACAAAGAAGTATGTGAGGATCAGAATGGTTGCCTGGTTACCAGCACAACTGGCCTTGTTTAGACAGGTAACATCTGAGCTACTGGGTTCCAACTGTGTCAGCTTGGCACTGGTCTCTGCCCTAGGATTTGTAAAATCTGCTTCAGAGCACTGGTAAAAATAAAAATTAAAAAAAATTAAAAATTAAAAAAAAGCACTTTCCAGGCATCCTTTCCCCACCTCCTGTTTTCATTTGATCTTTTACCCATTCTTGGCCTTTAGCAGACCTGCTTGAGCTAAGTGTTCAAGTACAGTTACATGACTGCCTCAATCAGCGGGCTGTGAGAAGAAGACATCCCCAGGAGAGCCACTCGCAGCATCCACTCACCTCCACGGGCAGCATCTGTGTGCTGTTGTAGAGGGAGCGGCAGATCTTCACCACCTCGTCCCCAGTCCCTGCTTGTTCTCTGCTGTACATCTGGTCAGCATCGCCGTCACCAGCCTCACCCACGGATTGTTGGCTATGCTGCTACTCAGGGAAATATGAAAAACATTGGAAGTGATCAAAGCTCTCAGCATTGTGATAAATTAAAAAAAGAAGACAAAAAAGGTCTCCCTTTCTGAAATAAAGTGCTTTTGGTGGCTTACACTCAGTGTACATAATATGTTCCTTCAGGCTATCCTGCATGGGCCACTGTGGTATAGACAAGCAGTAGGCAACAACACTGGGACAGTAGGTGTCCAGAGAGCTCAGACTCTTAAGCTACAGACCCAGTCTCTAATTCTGACCCATGGCAGCAATGCCAATACTAGAATCTGCATTTCTCACACTCTGCTCTGGTGATTTTTAAGAGGAGCCTAGGACCCAGGAACCTGCACTTAGCAAGCAATTGCAGCCCTGAGTAGCCTTAGCAAGACCATAGGGAAGCACTTCACAATCACAATGAAGGTCCTATGGTGAGTAGAAAAGATGTGATAGCCAGGCATAGTAGGACACAGGGGTCTGAGGGTCAGTAGTTCAAGGCCAGCCTGGGCTACATAACCAGACTCTGTCATGAACAATAACAAACCTCAAACTAAACAAAAACAGTTCAGGTAAAAAATCTCACTCTGTAGAAGATGCATCAGGATGCCATCACTGTCACAGATGACATAGACTTAAGCCACACCTCCTTTCCTTTCTAAAAGAATCTGCTTGGAAAAAAACAAAAAGACAGCTCTCCTCAGTGTGCACCAGGGATTCCTAACAGTCCCACCCTGAGGCTCAGGTGAAGAGGGTTTCCCAGATCTTTTTGTACTGCTCTGAAACTGCTCCAGGATAAATAATTTTCAGGGAAGCATCCTTCTTCCCACACCGAGATATGAAGATTTCACTGGCTTAGGACAGAATCGCTTATTGGGTTCCGAAAAAGATCGGTATTGAAGCAAATAGGCCTGAGCAGAAGTTCATTGACACATGCTTCTTGCCAGTGAAAACAGCTTCAGATAGGTGATGTGTTCAAAGGAAACCTGGCCACTTCTCCCAAAGGAAAGGGTGAGTCACATGTCCAATAGCACAAGGACAAGGCAAGAACCCCACTCAGCAGGACAGAGAGGAAACAACCCAAGCCTGCAATGGGGCCAGTTCTCCTTAGAATCCTGTCTCCTTCACTTGCTAGCTGTGTGCAGCCTGAAGTTACTTAACTTTTGAGATTCAATTCTTTCATCTGTATAAGTAGGTAACACTATCTGTGCATGTTTGTTGTGTGGATGATTGGTAATGTATGTAAATTACACACTCAATATTGTGAGCACTTAATAAATGGGAATTATTTGTTCCATATGAATTCTCAAGGTAGCACTGTAAGCTTTGTTTAAAATAAATCAGGCAAGAAATTTCCATGTGAAATACCAGAACGAAATTATTATGCTCATATTTTAAATCAGACATGGTTATTGTACTTCTGAAGAAAACATTTGGGTTTAGGTACAGGGAAATAGAAAGATAATCCAGTATTTCAAAAACAATTTAAATTGTCTTCAAAGTCAAATAGTGATCTCTTTCACTCACATAAATACCTTTCTAAACCCATAATTTGTGTGTGTGTGTGTGTGTGGTGTCAATTACACAATTACATAAAAAACACAATTCAAAAAAGGAAAATTCCATAAGCCCTTGCATGGTGATCCAGTGGACCCACACTGAATACTGTCCCTTTCTGTTGGCATGTAGTGGCCATTTCTGTTAATAGATAGACTGTCAACAGTATCACAGTGCTTGCACTGAGCCTAATGAACCCTTATTCATTCAGTAGTAGCCTCCTCAAACAGGAAGAATAGTGGCATGAAGCTCAGACATGCCAAAGGGAAGCCATAAAGTGCCACCTTTTAAGTGAAAATTGAAATGTTATCAACTGCAGGGGAAAAAAAATGTATGGTGACATTGCCAAGATCCTTGGTAAAAACGAATCTCCCATCTGTGAAATTTCCAGGAATGAGAACGAAATTCAACAGAGTTCTGCTGTTGTACTTTGAACTCCAAAATTATAATTATAGGGACTGAGGAGATGGCTTAGTGGGCAACAGTGCTTGGCCTGCAAACAGAAGGTCCTGAAGATACGAGGGCACATCGCCACTACCCACACAGGACACCAGGCATGTGTCTGTAGCCCCAGCGCTGGGGCTGGAGAGGTGGGTGCTGAGAGCCTGGCTGCAGCAGTGAGCCTCAGGTTCAGTCTGTCTCAGGCAATAGGGTGGAGAGGGAAGAGACACTTAGGTCGTGCTCTGGCCTCCAGTTAGGTATGCATACCTACCTAACTGAATAACATACGCACACATACAACCAGGACCACACTGTTTTTAAACAAAAATTATCAAACACAAAATTTATTTTTGGTACTGTTATTTGGCCAAAAGCCCACACGTGGGAAGGTCATAGAACCCAGAGTAGGACTTGCTATTGTTATTTTGCTAAATGACCATCTTGACAAACTGTCTTTTAAATATGTATGCACGTACCCATTGACTTAGGTTATTCCCCAAACTTGGCCAGAGGAATTTTTTCTTGTGGACAGCACCCAATAGCAAGATAAGAAGCTGGTGAAAGTGCTGAAAATAAGGGACTTCATGGCTACACTTCAATGGGACATTTATGTTAACCCAACACCATCAAGGCTCAGAGAATATTGTGAAGATGTAGGGGAAGTAGGAAACACTGTCTTCCCCAAAGACTGTACAAGATTAAACCAGCATAGGTAGGAAGATGCTCTCCAGGCCCCTCCTTACCGAGGAGCTAGTGGCAGTGGATAGTCCTGGGGATGACAAATGTCTTTTTGTTTTTGTTTTCTTTTCGAGTGAGGATCTGGCTACCGGTAGCTTCCCACGCTGCAGTAGATAGTTCCTCACCCATGAACATATGGGCAGCAATAACTGGACTTGGTGGTTATCAAAAAAAAAATGCTATATACATGTATGAAATTCTCAAAAAGAATTTAATCGCAAAAATAAATTAAAATAACAGAAAGAGAGAAACTCACCACTACAGTAAGTACCTAACAAGGGCTTAGCTAAGATGCAAACATTAAATCTGTGCAGGCAGGAATAGGGAAACATAAGAAAATGTGGTGGAGAGCTGCATTTCGTACCACTCACTAGTTCAGAGTGCTTGGAACGTATTACTTAACATAAGGGAGTGTCTGAAACCTTGATATATGTGTGTGCAAGTACACACACTTCATTGGCTCTGCTGAAGACATTGCATTTTCAAAACTGACATTCAGACAGAGGATGTCAATTATCTTAATACTTACACACATTCACTTTTCATAGGTGGCCAAGCTTGCAAGAGTAAAATCAAGTGCTGAAATTCGACCTCATGGTGACTAGATTCCAGGAGCTCCATGAACAGAGAGTAACGGTTTTCTTCATTCTCAATGTCAGCTATGTTCACCTGGAAGAAGCAACACACATTTGAAACTTGTGGCAATGCTGAACTGGTTCACAGAAGACTCTGTATATGACCGAGAAAGGAACCTTGAAAAACTTTGCAATTTACTGGATGAGAATGAAATACCATCTAAAACCAAACCAGAACAGAAATTTACTATGGTTTTGATGTTGTTTGTCATCTAAAAGTAGAGTCTGATCCTTAGAGGAACTTATAGGTTCCAAGGTCACTGGTGGGATGACCTTCAAAAGGGGCTTGGGATGCTACTCTTCCCATAGACTTGATTAATCACCTTATAAACTGTTCCCATCAAAATATGTCATAGTTAAGAAGGCCCTCACCAGAGCTGAACCAATACCTGCACCGTGCCCTTGAGCCTCTGCACCCACAAGTGACATAAACCTCTGCTCATTACAGACTCGGTATGCCTTAGGCATTTCATTCCAGTAATGAAAAACCACACCAATACACAAACCTTCAGAAGTTCTGAGTCTTCATTTCAAACACAGTACCACAAGCTCTGAAGAGTCGGAGGGCTGTGTGGAGGCCACTGCTTGCCTTAGCAAAGAAAGCTGTCTACACCAGTGTCACTAGCATCTAACATGCTAATACACATTGCTTTTACAGTTGAAAGTAATTTCAGCATACTTAACATTAAATGAATTTTGAAAATTTAAATTGTCCAAAATTAACTTCTAATGTTCATTAGAAAGCCATTTGCCAACATGTGCCTAAAAATTCCTCCAATTTGAACCAAAGATGTTATGCAAGTTCCCTTGTCACATGATGCTTTGGCTGCAAGCATCATGTAAATCAAACACAGTATTTATTCCCAGTCTGTTTCTAATACAAGAGAAGCCCTGTCAGTCTCACAGCATCCATCCCCTCCCACTGGACAACCAACTGGCTTCTCTTCTAACCATGGAAGTTGCAAAACAAGTCATATATGCAGTATGGCTCTGAGAGAAAATGTCCGTTATTTTAAGTTGAAAAGTGGTTTTGATATAAAAGCCAGTCAGTTCATCCCCTTGCTAGTTTGTCTTCACAAGTTCTCAGTGGTTAGGGGCACAGACAATTTTAATGGTAAATGAATGATGACATGTGTTCACAGGATTCAAATCATCACACCTTGAAAGGATAATGAGAATGGATTCTACTTACATACTAGCTAAATTGTCTGGACTAATGCATGTTTCCAAAACACTTATTTAATGGCCATGATGGCTCTGATGTAAGACGCCATCTGAGGAGTCAGACCACGCGTTTTGCAGTGTTGTAAAGATCATATGGACTATGAAATGATCAGTAATGACTGTGGGAAGCCTGGCTCCCAGTGACCTGCCAGATCCTCCACTGTTCACCTTTGAGCCTCAGGCCAGTCATCTCCAGAATAAACAGCCCCGTAGCACTTTACAGTTTTGAAATAATTTCATGGTACAGCAAGTCAGCTGACCCCTCCCACAGCTCTGTGTGGGGGACACTCGGGTTATCAACCTCCTGGAATATATAGACACTGGCTCAACAGTCCTGGCAATGGAGCTCTCAAGTGACAGCCAAAAGATAATCTGAGTAGCAGGTTCTAAGGAGAGGACCCACCATGAGATAAGCTCAACATTATTTAAGCAAGGCTTCCAACTGGGAGCAGGCAATTGTCTCAAAGAAGCACAAATTCAAGACTTTCAGCTCTCCTTACCCAACCTCATTACCTTCAACCTGACTCCAGCCTCGAGGCCTCCTGACGTGTCTTGCTCACAATTGCACACATTCTGCATCAGCTACATGGAACTGTTTCCTTGCCCTGGCATGTTCTTCCTCCAGATACTGGAGGAGCTTAGAGTTAGTTCCCTTCCCACTGAAGGCCCTACTGAGCTGCCTGAGTTGTAAGGCATGCCTGCAATCCTCATCTTCCTGTTTCGCTTTCCTTCTTAGTGCTGAAACCACAAGATGTGTAATGAACACTTTTGGAGTGAATGAACTGAGTGGGCAAGCTTACAAATAAAGTGACAATTTATCATTCATAAGACAATTTAGCACCAATAATATTAAATTCTCATGGACTTGCCATAAAGTTTTCGTCGGTTTTATTATTGATGACAGAAGACTGGAGACGGGCAGGTTTGCTGGCATATTGTTTACCATCAGACTTCAGGAAAGCCCCTTGCTCTGGGCCTCACTTTCCTCTTTTTTTCCTGGAAAAATGGGTTTTAAAAGTACTAGAAGTCTCAGGTAATGGGGGTACTGCCTGATGTCTGCATTGGGGAGAGGAGTAAGTCAATGACTGACCTCTTCCTGCTTCATAATCTTAGTTTCTATTAAGAGTCTACATGAGCAAAATTTTGTGCTGAAAAGTAAAGCACAGCTTGTAGATTTGCTGTACCACCCAAGGACAGCATCCATATTCATCAGAAGAATTACTGAAACATTTCCTCCCTCTACAACAACTATGTGTCTGTTTGGGATGAGTTTTTCTTCAAGTACATCAAGTTCAACACTGTATTGCATATGCTAAACACAGAGAGAGATGGTCTAGTCTGGAAGAAACAGACTTAACAGAGGATGGATTTAATAGGAAGAAACATGAACTTAAGAGATGGGGATAGTCACACCCAGCAAATCCAGGACATTTGCATAACACACAACATGTAATGAGACAGGAAGATACTATATGAAAATCAAAAGATATTTAATAAGTTGTCAGAGTAGAGACAGAGAGGCTGCAGCACTCACTCCATAAATAACTAAGGACACAGGATGGCCGACTGCTGGAATTTGAAATGGAAGAAGTACAGGTGAAACGCAGGAGATAGGACCTGTAAAACCCCTCACAACTCTGTAATTGATAGTTTTCAGAGAGCAACAGATGCAAACACAGTGGAATTCCTCTCTGACTTACAGAGGGGATGAAGTAGTGACTCAGGAATGGAAAGGAAGTATTTTTACTCAACTTCACATTGGCTGAGAGACTACTCAGAGTGGAGCTTCTATTCCCAACAGTTTGGCAGAGGGAAGGCATGATAGTTCTCTTGAAATAGAATGTTGGTTTTAATATTTTGGCCCCAGCTCCATGTATGTCAAGAGTAGAATCAGCTGACTCCCATCAGCTAACTCCCACTCCATCCCCTCTGTAAGTCAGAGAGGAATTCCACTGTGTTTGCATCTGTTGCTCTCTGAAAACTATCAATTACAGAGTTGTGAGGGGTTTTACAGGTCCCATCTCCTGCGTTTCACCTGTACTTCTTCCATTTCAAATTCCAGCAGTCGGCCATCCTGTGTCTTTAGACTCTAGCACCAGGATGTACAATAAGAACCTGAAAAGTAGGAATTATAGATTATATGATTATTTCCCAGCAGCATTCCCTGATTCCACAGTTGAATTTGTGTGACTTTTTGTTCTTTCTATAAATTGCAATGCAGTTACTGGAAGAGCAGTGGACTGAGAACTGCTCTCTCCAGCTTTGGACAAAGCTTGAAGGAAATCCAGTTTCTATTTTATGCATTTTATCTTAATTTTTTCTTTTAATATGGACAGGAATCCAAACCCAAGGCCAGATCCTGATGGCGGGACCCTAGAAATAAGAAGCAAGAAGTTTCACAAGCCACTGGAAAGAGTAAATGAGAGAAAACAAGAGTAGGGTCCCTCACCACATTTCCCATCATGGTTCCCAGGGTCTGTGTGGCTTTGTCTTCACACTGAAATCATCTAACTGCCTGGTGCTGGTTACCTGGGTCATACAGCGAGTACTTCAATTCTGCTTTACTCAAGGAAGAGATGATGGCTAGTACCCTCTGCTAAAAGTGAGATGAGTAAGGCTTCTACGGGAGTTTCCATAGAAACCTCTCTTAGGCTGACCCCATTGCTGAAAGTAAAGGAAACTCCTAGGTGTCTGGCCACATGTGAAAATGCAAGGGGCATGCCCTTCTTCCTGTGCTCATTATAGGTTTTAGGAATGAGACCCTGGAGTTGATTTTGAAAGACATAGCCTTTGTCAAGAATGAAAAAGATGTCCTCTTTCTGACAAGCCAACCGGATAGCCTGTCCAGTCTGCTGTAGTTTGGTTCTGACAGAAGACAAGAGACTGTTGGGTCAAAGACAGACCTTTTGTACTCACAGGAACAGCGGCAGCAAGGGTCTGAGTGTTTCCTCAAGTCCTTAGGTTCAGAAGCAGCACTTAGGAAAACAATACACATATGCAGTGGTTGTGAAGAGCCCCATACCAGAAGACTGAATCTGTTATAATGAATAGCATGTCTATGTGCCCTGCTCCATGAGAGATACCATGTTTATCCTCCATGGCGTCTTCTATAAAAAACACCCTCCAAAAGAATCCTGAACAAAGAAAGCTAGTTAGTTCTTCTTCTGAGCTTTGCTAAAGTGTGAGAGATCTAAAGAAAACTATTTAGCAATAACTTTTTGAAATTTCTGTAATTATTATGTTGGGAAAGTGCCTAACACTATCTTTTAATATTGTAGCTTTTCAATGATGTATATCCATGCTTGTGAGTGTATATATGTATAAGTATAGAAGCCCAAAGTAGATGCAGAGAATCCTTCTTTAGGACTTTTCTACCTTAATCTTCAGCCAGAGTCCGCTAGACAAACTCAGAGCTTGCCCATAGGACTAGTCTGGCCACCTTGCTCTGGAGATCTCGTTTCCATATTACAGGTGGGCAGCCACAGCTGACTCAGGTCCTCTTGTTTGGATAGCAAGCCCTTTAATTGTTGATCTGCCTTCTCAGCCCAATCAAGATTATTGAACTCTTTAGTAAAGAGCATCAAATGAAGGTTATTAAACACAGCTTTCAAGATCTAAGTGCTAACCAGCTTTTGAAGAGCAGTATTTATCCTAACACTTGAGGTAAATATAGCACACTGAGTTTGAAAAGGTACATCACTGTAGTTAGACTCATGAGTGCACACGATAGGGACTTATAAGTTATGCTTATATATATCAACACATATTGTTCAAACTCATGTCAGTCCCCTTACATATTCCCTTTATTAAGTTTAATCCCGTTAAGTATTTTCTTTTGTAATTCTAGAAATTAGAGAGCCACACAAGTAAATAATGATAATTTGGGTTTTCAAAAGCTTATAGGCTGTATTTGTTCCTTTCCTGGTTAAAAACAATACTAAAATACTCTCACCACACTACAAAGTTATGTGTTATTCCTACTTATTATTAACATGCCTCCATATTTTCAGTGGTAATTTTTTTTTTTTTTACCTATAATCAAATTAAGTAGTCAGCAGAGAAAAATTAAATAACTGTCTTAGTTAGGGTTTCCATTGCCATGAAGAAACACAGTGACCAAGGCAACTATTGTAAAGAACAACACTTAACTGGGGCTGGCTAACAGGTTCAGAGGTTCAGTCGATTATCATCATGGTGGGAAACATGGCAGCATCCAGGCAGACATGGTACTGGAGAAGGAAAGGCCATGTTCTACATCTTGATACAAAGGCAGCCAAGAGAAGATTGACTTTAGGCAGCTAGGAGGAGGGTCTCAAAGCCCACCACCACAGTGACACACTTCCTTCAACAAGGCCACACCTACTCCAATACACCTCTTTATAATGCCACTCTTTGGGTGAAGTATATTTAAACCACCACAATATCATATGATCAACATGCACCGTTTTATTTGTTTTTGTTAGTTGTGTATGTGTGTGTGTGTATGTGTGTATAGCACAATCAAAATACTGATACCTTTCTAGAAGACAGTTTTGGCTCAATATATATTCATACTATATTTAGAAATGTTGATCATGAAGAATTAGAAAAATTAACTAACTTTAAGTTGAAAATAAAACCATTTCATAAAACTGACAAGTTAATAGGGAAAAATTAAGGAACAAAGAATTTCTTGAGCTCACAAATGTTCAATCAAGCGGGTATCACAGGATTCCATCGTGAGGGCATGTGGTTAGTGTGAGCATCTTGAGAACTTCTATCCCTAAAATACCTGAAATCAAGGCACCTGCTTCAGTCTGGATGGGGATCTATGCAAGAATTACAGCCTCCATCTCCAGAACATAATACAGTCCACATAAGATCGTCCTTGACTGCACTCTAACTTATTGAGACAGGGTCTCTCAACTGAACATAGAGATCTTTGATATAAGCTAGTCCATGCCCAGTCTTAGCCTTCCTTTCTAGTGTTAGAATTATAGGCCAGCTGCCACACCCATCTGGCATTTACACAAGGTCTGAAAATCTAACTCTGGCCCTCATGCTTGGGGGGACACATGTTTAACCCAGGAAGCTATTCTGCAGCATGGATTTGTCCCAACAGGGAACAAGTAGCAACTCATACTTTGTATAGCACTCCCTCCTTCAATGCTCCAGGGAGTATCTGAGAAAACTGCTAATATTTCACAAACACCTACATATCTACTGACTATTTGCTATCGATACTAATTAAATATTATGAAATTTAAAGAGCAAAATGAGACTGTGACTCAAACATGAGAGTATTTTTTGTGTCTAAATGCTGCTTCTTTCTTCCATGTAGGATTAGGGAACTTCCACCCTTCTTATAAGTCCATTTGTCAAGTGTTTGCAGGTCCTTGTCAGACCAGACCCACTGTCCTTGAAACAGAAGAACTAACACACTGTTTTCAGTGGAAGCCATTTTTTACCATAAACTTTCCTGTGCTGCTGGACGTGAACCCAGACACCATAAGCTGAGGCACTGCACCTGACTATTTATCTTCCCTCAGGCACTGACAGGAGCTCACTGCCTCTGCAGATACAGACACAAGTGAACATGCTACTGGTGAACATGACGTACTCTGATGGTGGAACTGCTTCAGACCTTTGTTCCTATAGGCAACAGTGCCATTAACCTCTGCTCTGTGGCTCCTAACAGATAACAGAGTTATAATTTATGTAAAGATGCAAAATAACTATGCAATTCCTTCCACAAACACAAGGATGCCACACTGTGATGCTCCTACACAGGGTTTCAAATTACAAAAAACAAATCTGCAGACTTAGTAGAAAAAAAGGAGCACAAAAGGTTAACAGAGTTGAGCTCTAAGCAAAGCTAGACCTGTGGATGTTCCAGTTGGGCAATGTGGCCTCCTGTGTCCACTGGACCTAGCCAGTTTCTCTGGAAATGAAATGCTGATAAGATGAAACAAAACACAAACACACAAACAAAAAACTGTCACCAAAAGTTGACTATCAATCTCCCTCACTGGTCTAAGGGACTGGTAAGCTACTCTCAGCATACAAGGGGACTCAAGTAGCACGGTCACTACTGCTCCATACTGTCATCAACTATAGAACCACTACTATTAGACAAAAAAAGATAAATATAACAATGGTGATATTTCATTCCTGAGTTATGGATTTTATTAAAATTAAATATAAATTATGAAAATATTACTAATGTTTTTTTAACATTAAAAGATATTTTTGGGGTAGACTTTCTCATTTTAAAAGAACTAAAACACAGATGCAGATATTGAATGGATATTATGAATATGTGACTCCAAGCATGCCGAGAGAACCTACATTCTGGCAGCTTCTATATCCTGAGCTAAAGTGAGAAGGTCTATTATCAGGAGGAACTGCTCAGAGATAAAAGAATGAGAAACTAAATGCCGGCCTTGCCATAGCTGTGATACCATGAAAAAAGGCAATGCCTTAAGGTATTCATAGGCTAAAAAATGACAACTGTATCAACCCCAATATACTATTCTGAGATTATAATGTATAAGGCAACAGAACAGAGTGCAATAGGCATACACACACACAAACATACACACACACAAACACATACATACTCTGTGCAGGCATCCAACAGAGCCCTAGCTGATAGAGTTTTGTAGTTCTTTACTGTGTATGGTTGGTATATGTTAGTACTGAGATACACACCTTTCTTAACTAGCCCTATCCCGCTTCCCTGTGGGATGTGTGGGATGAAGAGAACTGTGCCACTGAAGTGTGGCACAGGAAGCCTGACATCCAGTCCATGAGAGGCTGTCAAAAGCATGGAAACAAGCTGGACCTTCAGCCACTACATCAGCTGCTCCTCAGCTTGTGAGAACATGTCTACACCAAAGCTTCTATGGTTTTATTTTGACTCTGATGCTTTCATTTAGCTAGAAGTTACCCAAAGATACTCCTGGGTACCAGAAGAAAATGATATATGTGTCTGCCTACCTGTTCTCAAAAAGTGGTTAAAACAAAGATTTTTAAAAGTTACATATATCCAATGTAACTATAAGCTGAGAATGTCTAAACTCCAAAATATTAGAAGTAAAAACAATACTAAATTCCACATTCTAGTTTACATATTACATTGTTGGTTAATGATTCACATATTTAAAACAAACAAACAACTGAACTGAACTGAAACCAATACAACTGGACAAACCACACAACTAGGAAAACCAAATGAACTAAATGGTAGGAATGAGTAAGACAACCAGGCTAATGAGGACATGTTTTTGTGTATGTGGAGAAAGAAGGGAGGAAGAGAAAAATCAAGTAACATCAGTAAAAAAAAGTATTGTTAGTACTATTAATCTATGGCTGAAGACAAAAAGCTCTATAAACATAAATTCTAGTGAGAAAATGAGATAGTAATTTTGAAATTATATATTTTAGGACAGAGCAAGTTTGCAAGTAAATGCTGAATGAGAGGCGAGTCTCTGCAAAGGGGAGTATACCAAGGAAGGTAGCGTGGACTCTCTCACAGACGGAAACTAGGGTATCAGTACAGACTTGCCTTTTAATGATCAGGACAAAGCAGATGTAGATGTTTAATACCCATGTGGTTACTTACTTTCTGGTTCTGTCTCCTAGAAGCTCTACAGTGCGCACACCTGGCAGCTAATTGGGCTCCTAAATAGCATTTTTCAACAAAAGGAAACCAGGCTTTTTGAAATCAATGACTAAGTCAAGAGCCAGTCACAGAACGTACAAATAGGACTCCCAAGCCTGAGTACCAGACAGTGAGGAAGTGCTCCAGAAATGATGGGTACTCTGGAAAAGAAGAAAACCTGAAGAGAAATCCCAGTTACTATCTCTGGACGACTTAAACAAAATCAAACCACTATGATGGGTTAGAACCATGGAACAAATAAAAACCGGTATGACCACAGTGAAATAAATAAGCAACTGAATAAATATATTTATGTGGACAAGTGATGGAAACAAATCTCATCACAGTCATACTAATCTCATGATTATTTAGCAATCATTAACTCATGCAAAAATAAGTACATGGAGGTATGAGGATGGAACATAATAATAATAATAATTATAACAAGAACAATAATCATCTCAAAGTATCCAACAATCTACTTAATTATATAAAAGAAAATGTAACTATACCTAGAAGAAATATATTCCCTAGCACTTCAAGTTAACACTATTAGTCATGAAACAAAGCAGCACTATGTATTTCCCAATATAATACACTAAGAAAGACACATCACTTCTGTGGTCTCCTACTAAAAATGTAAAACCTGAATATATGACAATGTTAAACTGAATAACATTGAATAAAATAATTTTCCACTGCTTTTTAAAACTATCAAGGTCATAAAAGACCAAACACATAAATCAGACTAAAAAGCTGTTAGACTTGAGACTACAGATACATGACAGATACAGCGTGTGTTCTTAGGAGATGCAGATCAGAAAGTGGACTAGTGTGTCAACTGACAGTGGGTGACCTGGGTATCAGCGAGGAAGCATACTGAATATATGTGCTTGTGGTTGAGCCATTACTATTTACAGAACTGGATTGAAATATACACAGAAATTTATATACAATTTACACAACATTTTGTAAGTCTGAAATTACTTTAAAACAAAAGTTAAGCCCACAGCTGCTGTTGTTCTTCCCAATGCCCAACAGTCACACACTTCATGTTCTCTTCTCCATTTCTTCTCTGAATTTTACATGAGAACACAAGACCAGTGTCTTAAGCAACATGGTGAGTAGGCCCTGATTACTGAAATGATGAAATTGGAAAGTGACCACACAGAAAAGAGGCAGCAGAGTGAACAGCAAGGGCACCGCAAGAGGAAGTCTTTGTGGGCTGCTCATCTAACATCTAGACTGAGATCTAGAATCAAGAAACTTGACCCCAAATCCAACCAAAAACTGCAAAAATGAATTAAATGTACAGTTCTCAAAAGAGAAAGTGGAAATGGTTAATATGTATGTAGACAAATGCCCAACATCCTTATCCACCAGGTAAATCAAAATCAAAACCACATTGAGATTCTATTTTACCCTGGCCAAAATGGCTAAAATCAAGACAATAAATGCTGGTAACGATGTGGGGCAAAATAAAACCTTAAACATTTAGTGGCAGGAATGCAAAGTAGACCACACACTATGGAAATCTGCATGGAGATACTTAATAAAGTTAGAAATAGGGCTACCACATGATCCAGCTACACCTCTCCTGGGTAAATAGCTGAGAGATTCTACATCAACATACATATAGATATCTGTACATCACAGTGGCCAAGTAATGGGATAAGCCTACCTGCCCATAAAGATGAGAAGGCAATGGAAATGTGGAGGTTTATGAAGCCATAAGAGAAGAATGAACTGAGAAGACAGACAGAAATGGAGATCTATAGGTTAAACAATAAGCCAGACCTGGAAAGACAAACATTGTGTCTTGTTTCTCATATGTAGACCCAGATTTTAAAAATGAACACAAGACCATTGGAAAGAGAAAGGTCCCAGTGAGAATGGGGAAAGGGACAGGAAGCAATGGGAGGATAAGACTAAAACTCACATCAATGTGTGCAGGTGTCCTAATGAAGCTCTCACTAAGGACAATGAACACAGTGATTACATTTTATAAGATACCAGGACATAGTCAACCACTATAGACAACTGAGCTGGCAGAGGGAGAGAAAGCCAGGGAATGGCATCTGGTAACATTTGATAACTTCAAGTCTATTTCTGGAACGCAGCCATTACTAACGAAGACCCATGAAGCCTACAAACATTTTGTCTATGTGAAGAAGTTCAGAAGAGCCTCCTGCCTCACTATTGCTCCAGCACGCTAGAAAACGCTGCTAAAGATTACAGCAAACTGATGACTTGCCTGAACCCAGGGCTTAGCTTTTCCTCCTGCACTGTTGATGAAGTTGAGTAGCCCAACTCCCCTCTAATCCCAGGCAAAATTCTGAGCATCAGCAAACTCTCTGCTCACCTCCCTGCATCTGAGCACATCTCCAGCTTCCTTTTCTACCCTTGCCCATCTCCACTACGACAGCCAAGTTCACAAACCCGACTATTCCCACAGTCCTCCCTCCCTCGGTCAGGTTGTTTCTCGGGACAGCAATCTGTCATATACCTCGCCGGCATCGTGTTCCCTGATCAGAACACAGCTGCCTCCCCAGTCTGCCCATTCCATGCCATCTTTGTCCAGTGGTGTCTTCCTATTTTCACACAACAGACTGGCTCTGAAGAACTGTCAGAGGAGTCTTTTCTCAATGTGCTCATGAATGGCTCTATGTGATCCATGAGACTTGTGCCATGTGTCAACTTCTGTCTTGGCGCCTGAACTCTTTACTGATTACTGACTGGCACATCCATGTTCTCTGGTAGGAAATCCCACAACAAAGACCACTACCTTGTCTGAAGTGAGAATATTACAGGTTTTATACAATCTAATCTTCACAATGATTATATTATTTCAGTTGATACATGAGAGAATTACTAACTTTTCCCCATTCACAGCTAGTGGGTAGTGAAATTGAGTTTGAATACAGGTTTCTGTGTGTGAAACCTGACTCCAGAAGTAAGAACCTTATCTATTTCTGTACCCAGAGCTTGCAGATCATAGCATATACTATATGCATGAAGAATCTCTGAAGAAAATTTCATGTGTATTGCAACAATCTCTAACAGTATGGGATTTCCCAACATTTCATTTGAATGGTAGTTACCACACACAGCACTGCTTTGAGACATCCTGAAATGACAAATAAATGCTTTGTTATCCTTCAGACTCCTGATTTCTTCCATCTTATAAAACCCAATGCATGAAAGGAGGAAGAGGCTTTCTGGAGAACACTATGTAGTGCAACATGGCCAGGTGCTGCTGCTGAGTTCTGTGCATGCTCCCAGCAAATGGAGCTTTATAGCACATAGCCAAGAACACAGACTCTGGGACTGCACAGGACTGAATTGAAGTTCCTGCCTCATCACTCACAAGCCAGTCATGACCTATCAACTAAATCAAGGAGGGTGCTGACCACTCTCTATGACAGTTCTAATGTATACATAGCACACAACTCAGTCTCCTCTTCTTCTGCAAATGACTCCCTAGCAGTGAGAGGGATAATATCTATAAAAAAAGAACCAAAAGGTTCACAATGGGAGACTCCAGAGATCTCTAAACAATTAACGTGGATGCTCTTTTGACCAATCATTGTGGGAAAATAGATCATAGAGTTTTCTTGAGGAATCCCAGATCTCCTCCTCACGGCTGAATAAAAAGGCTGTAGCTTACTTGCACATGAAAAGCAGCAAGCTAATCAGAAGTCACCGTGAGGAAAGTGTGGTAAACTAACAAAACCACGTCAGTGCTGCAGGCCACTCTGTAAGGACATCTTTTCATCACTGTAAGTAAATCGCCTGCCTGCAGATAAGGAGCCGGCAGCAAAGCCAAGAACAACACACTCAAAAGTTGCAGTTCTGCCTTGCCACCTGAAGCATGACCTTGGATAGGCTCTTAAACACTTCATATTCATTTATTCAACAAATATTTACAGAGTGTCTTTCAGATCCCTGCTCTCACAGAATTTATATTCTAATAGAAGAAGAAAGCCATCATATAACAAACAAGCAGAGATGGGAAGGAAGGAGTTTTCAGATAGTGGCAAGTGACTTAGAATTAAGACAGAGATGAAGCAGATTGTACTGGACTGTGGAGTCATTTTAGAAAGGCCACATCTGCACTAAATAAAACTGGAGTGACTCCTCAGGTCTTAATGTCCAGATATTTTCCTACAAAATAGCTACTGAGCAGGAAGTAAAGAAAGCCTCTGTCAGCTCCAAGACGGCAGGATATTGTAGTAATAGGGACACATTATCTCTGTGTACACTCATAGGCCCTACATCATGCCATATCTGTGTTTGGTTAAGCTGATCACATGTGGATTTGTTTCAGGGAACTACATAGTTTTGCATATTGAATTTCTTTAGCTCTATCTGACAGAAGTACATATTTTGCTAATATTCTGGCAAATGAAGGCCAGTTGATCCCTAACAGAAGGGTTAGCATGGACTTACATTGTTTCAAACTAGGCAGTTATATGACTTCTTAACAAGATAAGGTGTTATCTTAAGCTATATCTCTCCAGCGATGCCTTGCACACCAATTCAGATATGCCTGAAAGTAAGAAGGCAAAACTCTCAAGCTATGTGTCTCCTTGTACATAAATATATGGGAAAGCCTGAGGTGCTGAGGTATGGAAGTTTTCAAAAGAAACATTAGTATTTTGACCCACATTTTTCATGCACCAGTTAACTAGAAAATTACAAAAGCTGAAAAACTCTGATAAACTGCACCAAAGGGATTAATGTAAGACACCCTCCCCTCCCTCTCATCGCACCCCACTCATACCATGAAGGGGCACATTTCTGGGAAGGAAATTAAAGCCTCTCAAAGTACTAAAATGAGGGTCTCTGAATTTTTAATTCTGTTAACTAATCATTAGAAAACATAGAAATTGCTGCCTCTCTGTGACAGTCAGAGGTATGTGTCACAGACATGCTGAATCCTCCAGGTGCTGCTGGTTTCCCAGCAACACAATGATTCGTAGGGCCACTACTTTGGGCACTTCAAGAATAATTAACTATTAAGCCCCTCTTTGATGTATGCAAAGTCTGCCTGAGAGGATCAGCAGCACAGTGAGTGTGGCCCCCACATTTTCTTTTTGTAACTGAGCACTGCAATATCATTATCTAGTCTCATCTTCAGTCTGGAAGAATGGGTCTCTATCAGCACTGAAATATGTGTGAGGAAGAAAGAGGTGGTAAGGAAACTGTATCCAACAGGGAAACACTCTGTTCTTCTGGGACACAATGATGGTGAGGACCGAATGGCAGAGGTGAGCAGATCACTGTCCACCTTAGTTCAAGGTTCCATTTTACACACACAGTGTCCAAGACCTCAAACTTTCCCAGGGTTACAGACCTAGTGGCAGAAGACTGACAGAGACATTCAATGCCAACAAGTGTCCCAATCTTTCCATTGTTCTAAAGAAATAATCTTTCACACAATCTTTGAAATTCAGGAATTGAAAAGATGATCTGAACCACAGGTATAGTTAACACAACATTCCACTGTTCCATCCTGAAACGACTGCTTCATTTCCTAAGGACCAAAAAGTTGCTTCACCTAGAGGTGAAAATTCCTCATCAAATTCCCCTGTCCTCCCCAAAAGACCTGAATGCCCACTACCAGACAGTCATGGAGAACACACACCACAGCGTTTCTCAGAGAATCCTTAGGATGGCAGCACATCGACGCCAGCATGGGTGTGCTCATTTCTGCTACCAAATATTTAAGGAACCTAACCTGACAAGAACAGGGAAACTGCTCTTATCTAAGAGTAAAGTAGACACGGGGAGAAACTAAGATGGTGAATGAGACACAGGATTACTTTCCCTTGTCACTCTGACACTCCAGGGAGAGATTTCCTGAGAGCCTGGACATTTGCTTCTTCACAGAGCAAATAATCCAATGAAGTAGTTATGCATGGACTTTAAGAATGAGTGCAAACAGGCCACAGCCATAGTATAGCCTCTTGGAAAGAAGGAGGTTTATTTCAGTTGCCATACATAACTGAGAGAAGCCAAGACAGAAGCTTCAAGCAGAAAACACAGAAAAACACTGGTTACTGGCTGGCTTTCTAACTCACTCTCTTACACAGCACAGATCTACCTGCCTAGGCATAGCGCTACTCACAGTGAGCTGTGACCTCTCACAGCAATCATTAATCTTGACAATCCCTCAACTGAGCTTTCTCAGATGATTTTAGGTTTTGTAAAGTAGAAAGCTAAAGCTAACCAGGACCTGTATCTAACAGAGATGTCACAATACTATGAAGACAAGGTTTAAAAGGAAGGAAGGAAAGAAGGAAGGAAAGAAGGAAGAAAGGAAAGGGGAAGGGAGGGGAGGTGAAGGAAGAAGGAGGGAGGAAGATAAAGACGTTTTAACTTTGAGAATTTAAAGTTCAGTAAAGTTTGCAGTGATCAGAGAAGGTTCCAGAGAGGAGGTCTGTAGGAGCCTGGAAAGGTCTAGAGAAACTGAGACTTTTTGTCTCCTCTAGCCCTGGTAGTACAGAAAAAGGAAGGGCAGGCAAAGTGCACAGGCAGAGCAGGAGAGCAAGAACTGGCTGAGCCTACCTGTGTTTCTATCCACAGAGGCATTTCTCCAGGAAAGGGCAAGCCCCCAGTCAATCAAGCCAGTCAACAGCCCTAACGACAGACATGTGAACATGATGGGCATGTGCTTGGTTAGCACATCAGTCATGTTCACCTAGCAGGAAAATCAGAAAAGACTTTATTGTCCATACTCAAGCACTAAGCAGCTGGCATAGTGACCAGAGCAGAAGTCCGTATTACAGAGGCAGCCATTGTTAGTAGCAGCCTTCTAACTACCAATGACTTGAGAAAAGACGGGCATGCAGATGCTGCTTACCTGTCTCTGAGGCCATGCTGCTCTGAGAATGGCTTCTGTTCGGAAGAATACCAGAAGCTTGCTGTCCTCTTCATTCAAGTGGAAGGACTGCCCCAAGAGCTGCAGCACCTGGATTCGAGGCCTCACAGGACATGTGTCTTCAGCACAGAAAGGCCGCAGCCACTGCAGCATGTCTTCAGCAGACACCAGCTCCTCCCTGCAGAGTGGACAAAGTGGAAAGACTAGCTCTTGAGGCTTTTTGTGTCCCTTCTAGTAATCAAATGCCACCACTGACCTAAAGACTCAATAGATAACTTTGTTCTCTTAAAAGGAAAAGATTAAGTTTTTAAGTGACTTACAACAAACCATATTGATGATCTTAAAACTATGTAAAATAAATGCAATCCTGAAGCAGTTTTTATTAAACAGAGCAACATAAAGCTGACAGAGGCAACCACTAACTACTATGCTCTTAGCTAGTTTATTTCGTATATAAATTTCACAAGTTGTAAAGCTTGTCTCTAACTGCTCATACTAACAGTGTCACTTACCAATCTAGGATTTTATATACTTGATCTCTAGTTGGCAACAACTGTGCAAACAAGACACCATAAATTACATTTGCTACGACAGAACTGGCTTCAGAGAGGTGGTATAACCTCCGTGTCATGCCCAGCTCTGACCCCACTGCCCACACCTCTTCATCACTCCCTACTGTGATCACAATTCTTGCATGTGGCTACAAAACCACCTAATACTGTCTAAAGATAAACTATGAGTGCTCAGCTACTACAAAGATACCATGAAGAGAACGTTCTGTGCATCTCTCCACCCAGTCTGATGATCTGCTTTCCTGTAATCCCAGAAGGGCCACCTCAGTAAACTCACTGATTCACCAATATCCGTGGCTGCTGCTAAACTTCAGCCCATGGCAGAGTCCCTTCCCCCAGGACCTGAATGCAGGTGCTTGTACAACCACATCCTTACAAAGCTCTTGGTGTGAATCACTTAAACCGAGTCTCAGACCAAATCAAACATTATGTCAAATCCTGCTTAACAAGGCTACAATATATTTAAATAACAAAAAGCTAGAAAACCTCCTGAAGTTAAGTCCTACATCGACACTGAGCATGTCACTCTGTATCTACCACAGGATACCTACCTGACCGATGCTATTTTATGGCAACTTACATTGAAAATAGAATTCATTATTAGTACTTACAGAAAAATAAACTTATAAAATGTGAAGAACCAGCTGAAACATTTCTAAGTGATGAATCATTTGCTACTTTTACCAGTGGTTCCTCTTCCTTCTCAGTCCTCATTAGAAATGAGAAAACCTAGGCTGTGGAGAGGGCTCAGAAGTCAAGTGCTTGCTAACAAGCATGAGGGGCTGGTTCCAATCTCCAGAAACAGCATGGGAAAGCCAGGCATGGTGGCAGGCAGGCACAGTCAGGGTTCCAGGGCTCTGCTGGCCAGCTCGGGGTTCAGTGAATGAGAGCCTCCCCGACTAAGGCGGACGGCTCAAGAGGAGGCGCACTGATTAAGAGCTCTACCTTGTTTTGTATTGGACCTAAGCTTTGTTTCCAGCACTAACATCAGGCACCTAAACTCCAAGTATAACTCCAGATCCTGGGGGTGGGGGTCGGGGAGTGGGGAATCTGATGCCCTCTTGTGGCCACTGCAGGCACTGCATGCACACCATACAAATAATAAATATACAGACAAACAGGCACATACATAAACACACAACTAATAAATAAAGCTTCAAAATATTAAGGAGCAGAGTGATTGAGAAGGACACCTGAAAAAACTTCTGGCCACAACATATATGCATGTGCACACACATCTATGTGCACGTACACTCATACATATGTATGCACACTGATACACACAAGAGAAGACATACTTACAACTGTGTGTATATGGTGGGAAAATGTTTCTGCCAAAAAAGACAGAATGTACAGCTTTTCCCTGAATACTTTGTCTTTTCAGTAGTACCATCAAGATCATTTTCAGACCTCATTGGTTCTCAGCCCCATCATTTTCTAAACGTAAGCCATGAATGTCATCACTCCCACTATAGGTAAAGACCTTGAGAAAGTATCTGTCTGGATCTATGTAACCAAGACAACATATGCAAAGCACCTTGTACAGTATGTGGCCCAGAAGCACTCTCTGATGAGAGCCACTACCCTCATCCATCAGAGTCATCTTCAGCAGTATTGCCGCTGTCAAGGCACTACAGTGTGGGCTTAGTGGCATAGACATAAGCATTTACATCGTATCTGCCCTCAGAGAACTAATACAATGGAAAAAAAGACCTAGGAATTAGCCTTGGTCTGTATCATTAATGTGGTAAAATTGAGCAACTGTTTGGAGGAAGAGGTGTGGCATCTAAATAGGATCAAGGAGATGTAGGATGTGTATAGGTGCAAATGTAGGAAAATATAACTCCAACAAAGGGAACAGGGAAAAGGCAAAGATTTCAAAGGGCATGGAAGTCCAGTGAGAGATTTAAAGGCCCAGTGTGAAGTGAACAGAGGATCAAGTTTGAAGTGAACAAGAGAATCAAGAAGCAGTGTACAGTTTTCTCACTTCAGGAACCAAGACAATGAACATGGGCTGCAGAGACAGTACGGCTGAGCCCTCTGGAAGTGCAGGTTCTGAAGGGTCAGGTCCTTGCTAAGGTCCCAGGCCTAACATTCTTCACAGAATTCTGAGCCTCTGTTTTCTTAATTATCAATAGACAGGGAAAGCAATGCCTTCCTCACAGGGCTGTTTAGACTTAAGTAGAAAAACATAGTAAATGCAAACGTAGTAAACACCTAGCACATGCCTAAATACTTCAAATAACGGTAACCATTGTCATTAAAGCTTTCAGAGGACACGGAATAGGAAAGATGGTAGATTTTGAAGCAGTGAGTCTTCATGCCACTTTAAAGATTAGAGAGATGTGTAGGCTGGGCAGATGGTAGAGGCCTGCAGTGGTCTAAGTATAAATCTGGAAGAAAAGAAACATTGATATCAACCCCTCCAAGGTTCAGGGAACATCAGGAAGAAATAATGGAAAAGCCAGAGCATGAAGAGGAGTGCTGTGAGCTGTCCTGTGGACATGCTGTGGTTGTTGCACAGTTCAACACACTGTAAGTGTGGTTTCCGGCACAAGACAAGCAAAAAGATCAGGCCAATAGCAAGATCACTCAATGAACCAACAGACAGCTCTAACTAGACCCAGTGCACTGAGATGGGGGTTGGGGGGACTCACACAATCACGAGTGCATAAAGATGGGAGGAGAACTTGCTGGGGTTGGGGAAAGGGAAGTTATAGATGTGATTAAGATATATCATATAAATGTATGAGAGCATCAATAAATAAATGAAAGATCTTTTTAAAAAAAACAACAGGAAGACAGTCATTTGAAGGCCATTTCTGTCAACAAATCTAAACCATGTTTTCAGTGGTATTTTATCTCTGCCACCTAAGTGTAAGGTGAGTAGTATGAGCCCAGATATCAGATAGCTGGAGTCAGGAAGCCCAAATGGAAGCCAGAGTTCCAGTAATCCATCTCACTCTGGCCAACAATAAGAATCTGATGATAACTTACGCAGGTTTCTATGAACAGTTACTATCACAACAACCCTGGTCAAGTATGCTGTCATTCTAAAGTGGAGACAAGGAAGCAGTCACCCAGGATCACACAGTAGGCAGTCAAGTCTAGTCTACTTTACTATCTTGGGCTATCTGTTCCTTGTCTTGTCAATTTCTCTATGATGGCACTGAGTCACTCTGGAGCATGTTACAGAACAACTTGGCAGCAACTTCAGTTACTGACGAGATATGGAAAGATCATAATGTTTTCCAAATAATTGAGTTGGACTCTTATTCCTTGAGTATATAATACAGTTAATAAAATTCGACATTTTGCAGAGACATGTTCTAATTTTTAGTTGATGTTTCAAATACATATTCAAATTATGAGAAGTCCTTCCTAAAATGCAAACACTCTTCCAAAGGCATCATGTTCTGGGCAAGCTTTACTGTACCTCCTTCTGAATACCTGATTCAGAACAAACACGCAAAAAGAAAATAACTCAGCAAGCAATGTCGAGGTATGAGCCAGACAGCCTCAAACGGTTTTAAAAATCCACTGTCATTCTTATAGAACAGTACAGATGTACACACACATACACACACGTACACACATACACACACGGCCAAACAATGATAAAACAGGTGAGTTTCTTATTTCTTCCTATTTTTCTGTTGGTTGAAACATTGTCAAATAAGTAGGTGGGGTCAAAACGGGTGGGGATACAAAGCACGACGTCAGTAATATGGTCCAAAAGCAGAAGGAAAGAAGTGATTCTATTTCTGTAGTCTTTGACAAAAGAAAGGAGGTTTAATGAGAAAAATAATAAAGAGCAAATCATTTCAAAACACATTTACCTCATTATAAAAATGATTAGTAAAAGTTATTAAATAGTTAAAAGGAAATTCTCTATAGTTTCACTATAAACAACAGGCAATTGCTTCTACTCACTGCCCCTATAATTAGGATGGAGGAAGAAGGTATTACACTGTAAAGAGTCAATCTGGTACTTTATTTAAGAACAATCAAGCTAATAGGGACACACAGACACTAACATCCTCAGCTGTGGCTCAGCAGATAAGGAGTCATCAGGGGATATACATCTACTTCTACTACCATGACAGAGCAGCAGCAGCAGCAGCAGCAGCAGCAGCAGCAGCAGCAGCAGCAGCAGCAGCAAGACAAGAGTGCTGAGTAGTTACGTGAGGATGTGAGACTCCAGGGTAGAGTGAGTACTCACCCACCCTTCTCTATTGGTCCTGGAGCATGGGAAGACACCCATGCAAGTAAAAAAAAAAAAAAATGAAAGGGACAGCAACCAAAAAGTAATTGAATCAAGACAAGATTTTTACAATATAAAAGAAATACTCTTTGGTAAGATAGTTCTCAGATTCTTTATGACACATGTCTTAGTTAGGATCACCTTTGCTGTGATAAAACATCATGCCCAAAATAAACTTGGGAAAAACAGTGTTTACTTGGCTTATACTTTCACATCATAATCCATCACTGAAGGAAATCAACGCAGAACCTCGATAGAGCAAGAACCTGGAGGTCAGAGCTGATGCAGAGGCCACAGAGGGGTGCTGGTTACGGGCTTGCTCTCTGTGGCTTGCTCAGCCTGCTTTCTTATAGACCAGGTCCATCAGTCCAGTAATGACACCACCTACAATGGGCTGGGCACACACATATCAATAACTAATTAAGAAAGTGACCAACAAGTCTGCCTACAGTCCAGTCTTCTAGAGACATTTTTCTATTGAGGTTTGCTCCTCTCAGATGACTTTAGATTGTGTCAAGTTGACATAAAATCATCCAGCATAACATATACATACAAAATTAGCCATATCTAAACTTAACTAAAGTATACTGAAAGAGGTATCAAAATATTTTTAAAAGATATAATAATCAAAACAGTTATTCTTATTTGAGGATGGGGAAAAGAAAACTGCATTCAAATATGCAAAAATATAAGACCTTTCATATTTCTCATAAATATAAATGTCATAGAATTTGAACTCCTGAAGAAAACTAAAGATGCTTTCCCCAATCCTTTATACTGAAGGCCAGTGGGTAACCCAAATGCAGGATTAGCTTTCATTCCAACGTTTCCAAATAAAATTCACACACACACACACACACACACACACACACACACACACACACACCCTAGAACAGTCACTTTCTGCATCTTTTTTAAAAATTGGACGGCACTCTTATCTAGAGAGCAGTTCGTTACTCCATAATAGTCACGCCATTATTGAACCAAAGGGTACATCTTGCCTGGCAAAGTAATAGGTTTCTACTTTCACAGATGAGTAAAACCAGAGACAACTTTTCTTCCCTGATAAGTTGCACAGTACCTTTCAGCACCACAAAAGTTAGGCAGTACAGAGAAAGGTTCCCGTTTGGTTCCAGCTCGATTTATCGGACATATAATAAAGGTATATGCTAACTTAGGAATAGGTCTCATTAACTAGTTCTGTCTCATGAACAAGAACCATGACAATACCTTACACTGTCTGAGGTCTTCTGGGGCTTCCCTCATCAAAACTCGTAAGCATGTATCTAATACATGCAGTATCTGTCTTTCTGTGCCTATGTAGTCTCACTCACCATATTTTTTCAGTTTCATTCACTTATCTGAAAACTTTATAATTTCACTTTTACAGCTGAATAAAATTCCATGACACATATGTACAGTATTTTCGTTATCCATTCATCTGTCACTAGACATATAGGCCTTTTCTATTTCCCAGCTACTGTGACTACAGTAGCAGGAGCCGTGGATGAGTATGTATCTCATAAAGTCCATGGAGCATATGGTCAAGAGTGGCCAAGCTACACTTCCTGATAGGTTCTACTTTTGGCTTTTTTTGGGGATCTGCAAAGTTCCAAAGAGGCTGCAGAAGCCAACACCCCCATTGATAGTGACTAAAAAGTGTCCCTTTCCTTACTTCCTTGCTAGCACTTATTGTCAATAGATTTCTTGATGAGGGTAAGAAGGAATCTCAAAGAAGTTCTAATTTGCATTCTTAAGTGTCAGCCATTCACATTGCTTTTAAGAATTCTCTGTAGCTCATTTTTTTGTTTGGGTTGTTTTCTTGTTTTGTTTTGGAGATCTTTGTGGAGCTTACATGTCAATCTGCAGTCAGAGGTAGGACCTCTGAAGCTTTTCTCCCATTCTATCCTGTGCATGTTGACTCAGTTAGTTTCACACGCTGTACAGAAGCTTTTCAGTTTCATGAGGTCCTGTTTGTCAGTTGCTGGCCTAGTTTCCTGCGAGGGCAGAGTCCTGTTTAAAAAGCCCTCGCCTGTGTAGCTGTGTCGTAAAGAGTAGCCCTTACTGTTTCCTCTAGCAGTTTCAGGTTTATAGTAATATGAACCTTATTGGCAATCCGTGGCTGACAAGGTCTGGGTCTCTAGGAGAACTTTAACTATGTAGTTTAGCTCGTCCTGGTACCAAGGTGCCTTCTAAATACATGTATATTTGTCATATACCCATGGATAGATGGTCAGCCTTGACCAGAGAAGCTTATCTGTGCAATAAAAGATGACAAATCCTCAGATGCATGGCTATTCAAGGTGCTGAATTAGAATGACAATTTAGTGCTCTACTCTAAACAGGATATTGATACAATTCCCTTTAAGGATCACAATGTATCAATAAAAAGAGGTAGGAAAGAAAGGAAGAGCCAAAGACAAGGAGAAGGGCTCAAATGCCACCTTCTAGGAATGACTAAATCAACTTATCATGTCTCACAGTGGCTATGGCTGCTTACATTAGGCCTGCCAACAGTAAATCATGGATCAGGGAGGGACTTAGAGGGCCCTATTCTTACCTGCTGAACTACTGACTACTGATGGATTCTGGGAAAGGGGAAGGCATGTTCTTTTATGTCCCCACTGATGAGACTCCCAGGCTCCAGTGGCTAGTTCCACCATGATCACAAAGGTGGCACTGGTTTAACTCAGAAAATCACAAAAGACATGATTCTGGGGTAAATGATTTGTATAAAGGTTGGAAAGTTGAAGAGGTTAGGTAGTTCAGAAAGGGTATATGTGTGTAACAGTAATCAAAATATATATGTATATATATAATACATATACATTTAGTTAGTTAGTAGTCCTTTACTACACAGTGTAATACATACTAGGTACTTATCTTTACATCCACAGAGAAATATAGCTCTCACCACGCATCAAAGAAGCTTCCCTTTGCAGCAGATAGAGACCATCACAGAAAACCAGAGCTGCTCAGAATACCCAGAACTGACGTACCGAGCTCTAACAGACACAGCTACAACATGACCACTGCACCTAAGGCTCAAGGAGTACCAGAGGGTAGAAGTGAAGGATTCTAAGAGCCAGAGAAATATAAAGTCTTCTGTGAGACTGTGTCTCCTAGAGATGACAGGGAGCTACATCAGGGCAACTGCAACACTATGGCTGCATCAACAATGTGCCTAAACAGGACCTGGACAATGACAAGAGGCATGCTAATGGAGGGGTGAGGTGGTTCATGGGGCCTCACCCCTAGACAAAGAATTATAGGCAATCAATGACTATTGAGATTGGGAGAGTTTGTCTTCCTCAGAGATGAGGCCCTTAACTGGTCATACAATATTAAGTGGCTGGCTCTTTAATCAAACACACAAACAATATAAAGAGTCAGCGTGCTGTATTTATATATTTATGCATTTAGATATATAATCGTAACAATAAAATAAAAAGAAGCCATTAATTTGAGAGGGACCAAGGATGCCATGAGAGTGGTTGGAGAATGGAAAGGGAAAGGAAGAAATGACTTATATTTTAATTAATATCTTAAAAGTTTTAAAGATTGGATGAACCAATACAACTCTGTGTTGTGTGTGACACCTCTTCAAGTACATCTTGAAATGTAAATCAATCCTAAAATTTGGTGTCAATTCTGTGCTTCTGTCCCTGAAGCCAGGCTAGCAAGCTCACTTATATATTTCTATTATTGCCTAGCTTTGCAGTAAGGTGGAAATTGGCAAGGTCTACCTGTCTGATGCCAGCAAAGGAAGGGGAAAGGAGCAAGTTCATGTGAACGAGGAGATGACAGGGAGGGACTCAACTGTTCACACTCCAGAGAGCCCTGTGGCTCAGAGATGGACGGGGCCATACATAGTATACATCTTGCACCATGCTGAATGGGCATTTTCCAGGAGAATGCCTTATATTTATCATAATAACTGGCAAGGAATAAGAGACATTTAGAACATGAATGAGTGCGTACTGCACTAGTGTCATTGTAGTAGTACAAGAAGTATAAATTAACAAACATCACAATTAAGGTATATTTAAAAAAAAACTCTTAGGAAGGTAATAGTTTGAGTAATATAGATTTAACCTTAGACCTTAATTTTTGACAACTACTCATGAACTCCATCTTCTCTCCAATATTCCTGAATCGAGAATACCTTTTTGGGAGGTTAGAGAACATTTGGAGGTGGAGCCTCAATGTGACTCAGGGCAGGCATTTATAACCTGGTTCTGCTTCCTACATGATCTCTGCTTCCTGCTTTACCCAGATGTGAGCACGCAGGTTCACACTCATGCTGTCTCACCTATAAGCTGCTCTCACCAGTGTTTCCCTCCATGATAAGACTGCATAATCAAACCATCAAAAATCTTGTCAGGCCAGGGTAGATAATCGTATATGATTAGGTGGTTAAAGTCTCCATTAATATTGTTTGAGTGCTCTATGTTCATTGGATTTGAAATTAGCCCAGAAGAAATAGGTGCCCAGGAGAGGCACACTGCTATTACAAAGCAAATGACACTTGTTCTAGCATTAGCAAGGGTTCATGCTGGTACAGCATGGGCTATATACTGAGAACAGCCACGTGTTCTTAGTTCTACAGTAGAGCAGACAGGTAATCCTAGCACTTGGGAAGTATAGGCATGAGAAACAGAAAGAAGTTCAAGATCACCCTAGGGGGTATAGTGAGGTTGAGGACATCCTGGGATACCTGTAACCCTATCTCAAGAAAATAAAACAAAGCAAAACACCAGAAAAATAACGGCCATACAACCAAACACTTGGTAGCTATTCCATACATTCTTCAATTCTTAATCATCTCTGAAGTTTCCCTGGCAGAAATATTGAGATGGAATACATGTATATCAAGGAGCATACAAATGTGTTGGGTCACGGAAGCTTACATGTCAGGAGAAGAGGAAGGGCAGAGAGGGCCTGGCACAACACCTAGTCAGGGAGCAAATGGGTCAGACAGAGAACTGAGTGACCTGAAAGCAAAGCTTTGGAGGGGCAGGTACCCGATATCCCTCCAGGGACTCTGCCTGCAGCCATTGAGAATATAAACTCTGACTTCTCAGTGGGACTCGGCCAGGGAGCTGGGGAATGGAAAACCAAGCAAATAGCTACACCAACTGACGAATACCTGCTGGGAATAAAAGTTGCAATATGATTTTTATTCTTCTCTTGCTTTTTTTTTCAAGAAGAGAAAAATCCACTGAAGCTTTTCCCAAGAATCCTTTGTTATTCTGTCTCTGGAATGAAAAGGAATATCTTGTTCTGCTTCTGCACTCCCTAAAGTCTTTTTTGAAGTTTGAAATATAAATAACCTGCATTCCAAAGGCCCAGGGTAAATTCTTTGGTGTATCTGGCTAGAAATTCATAGGGAAAAACATTGTCTTCTAACTGTGAGATGGCCCCCAGGTGCACAGGACTCCGGGAGTTACTGGAAGTAACTATGCAGTAGCAGAGAGAGACTTGACAGGCCAGGATCCAGAGCAGAGTCCACTTGAGAGAATCTGGGGCCTAACCCATTCCCTGGGGACTGGGACAGGGATGTCAGCTACTATGTGGAATACCTAGAAGGCCCCTCAGTGTACTGTGGGCAGTGCCTCCACCTGCTCCACCACATCATGCACCTGCAGTGTCCAGGCACAGCCTGTCAGCTACAACTCCAACATCCTCTGCCCCAACAGAGTCAGTTCAGAGGCTAGGCCCTGTAACCCACTGCATTTCCCACTCTGCCCTCCTTGTCCTCCACTCGTGCTTCCAGCATGATACTCCCCACTCTATAGCAGTTACTGGGGCTATGTGCAGGTTTGTCTTCTCTGCAAAACAGGGATTTCCAGGCTTAGAAGTTACTTCTTATCCATATGACTTACTAGAGCAGGACACACAGTTATCACACAGAATAAACACCTATCTCTAGAATAAGGATTGGAATTAGGCACTGTCGCAATTATTTTCTTATTTAGGATCTACAAGCAAAGGGGCTTTAGCAATTATACAAAGTCAGAGGCAGAGGAAACAGAGGGTTCTGCTTGTAATAATTTCTCATATTCATCAGCAGCTTATCCTATATGCTCTCAACTCTGCGTACTTGATTATATTATATGCGTACTTGATTAATAATTGGTAAAAAGGCATTTTCTTCCTCAATACTAAGTGGGGAGTTTCTTAAACCCCTCCTCCCTATTATTTTCAATGGAAACTGGCTAGCTGAGGAGAGGCCAGACAGGATTGATATGGATTTCAGCTGGAACAAAGACTGCTCTAAACTCCAATGGCTGTGGTGTTTTGAATGAGAGCCTCTCTTCATAGGCTCATATTTGAATGCTTCCCTCCCACATAGTGGAACTGTTTGGGAAGCAATAGAAGGTGTGGCCTTGTTGAGGAGGTGTGTCACAGGGGTAGGCTTTAAGGTTTCAAAACCTCATGCCTTGAGTCTCACAAGAGACTTTAGACTTAAATAGTGTGGAAACTGTGAATGATAATGGGTACTTTTTAAGTTGGGCTGAATGTGTTTTGCACTATGATATGGCCAAACCCCTATGGGTGCAAGGAGTAGAACACTGAGGTTTAAATGACCTCCATAGGTTTATATAATTGAATTGTTGGGCCTCAGTTGGTGAAACTGTTTTTTGAGAGATTAAGAGGGATGGCTCTGCTGGTCAAAGTATGTCACTGGGGCTGGGTTTGAGGTTTCAAAACACAGTAACAAGCCTAGTGTAGCTCACTCTTTTCCTCTGACTTGCACATTAAATGTAAATTCTCAACTATCGCTCTAGCACCATGCCTGTTTGCCTGCCTGGTGCCATGTTCCTTATCATAATGGTCATGGATTCACTCTCTAAAACTGTAAGCAATTAAATGCTTTCTTTTATATGCTGCCTTGGTCATGGTGTCTCTTCATAGCAATAGTAAAGCAACTAAAACACAAGGAAAGTCATTCAGTGTAGGTGGACTAGATGTCCTGGTCTTACCCATTGTCCACACTGGTGCGGACTGCCCCAACAACACCTTCCAGGACCTGGAGGGGGTCATGTGACCCACAAAGATCAGCACTGCTGCCTCTGTGATAAGAAAGAATAACTGAGTCAGAAGAGGTCAGTTGAGCCTCAGAAATACACTTTCTTTTGATATACTCATAATTTTGGATTATGACATGGTAAGGTGCTCGCTCACAACTCTGTGTGCTGAGACTGAAGTGCTAAGGACGGGAAGCTTTGCTTCTCTTAGGAGCTCATGGTCTAATTCATGCATGTATTTCTACCAGGAGAACAACCTACTTTGTCATTCAAAAGCAACTGAAAATGAAAATATTTCAAACATTAAATATATAATAATTGTAGCTTGATGCTCTTAATAAATTACCCACTGTCTAGAACTCTAGCAAATTTCCAAAGTATAACATAGGAAAAAGATATTTTACACATTTTCAGAATATTTTTAGATTTAAACAACCTGCTAGATTGAGTTACTTTAAGGCCTTTGTCATTTTCTTCCTATGCCTACTAAGCTGAACTTACAGGACACATACAAAGGCCATGTCCAACAGTGTCCTTGGCCCTGAGAGCAAAACAGTTTACCTCTCCATGTTCCTGAGCCTTCTACAGCTGCAAGTTTTACATTGACACTGGTCAAACGTCTTCAGTACACTATCTTTAGAATCATTCTGATCTTTCAGACTTGATCAGAACCAGGTCTCCAGTAGAAAAATGCCACAGAGGCACTAATATTTCTAATGTTTATTTTGTGAGTTTTCTCTGGATAAGAAATGGTAATTATAAACAAAAGGTACAAAATATGGCAAATAAATATCTGTTATCACTTGAAAATGAGGGGTTCTCATAAGCAATAGCAGAGAAATCATAACAGACTAATAGAACAAAGCTTTATTAATGTGGAATTTTTATTTCTAAAATGAAGTGCTGCCACATTTTGTCTGTTTCTGCATAAAATTGCTAGGTACCTCAGAGCATTACTGTGAAAACTGTACGAGGCCGGGGTAATTAAACTGATAAAGGCTCATTTGATTTCAGTTTAGCTTTAGAAACTGACATGCATTTAATCAAAAAGTTCCTCAAGTGCAATACAGAATTACAAAGAATGCTTAAAAGAGAATAAATTAAATACAGCTAAGTCTCTTAGCCTAATTACATTATTCACAGAAAGTGCAAGATGCCTCATTATTCCCTAACTTCGCCTTCCTCCTTCCCACCGGCTTGCTCGAGGTGCTCTCATGTGCCCAGTGGGACAGGAAGCAAGACTGTCAAGCTTACACCACTCATGTCCTAAGGTGAACACCCAGGACAGTCTATCACTATCTGCCAGTCATGACTGGAGTTCATCAAAAGAACCGCTTGGACCCCGTTTCTCACTGCTTCCGAGAAAGGAAATTAGAAGAGGTGGAAGGAAGCTAAGCAGTCACACTGAAGGCACAGGGCAATCTGGCTCTTGGGTACCTGGTGCACATGGCATTTGCCCTTTCTCCTGCTTTTTGGTAATGTGTAGACGTGAAAGAGTCCAACCAGGAATTGGCTTTATAGCATGATATAAACATAATACTAATGAGAACATGTACTCATGTTCTCAAGACATCTTAAGAATTTGAACACTCTAAAAGTCATTTCTCAGGTTGTAAAGTATTCAAAAATATGACACACTTCTATATGCCTGGGGATAATTTAGCTTCATAACGACTCTGGGGTGGCATGACTGTTGGGCAAGTATTACCCTTAGGTCTTCTGTAATGGGTACTTTATAGCTTACCTCAATGCAGAAATTATTTGAGTGACTGCAGTACGCACTACATCCTTGGGTGAGATGTTGACAGGACCGATGGCTACTTGTAGCAGCTGCTGAATCATCCTTAGAGGCTGGCCATCTAAACACATGGCCACAGCTTGGTCATGAAGTTTCCCTCTGTCTGATCGGGACAGATCGTAGAGGTAACTGTATTTCTGGAGTATTTCCTAAAGATAAAAAAATCAATACCAAAATTTTAACAGGAAATTAAATGTATCTCTATACTAGAGCACACCTAGAGGGTCCATACACTAAATATATTCCATCGTGAACAGCACAGGGACATGAATTGGCTACCAAGACCTTTGACTCAAAATCCACCTAGATAGATATTTGCTTTACCATTTATTAGTAATAGTTGGCTGTTGTGATTGGAAACTTCAGCCTCTGTAAAATGATGATGACGACAAGAGGGTCTCGTGAACAGAGGGCACTGTGGACACTATCAGGGATGACATAAAAATCAGGCTGTTGGCAGTGCCAGGTCAAGCACAGAACAGGAGTGTGACTTGAACTGTTTCTAAAGTATAACCATCATTATAATGTAATAATTATACAATCCCAGGTATTATGCATGTGGTATTTAATTAACTATTTGCAACAACAATCCTATAAGTACTTTTAATTAGTTCCATCTCATCAAAAAGTAAACTGAGGTTCCAAGACCCTAATAACATGCCTAAAAGTCACACTGCCACCAAGGACAGGAGCTGAGAGTAGGACCTACAAGTCACTCTCCACCCATGCTGTGTTACTCTTCTGTAAATGGATCTGTAGTCTGCCATAGCTGTGGTTCCCAGCATAAAACACAAGGCAGCACATAACAACAGGCAGCCTCAGGACAACAACACTGCTTTCTAGCTGTTGTCTCGTTTCCATGGTAACCCCAAATATAGTGCTTCAGTTTTTTAAACCTTCCACATGAAATCTGAACACGTGGAAGAGGTGAAAGCCATCTACTTAATTCACACTAAACTTAAGGTTTGGAGGGTTAAAATCTGAGCATGAAATTAATGGGGCAAATTTACAGGGTGATTGTTATTTCAGCTTTTGTTACAAAAATATCTTTTTCTTTTTAGGGGGCTTTGAAGATGTTTTTACACAGTATTACTATGTAGCTCTGGCTGTCCTGGAAGTCCTTATGTACACCAGACTGACCTTGGATTCAGAGATCTGCCTGACTCAAACCCCCAAGTGCTGGGATTAAAAGGCATGTGCAACTCCACCTGTCAAAGGGTCTTAAGAAAGCAACTGTTGCTCAGTTTAGAACCACAGGGTTAGACTTAATGGCACTACACAGAACAAGATGGCACTTCAAATGCGAAGATGAAATAAGCAGGCATCTTTGTTAATAGCCCCCTTGAATTCACACACGCCATACTAGCCACTGAAGGACATTTGTTACCAAGAGAAAAATACCAGTTTTATGATTTTAACATAGTGTGTACAATTGAAAAGCCAACTATGATGGATAAATTTTTATATTAAAACATGTAAATCGCTTTTACTTGAAGATTCAAATTTTACCCCAGATCTTATAAATGTAAATTATGGTATAATAAATGTTGAGGAAGAATGAACATTGGCAAAGCCAGTTTGTTCCCACAGTAGCTTATCTGCTGTTCATACCATTATTTAGTGATATTCATTAGATGGCCAAACAGAAATATAAAATAAAACAGGCCAATTTTTGAATTCAGCTCATCACCAATTTTTAGAAAATTTTTGTAGAATGTTTTCCACATGTATATGTATGCCATGCTGGAGGACTCGTTTCTCTCCTTCTACCATGTGAGTCTCAGGGAAGGGATCAAACTAACCTCACTGGTTCTTGCAGCAAGCATCTTTACCTGCTGAGCCAGCTCACTGGGCCCCACCATTTTTTAAATGAGATGTTTACACTGACAAGCAAACCAACACCCAGTTCTGATCAACCTGAGTGAGTTGATTTAGTAAGTGAGTAAAAGTTAGGAAAATGAAAAGGTTAGCAGTTTCCTAGGATCTGTTTGCAATGGTATTAAAGGGCAAGTTGAGTATTACAAAAATTCAAACAAACACCATTTACTTAGTGATCTGTCACCCTCCCAACTATGGGAAAAAATACTCTAAAGTCCCATAACTGTTAAAATAAAAAGAAGTTGGCCATGGTGGAGGAAGCCTGTCATCTCAACTGTCAGGACATTGAGTAGGATGATCACAGGTTCTAGGACAACCTGGGCCATACAGTAGTACTCTGTCTCAGAACACATACATGGCCCCCACACACGACACGCTACACACATACCACACACATACACATGCACACAGCACACATACACAAGCATGCACATACTACACACACACACACACACACACACACACACACACACACACACAAGTATACATACACTATACACACACACACACAGAAGTACACATACAAGCAGAAAAGAAATCAGAAAGAAAGGAAACTGGTGCATGAAGTGGAGATTCTGTAAAGCAGGTCTGTTGGGGGAAGAAAATCTACAAAAACACACTTCATTTAAAAATGCCATAATAGGGCTGGAGAGATAGCTCGCAGTAAAGAGCACTGACTGTTCTTCTAGAGAACCCGAGTTTAATTCCCATCAACCACATGGTGGCTCATAACCATCCAGAATGGGATCCAATGCCCTCTTCTGATGCATCTGAAGACAGCTACAGCATACTCATATACATAAAATAAATAAATAATTCTAAATGAGTGAACACTTAAAAAAATAAATAAAAATGCCATAATAAAACCTAATATCTTACAAGCTAAATTAAAAAGAGCAGAGGCTGAAGAGATGGCTCAGTGATTAAGAGCAACTGGCTGCAATCCTGGGGGATCTGGTGCCTCCTGGCGTCCACCTGGCAGATCACAACCAACTATGACTCCAGTTCCAGAGGACTCAACACGCTTTTCTGGGTTCCATGGGCACTGCACACACATGGCTCACACACACACATGCAAGTAAAATACATATATCCAATAAACAAATGCATACATACATACATACATACGTAAGTATGTAAGTAAGTAAATAAGATGTTCAGGAATTTTTAAAAAATTAAAAAGAACAAAGTTTCTGAGGACCTCAAATGATTTCTGGCTTTTTATTAGATTCTTACTACACAGGTCACTAGACTTCACCATGGACAAGGACTCCTAAGCGTCATGGTGGTTGTGGGGGGTACATAAGAGGCTTAGTTAAAAATCCAATAAGAACAATTTGACCAGCCAGAAAATTCCCATCAATAATAAAGGTATATGGAAAGGATGCACCAGTAAAACAGGTTGAAATGCACGCATATTTTTAAAATGCTGTTGAAGTGTGCATGGGAAATTAGCATTTCTGAATTTCTTAAATAATTTCAGAAAAAAAAAAATGGGTTGGGGCCTCTATTGTGATTCACTTAGAAAGTAAAACACCAGTAGCTCCCATGGGTGAGACCACCATGTTTAGCATGTCTCAACTTTAGAAATCCCTCCTCACCTGAGCACCAACCCAGTGCTCCCTCAATTCCTGCTACAATGGCCTCCATCCCCTCCTCCACACCTACCTTTCCCTCTTTTCAGATACTAACTTTGGCTCAAATTCATTTAGAAAGAGAAACGAAACCAATAGATGATGCAGTGGTAAGAGGATAGAAGGATCACTTTTGACATCTACTGCCCCATTAACACCACTGATCTAGCTGAGATCTTCATGTCCCACAAGTTCTCTGTACTTAAGGTTACAGGTGGTGGGAGCTTTAAGAGACAGGATCCAGTGAGAGGTCAGCAGGACACTGAAGGGGATCATGGGACAGCAGCCTTTTCTGTTCCTGCCTCATTTCTTACTGATGGTGTGACAGGTTTTACTCCATCATATGCTATCACAGGCTGTTCAGCAAAGAGGCAAACTGCCCGCAGACTGACTGAAACTGTTCAAACTACAGCATAAATACATTTGTTCCATTAAAAAAAAAAATCATTTCAAGTATCTCTTACAATAGCTGAGGGTGAACACAATTACAATGTGACTTTGAGGGAAAGGGGATAAATATGGCAATAATATCTGAGCCAGTCCTTCCCGGATGTCTACTTCATACCTGCTCACTGTTCTTCAGACTGAGGATGAAGCTGTGGCTGAGGGTTTCCAGGTGGGCAAGTGATGTCTCCAGATGAGCCAAGGCATCTGCATAGGTGGCCTGAGAGCCACGGCCTTCTTGGGGGTCTTCTTCTGAATTTCTTTTCCTTGGTTTCTCTATGAAATGCTTGACTGTCTTAATGGCCTTTCTGGTCATCTCTTCACGTGCTTCTACTGACAGCTTTAAAAAGACATTAAACAAAGTCAGGAAAACAAAGAGGTGCTATGTTTGACTTATTAATAAGGTATTAGTGGGTAGAATAAAAGTGAAATCTTAACAGATGCCAATCAATGATTGGCACTTTAAAGTGTTGTTGTTGTTGTTTTTCCCTTTGAAGAAAACAGTGGAATACCAAGTATTAAGTTGTTAAGACAGACTTTGAATAATGACAGTGGTCAAAGAAAGTAATACTGAACAGAGTGAAACTGGACTTCCCATTGAGTGTTGGCCAAGTGCAAAGCCAGGGACCCATTACAGTCAGAATTGCTAGTTCTGAACATTTATTTACTATTAAGTAAAAAATCAAGGCACACGAGGTGCCGGCTGTGCTAGCGCATGTCAGTAATCCCAGACCGCCTCCTGTTGACGACTCAGGCCCGTTTTTTGCTATATCCTCAAAAGGACTTAGTGTTGCTTTAAATAAAAAAAATGGCCTTTAACAACATCTTAAAATTTCCTTTTAATTATTTCTTGGAATTAGTCATTTGTAAACTTCAGAGAGATGGAAGCTAGAATAAAAAGCATCAATGAATGTACTAGAAAGTAAGCGTTCCCTAACCCTAACTCCAAGTTACCTCAGAGAGTTAGTTTGAATGTTGACAGAAGACATGTTAATTCTATATAAATACTGATTAAAGTTACCTTGGTGAGGTACTGTTTTTACTGAACTGCACTAAAGTTTTGCTTTGCAATGCAGCTTTGTAGTATACTCTGTGGCCTCATTTCTTCCTGGGTTTTGCTACTAAGCAGATGGCACAAAATAATCAGAAGCCTCTAACTCAGTGGTTCTCGGCCTGTGGGTAGAGACACCTTGGCAAACCTCTATTTCCTAAAATATTTACATTATGATTCATAAGAGTAGCAAAATTGCCATTATAAGTAACAACTAAAATAGTTTTATGGTTGGGCTCATCACAACATGAGGGACTGTGATAAAGGGTCACAGCATTAGGAAGGGTGAGAACCACTGCTCTAACCAGCCAGGATTAATTGTGGCTTTGGCTCTTCCTCTCAGTTAACAGTGTACTCCTTCTCTGTGGCTCAGAAATACAGGATGCTACAGCTATACCTACGCTTGCTCAACATAGCTTTCCTCCTCCATCCTGTACAGGCAAAGTCTGAGAGTGTTAAGGCAGTACATTCAAGGGGCTGAAGTAGGAAGGCTGAAAACTTGGCCAACCTGACCTCCATAGTATGACTCTGTCTCAAGAGAAAAACAAAAACAAAACCATGGAATCTATACCATGTGGTACTCAGAGAATTTGCCCTAACACATACCATACAATTTCCTCCTGGCCATCTTCCATATCCTAGGTCTGACAGTATCACAGAGTGTACACTGAATGAGTGCTCTGACATCATCAAGGCTGGATAACAGTGCTGGGAATCTTTTCTTGCAATTCATTTATGATTTTTTTACCCAAAAATTTCTATTTAGAGGCAAAATTTGAATTTTGGACAATTATTTGACAATTTGAATTTTGGACAATTATGCCAGGTTGCCTAATATTCTAACATGCCTATTGTGTGGTGTAGAGGAGTTTTAAGAATAAACTAGCTAGAGAATACAAAAAAGGGAGGAAGTTATATATAGAAAGCAAAGTGGTAGGAGAAACAGCAGGTCCCTGGGCAGCTGGACCACTGCTATCAAAGGCTTAACTTGATAGTGACAAATGCTAGAGTGCAGTTACAGGAAACAGGAAGAAAGGTAAATTCAGTTGTCTGGTAACCTGACCAAGAGATTCCAGCTTTAGTTTCTTCATCAGCAAATGTGAAAACTGGCATCTATCACATAAGCTCATATTTAGAATTTGAGTAAACAATCAGTATAGTGTGATACCTACAGCAAAAATTCAATTAATGAGCCTAATTTTTCATTTTACCAACTAATAAAGGCCGTTCCCCCTACCCACTGGCCTCTCATGTTCCTAGTGAATTACTCATGGGATTCTTTTATAATGTGCCCCTTTAAAATAAGTCATCAAATTGCATAGCATGAAACCCAAGCTAACTACAAGCTGACCTACATCCTAGACTCCAGCCACACAGACAGTCTATAACTCTCGGGTGTCACCTTTGCTTCAATGGGGGTGTCTACTTGCCCTTTTATGGCAAGAGAAATCTCTATTTGGGCTCAACAGCAAACACATGGAATCAATCCAGATCTAGCTGGTTCTTGAGCTCCCATCTTCAGTCTGTCCTCTGCCTAGCAGCCATGTGCATGACCCACCTTCTTAAGTGTACACTGACTTGGCTTCCTAGCACCACCCAGACTGGCCGCTCTCTCTACTATGGACTCTCATCCAATATGTGCTGAGCACCAGGACTGTCTTTAGCAATTTAAACTCTGATCCTCACATCACACCGTTATCATAAAAGACATTTTCTTTTTCCCACTTTAACAGATTCTTCAAAGTGACTATTGAAAAAAACTAAATAACCCTGTACTTAGTGTGAATAAATAACTGGAAGTTAATTTTCTGAGCCAGCTATGACTGTAAGAAAAGAAAATTATGGCAAAGGACAGAGGGCTTTTATCGACCCAGCATTTGACTCAACTCACACTTTTTACCATTTTACTAGAGATGAACAAGCTCACCATGGAAAACTCCAGAGCATGGCTAGAAAATGCAAGCTCATCTCTAAATCATATCTAGACATTATTTAAAACAAAAACAAAACTTTACTATGATCAAGGGTAGAGGAATGAAGAGGAAAAATGAAAAGTATAAGAGTAAGAAATAGCAACTTCTTTAGTATACCTGGTGGTCACACAATATCTTCTTTTTAAAAACTACTTTTGAGTTCCATTAACATGCCATCAATATATCTTTTTTAAAACTATTCTCTGTTCAGTAAGTGCTACTAAAATAATGCGGATTTCGTGAATTAAGACAAGTATTTAAGACAGGTGAGATGGAAAGAGGGCGCTTGTGCTAAGCCGGCACTCAATACCTAGAAATCACATGGTGGACAGGACAAACTGAAGTCTGTACATTGTCCTCTAACCTCCAGTATACACAATAACTGTAAAAACTTTTTAAAGATAAATGGCTGGATTTTTCTATTATTGAATAAAGAGATATGGATCATCTAATTTCTAGGTGCTTCAGAAAAATGAGATAAAAGCATGAACCAGGCTCATAAAGAAGACATGCATGACTAGGATGTATGGAAGAGCACA
This sequence comes from Mastomys natalensis, assembly GCA_021653895.1. Classification (NCBI taxonomy): domain Eukaryota; kingdom Metazoa; phylum Chordata; class Mammalia; order Rodentia; family Muridae; genus Mastomys; species Mastomys natalensis. The sequence continues at coordinate 976,281 of JAJTUV010000902.1, forward strand.
AGTTCAAGTGCCATGACATCAAGCACATTACTCTGGATCTACCTTTAAAATACAACAGACTCTAAGGACTGCCAATCTTCACTGACAGCTCACTGTTCTCAGACACCATGGCCTCTCTTGGAGAGTGTTACCATGGTGATAACTTGCCCCTAATGTGACAGGTGGCATGCTCGGCAGACACCAGCACTCCTTCTACCACACTGTACTTGTCAGCTTCCTTGCTGGAGGGATCAGCTACATTCTAGCCAATGAGATCTGACGAGAAGTCTGCCATGGATCACCATTATCCATCCTTTTCTACCCCAGCCACAGCAGCTGAGGAGCTTGTGGAGCTCATTCAAGTGGTTCTGATACAAAACGTTAGGACTCCCACCAGCATAAATCCTAAGTGATTTGTGGTACAGATCTCTTATTCCATTTGGACAATGAGAGACAATGAATCTTTTGCACAGTTAAGCCACTATGAACTTTCTGACAAACAACAAGTGCTAAGAGAATACCATAGTGTTTTTGGTTATCAAGTCAGACACTGTAAAACTTATCTATGTTAAGCTTTAATGAAATACTTATGCTGTTGGTGGTTCTCACTTGGAGTGCAGAACATATATCATATACACATATAGCATGTCCTATGCCATATGTGTGTGTGTGCATGTGTGTATCACATACTATATCCATATAGTATATCATATACCATTTACCCATATATCTTATACTATTTATCCATATAGCATGTCTTATACATTATATCAATATAGTATGTCTTATACCATATATCTACATAGTAATTGTCATGGTTTGTATATGCTCTGTCCAGGGAGTGGCACTATTAGAAGGTGTGGCCTTGTTGGAGAAGCTGAGTTACTGTGGTCATGGGCTTTAAGACCCTTATCCTAGCTGCCTGGAACCCAGTATTTTGCTAGCAGCCTTCAGATGAAGAAGTAGAACTCTCAGCTCCAGCTGTACATCCCTGCCTGGATTCCACCATGTTCCTGCCTTAATGATAATGGACTGAACCTCTGAACCTGTAAGCCAACCCCAATTAAATGTCCTTATGAGAGTTGCCTTGGTCAGGGTGTCTAATTCACAGAAATAAAACTCTAACTAAGACAGCATATATCATATAGTATATTATATACCATTTATCCATATAGCATATCATATACCATTTATCTATATATAGTATATTATAGTCATATGTCCATATATTATATCATATATAATACATCTACACAGTATAGCATATATCATTTATCCATATAGTATATCACATACAATTTCCATACATTATATACTATTTATCCACATCATATAGCATTTATTCAAATAGTATATTGTATAACATATATCTATATATGGCAGAAATTTCCCTGCCCAATCTATTTGCAGTGGGAGGCCTATGAATGGACAGAAAAAAGGGGGCGGGGCAAAGGGTGGCAGGGGGAGAGATGAGAGAGACACAGGAGGAAGCAAGGAAGGAGAAATGGCTGTGGACGTGGACCCACGTGGCATTAAGTAAATAGATATGAAATCTAAAGGTTAGAGCAATTGGAATAACCTTCTAAATTGTGTTGGCATCTTGTGTATTGAGATTTTATTGATATATATATATATCTCCATTGGTTAACTTTAAGCATCAAGAGTTTTGATTTACTGGGTTACTGGAAGGTGGGCCCATCAACAACTGGGTGGTTATGGCTGTGAAGGAACTAGCAGCTCCAAGGACGAGTGAAGCAGAGCTGGAAACACAGCGAGTGATCTCTATGGTGATGTCATTAGGGAACATGGTGGCTAAGCCAGGAGCCAGCTGGACATCTCTTTTCTAATACCTCCCACAACATCTATACAGATATTGCATATAATATATCATATACCATATATTCATTTAGTATAGCATATGCCATTTATTGATACAGTATATCACATACTAATCAACATGAAGATCTAGAGGCTGTAATATCAATGTTAGTAGTATGTGCCGGATGTTATGGGATATTATGGTCAAACAGTGTAAGAGATTGGTTTATCAAACTATTATCTAGATTGTATGTAGGAACCAAATAGGGTAGAAAAATAGCACAGAAATTCAGGGCTTTATATGGTTAAACAATTGCTATTTACACACCAGTCGTAGAAGGAAAGATTGAGAAATGCATAGATAGCAAATGCCAAGCAAAACCCTCAGAAGATTAAAATGCTCCAGGGGAAGATAAAACAAGGGTGTGACTCCTGTAAATTCTCTCAATTGGATAAAATGACTCAGGGCAGATATCCAATTAATGATGTAGACCTCCACAAAAACCTGATAGCTTTAAGGCAGCCCTTTTTAAATTGAGAGAGACAATGGATGGAGGTAATACATCAAAGACCTATAATACAGGAGAAAATGTCTCAAAACAAATAAGTAGACAAAAGGCTGCAAGGGTGCAGTTATGTGCACATGTTGCTAACAGATATCAACTCTACACGAATTCAGCTAAGTTTCTGAGATGGCAGTATGTGCCACGGGCCCAGCTTAGATGCTTGTAAACTTCTGAAATTAACACTTGAGGCTTTGACCTTCTCCAACGGACTGAGGTAGCTGGGCATGAGTTCAAGGACTCAGGCCTCCCACAGCACTCCACAGGGAACTGCTTAATGAGATAGGAAGGCCCTCACTGAAGTGGAAGGAGGGATTGGGGTCACAGAGTAAAGGAAGAAGGTGGTTCCCAGAAAGCAGGTCCAGCTTAATTTAGGACTACAACCCACTTCAGATAGGGAGCCTTCAACCCCACGGGCCAGAATGTCAAACCGCCAAGCAGTGTTTCATGACTGTGTTCAGGTAGGGAATGGGGCAACAAGGCAGAGGTTTGGCCTTAGTTTCTGGTCCAGTTCAGACCGGGTGGCCCACTGGAAAATAACTTGACTTTGAACTCCATGGGATGGCTGGGGGGATGGTGAGCCATCGTAGTAGGAAGAAGACTGTTTGGGGAAAGCTCCCTGCTTGTCACACTTCTGGAGTGAGGCAGGCCCATCAAACAGGAGAGAACATCATGCAACTGCAAGCTAAAACAATCCATCGAATTTTCATGATCCTTCCTCTCCTTGAAAGGTGTCCGAGAAGACTAAGTCTTGGTGTAACTGAGGGAAACTTGTTTTGTTGGGCCCTGTGATCTTGGGGTTCACTGTGACTCCAACATTACCCGCAGACCAGTGACTTGTCTAGGTATGTATTTGTGTATATACGCGTGCACATAAATACAAGTGTATGGTAAGCAGAGGTTAATTAACATCAAGTGTCTTTCTGTTATTTGCCACCTTAGTTTTTAAGACAGAGTTTTCTCACTAAACCTGGAGCTCACTCACTGATGCAAGTAGACTGGCTCACCAGTGTGTGCCAGGGAGCTCCCTTCTCCACCTCTCTGGCACTGGTATCACAAGTGGCACCAGACTTTGAGCAGATGGAACTCAGATGTGGGATCCCTGCAAATGCTATGGGCAGTAGAGTAATGATCCGAATGAGGCAAAGGAAATCCATTTCAACACTACTTATTTACCTGCTGTTGGATCAAACTTCTAGAGTCTGACTTTGAGCAGTTTACTTTTGACATATTTAAACACAGTTTAACTTTGGGGGAAGTTGCCTCATGAAAATTATTGCAACAAAGCTTAAGGAGAACTACACTGAAGCTCCTTTGCAAAGCACATGTCTTTTGTAAAGTCCCTTGTCCTCTTCCACAGGAAGGAGTTATGTTGATTGAGAAACAATGCTCAGGAATTTGGGAAGAGTCTGGGACAAACATAATAATCTGGGTGATTCCAGTGAGGCCTGGTTCTACGGATAGCAAAAGTCACCAGGTCATTAACTACATCCAATCTCAACTTTCTAGAAAGAAATAGGTGTTAATTCCTTCTGTTAAAGATAAAAGTCCATGTGTTTAACAATTCTGGTTTCCCTAATCTGTGATCACAAGGACCATGTGCCGTCTACACTTGGGTCCTCACATCCATGCAGGAAAGCACATTCTAAGCGTGCCACCTCCCCAGCCCTGGAGTAGTGACATTTGAAAAACACAAATCTGATAATGTCAACCCTGTTCATATCTATTTAATGACTTCCCAATTCCCTAAGAACAAATTGGGCCTGCCCGTCTGCCTCACTAGTTCTCTCCAATCTATCTTCTTGCTGTTGAGATGCTATCTTGGGAATCCTCATAACTTGACAAAAATGTCACCCCATCAGGGTGGCTTTCCATAACCAGTCTGCAACAATATGCTCTCCTCCGTTTTTCTTCTCTCTCCATTATCTTTTTCTTAGAATAACTTATTTGGCTATTGGTTATTTATTGACTATCACACCTTAATCCCAAACTATAAAATGGTGGCTCAAACACAACAAATGTCTTTTAATCAAGTGGATCTCAGAATGAGACCATTTAAGATCAGAACTAAACAAGCGCAGCCGCAGCAAGAAAAAGCTAGAGCTGTGTGAGCAAACATTCAGTTTCCTAGGTTGAGACAGGGAGAGCAAATGGCCACGGAGTGACTTTGGCCACAGAGGCCATACATATTGTTTGTTTGGTTTTTCAAATGTCTAAAGAGATAGAAAATCTAGTTTTAACTAAGAGTCTATACAAAACCCATCCACAGACTAAGCTGGTTGCATGGGCAAGGTTTATGACCTCTAAACTTACAATACTAAAGAGTTATGGCTGGAAAGATAAACTGAGAATAAAATAAAACAACTTCCAAAGCCAAGCTCACTGAGGAACTGGAGCAGAAAGCAAGACATGATCACATAAAAATGTCCTATTGTCCTATCACATTTCCATGTAAACACAGAACATAGAAGAAACTTATTTAGAACAAAATTAGAAACTCCAGTTTTCAGAGAACATGAACCTCATTCATTCTCTGACCGCCCTCCTGGTCCTCCACAATCAGTTCAGAACCTCAGCTCTCGGGGTCTTCCTGACTCATGACATCATCTGGAAGCTCACCAAGCCCACCTATGTCACAGTCAATGCGAGTCCCATTGGCACTGCATATTTACTACAATTCAGCAACACCCTAATTGTTTAACTTTAAGTTTGTATCCCTACATGGTAGGAAGACAGGAAGTACAGTGAAACTGCTCAACAGCTATGATAAACAAGAAGAAGACAAAGGAGATCTAAAAGGTGCAAACACCATGCTGTCAACATCTCCCTAAGTGCTCATGGTGCAGAATGCTTGAGAGGCTGCAGATTACCAACTCTGCACACTATCCCTTGGAGTACTCTATCTCACTCCAAGACTCCAAGGAGACAAGGCCTACAAAAGAACAACTTAAAGGATGTGACACAATAATACAAACTGGGCTAAAAAATATGCCACGGGGACAGTAACAGGCCAGAGGGATGAAGGGTACAAGGACAGCAAACTGGCAATGTTCCATTTAACTGTTCCAAGAAACAGTGTGCCTTTGTCTCAGACAGGGTGCTGGTGAAACACAAAATTAGATCAAGCCCTTGCCCCTGGCTATGTCAGAGTCTGGTTGGAAACATGAAGAAGTAAAAGACACTATAAAGAAGAATGGTCACTACACAACTAGGGCAGCTACAGGAGGCTTTAGAAGAGCACTCTGGCTAGAATGGAAGTAGGCACAGGCAAGTTCAGGAAAGAGCTCGAGAGACATTCCTACAGAGAGGCTGAAGAAGTGGAATTCATGCAGGAAAGGAGAGTCTGAAGAAGCCACCAGTCAGCAGCAGGCAGGAGGCTGCAAATACATCCCTTTGGCTGGAATGCAGGCTGCAACAAAGCCATGCTAGAGCAGGGGAGGAAAGAGACCAGGGACACTGCCAGAGCCCCCCTGTATCAGGCTAAAAACACGTACTTAGATCTTTAATTCCTGGGAAGGGTTGAGAAAGGAGGTCTGACAGGAAAAATGACACAATCTGTCCCGGAGTTTTCACAAAATGTTTTGATTCACAATTCACAAGGACAGGTACTGTAAGACCGAGAAACCCCTCCAAGACAACATGCTTTTAAAAACGAGCATGGCTTGACTTTGCACATAATCCTGACATTAGGGAAATGGAAGTGACTTAAGAAAACCCAGTTGTTTCCTGTGAGTGGAAAACTAGGCTCTGAGGTTCCCCCTGCTATCAGCAAGAATATAAATATTAGGAAAGCCAACAGGAAAATGTATTTTACTCATATATTCTCAGCATCACTAAATTCAAAAGTGAATACAATTTACTTAACTACCATTGGATAGACAGTCTTTCTTTTATGCTCCCATTTCTGAGCCCACCCTCCTCTTTCCCTCTCTCCTTCCTCCATTTTCATGTTTAACACTAACAGGGACCATGCACTAGGTCTGGCCTTGGCACACGAGGATGCAAGTGTAGTCTAAGACATCTACCTTTGATGAACATGCATACTAATGGAAAAGCCAAGATAAAATTAAATATTTAGAAAATGTACTGGAATATAAATGAAGTGTGTAGATAGTAAAGGAAAAAAGCCTGCCTTAGGAAAACGAAAGTCTATAAAAAGGAGGCAACAGCTGACCTTCGACCTCATGGAGACCAAGAGCTCAGGGGAAACAAAGGGAGGGCTGACTTCTGGGTAAAGAAGCAGCTTAAAAAATTAAACAAAGGCTAGTATAAAAGAGAATGGTCTATGGTTATAACTCTCAGTCTTTTACTGAGCTCTAAAACACCTCAGGGACATAATACACTCTCAACAGAAACAGTGGCTCACTATTTGAAGGAGACTCCTGGGTGCAGAAATGCATGCAGAGCAGCAGCTGGCAGCACAGTTGAGGAAAATGGGGGAATCAGTTATAAAAATACCACAATATTCCAAAGTTTGATCCTCAAAACTAAATACCATTTCTCTCTCAATCTCTATCCCACACTATCCTGGAAAAGTTCTTGCCAGTGTAAAATGTGTATGTGTGTGTGTGTATGAGTGTGAGATAAGTGTGTGTGAGTGTGTGTGTGTGTGTGTGTGTGTGTGTGTGTGAGTGTGTGTATGTGTGGTTTTAGCCAATGGAATAGATTCAAGGGATAGCTAAAGCTACCACAGAGGTAATGCTGAACAACTGATGCCTTTTACTTAAGTCAGTGATCTTCAAACTAGGGAACATGTGCTCTTAGCACACATATTTATAACATAGTTATAAATCATTTGATGCTATAATCTAGCAATAAGTAATAATCACCCAAGGACTCACAAACTAATATTTAATCCCCATCCACTTCCTAAGATATACACTTGGAACATCAATTTATTTTCATGTTACCTATTTAACATTGTGATGGTTTATATATGCTCAGCCCAGACAGTGGCACTTTTAGGAGGTGTGGCCTTGTCGGAGTAGGTGTGTCACTGTGGGTGTGAGCTTTAAAACCCTCATCCTAGCTGCCTGGAAGTTAGTATTCTGTGAGCAGCCTTCAGAGAAAGATGTAGAACTCTCAGCTCCTCCTGCACTATGCCTGCCTGGATGCTGCCATGTTTCCATTTTGATGATAATGGACTGAACGTCTGAACCTGTAAGCCAGTCCCAATTAAATGTTGTTTTTATAAGAGTTGACTTGGCCATGGTGTCTGTTCACAGAAGTAAAACCCTAACTAAGACAAACATCAAAAATTTAGCTTACCTTTATCAAATAAATACACTAACTAAAGTAGTAACTCAACACAGAATTTTAAAGACACTATTAGAAGCTGATAGTCTTAGGAATTTTTACAAGTTGATTTTGGTGGATAAAATCATGTCTCACATAGAAAACAGACTTTTAAGTATCAACCTGCTGCATCATGACTAAACCATATGGAAGTGAAAACTGCAAAACTCTTAGAACAAAATGACTATCCAATAGGCCAAAGCCTTGTATGGCTTCTGAAGTTTAAGGCCATCTCTCCCAAGAAGGGCCCTTTAAAAGGTCTAATGACAAGCTCAAAGCTTCCAAGGCAAAGTATCAAAGTTCTGCCAGCACTATGAGCATGCAATAGCTCATGGAACCCTCAACTCTCAAGAGCAGCTCCTTAGACTGTGCAGTTAGAGCCCCTGCACACCCTGCAGTTCAAGTGTTCTAGTACCTAGACCCTCCTCAGGGAGCACATGGCTTCTCTGAAACATGCAAGGAGGCAGCTCTCACTCACTGGCAGTTCTCAGGGGAAGGGGAATGGTCTGATGTTGTTGGCTGCACTTCTGTCAAAACCACAGAAAGTTTGTTTCCAACTGGTAAATGCAGAAAGTGTCCTTTGTCCAATACCCTTCAGTACCTTTCCTTTAACCTAGAGCAGCATTTGTAAACTCTTACACCTGTTGTTTGGGGTTCAGTTTACTCTGCGCTCTCCCTACTTGTTAGTTATTACCATGTAGGGATCTATTTTTCCCCCTTTATTCACCTTCCAGCATCATTTCACTTTGAGGAATCGAATATTCTGAGAAGAGGAAGGGCTTTCTGTTCTCTCTGACTGCTAAAGAAGCATTTGTCCTTGTTCTTTAAAGGGAAAGGGAGATCCCAAATTTTGTTTGCTGTACTGTACAATAGTTTCAGTGGAGAAGTAATTAATTACAATATGCTGGAATTGTGCCCTCATTTGTAATCAGTTCTAATGAGGATAGAAAACTTCAAAATGAGAGGTAAGCAAGCTGTCTTAGGATCTCTGAGACACAGAACACAGGGTTCAGGGTTCCATTGCTCTTATGTGTTGTTACCTGGTGCTGAAATCAGCTAAGCCTGACTTCAGAAATATCTATTTGTAGGCACACTGAGTGTTATACCTGGGTGGGAAAGATACTGCCAAAGTTTAAAGAACTTTGCTACAAGCTTCCAGGCTATTTTTATTATTAATGGAAGTGTGTGCACCACTATGAAAAGCAATGAGGACAAACATCTCTGAATGACTCAACTGATTCTCCAGTGGCTAATGTGGGAGATGAGAGAGGCCATTCTGAGACCTGAGGAAAGTCTAGATGGGGTGGGTGGGGCTGAAGGAAGAAGCAAAGCTGGATTTCAAATGGTGTATGCAAAAGAACTGAAGAAAACCTTATGCTAATTCCTGGGGAATGTTTTGTCACTTAACCACTTGCCCATGGAGTCAGCAGCTTCAAATATTTTGTTCAATACCCAGAACAAGAAAGACTGTATATCAAAATTCAATTAGAGAGTCTACATATATTCAGAAACACATGCATATATTAAAGCAAATAAAACTTTGATGAAGCATGCAACCCCTACTAAGATGAGCTGCAATCTGATAACTCTTGTTCTAATCTCCAGTCTATGTTCTTTTTTTCAGTGCTTGCTACAATGCCTTAAACTAATTACAAGATCCACCAATGCATTACAATGCACAATTTTAAAATATCTGTAACCTGGCTCTGATGTTAGAATAACTTAGGGCAGCCAGCAAAACCGGGGCTACAAAGGAGCCAACAAGTCACCTCAGCTGTCTTTAACTGGCTTGACTCTTAAAAGGCAATCACTTTCAGTTCTGTTCCAAGTCAAACACCGCATCTCTTGGTATGCTACCATCAAATACTACATGTGGCTTTAGTCACAGAACTGTAGGCCATCAGAGCAGGGTCAGAGCTGAGTCTCCATGCTCAGTACAGCAAGTTAGGCACTGAATTTAAATTTTATTCTCTCTCTCTCTCTCTCTCTCTCTCTCTCTCTCTCTCTCTCTCTCTCTTCACACACACACACACACACACACACACACACACACACACACACACACACACAAGCACCTATAAGCTTTTGCTGAAGTCCTGTGGAGCTGACTCAGTGCTATATGACTGGTATATTGGCTCAGGCAATCCAGACTTGAGATAATCAGCACTTGGTAAACCAGGGAATGGAGGAGGTGATCCAGGATGACAGCCAGCATAGTGGAAGCCTTCTGCTTACTCTGTGTGTGTGTGTGTGTGTGTGTGTGTGTGTGTGTGTGTGTGTGTGTGTGTGTTGATGCTCTCACTATATCTCTATAGTGACATGAATTAGAAATCAACCTAACTTGCTGCTGGGAAATAACATTCTGGAAGTATCACCAGCAAAAAGCCTTCTGATAAAGCTAACATCACAGACAGCAGAAGAAAGACAAGAGGCTCTATGGCAGCACATGCTGCTGAGACAGCCAACCATGCAATCCTTCTCATCTTTGGTCACATAAGCTAGTAACTTTTCTCATCAGCTAGAAGCTAATTTGAACTGGACATTTACTTACATGTGAAAACATTCTAAAATTGACATGCATTCACACAGTAGTGCTGAGGCTCCATTACATACAGGAGAGAAATTTATCTCAGTAAAGGAACTTTTCCAAGGTTGAACACAGATGAGAATTATGGTCTGCTGCTTCCAATCTTCATTCCCTATTCTGCTATTGAGAACTACGGCATATCTCACACCTATCCAGTCAATTCAATTAACCAGATTGTGTGGCTACAATGTTAACTATGAAACTTTCTAGGTATATCTGAGTCCACAGAGATTTCAACTGATTTTCTCTGTCTTTAGGAAAATGTATAAAACCTGCCATGAAAATGCACTGATCCTTTAGGCTTTTCCTTAAATATGGCATGGAAAACGCCTCCTCAGGTAAACTGGACATAAGTCACTTCATTGTGATTAAGGAACTTTGCTCAGTGATGCAGCTAACAGGGTTAGCTTGACAGTACCAATTCTCAAAAAGTAGTTTCTAGAAATACAATACAAAGTCATGACACAGGGCTGTACCAGAGTCACAAACATAGATGCTGAGCCCCTCCCCTTGTCCCATCAAATGCTGTGACAGCCTTTACACTGGGAGGTCCTGATCTCCAGGCTGGTGCCATCTGTTCCATTCTCCAATCAGCAGAGTATTATTATTCCAAGTGAGAATCAGAAGTATCTGCCTTAATGCTCGTGTATAGCTGATCCATCTCCAGAAAACGCCCTCTGCTTCCACCTGCAGTGCATCTGTAGCCATCTATCTGTAGTCAACTGAAAGTACCCTGCTATCTCTTGCTAGATGTGTCTGGAATATACTTGTTGAAGTCTCTTCTGCTGTAGGGCTCATGACAAGCACACTGACAGACAGACTCAAGAGCAATGCCTCTTCTACACCTTCCCTTCCTGGATGTTGCTCAGCCCCCACTGACTCACGGATTATCCACTCCTACTTTCCAGATGCCACACTTTCCCTTCATTTAGCATCTATGGAGAGCTGCCCATGAGCAGCAGATAGGTAAGAACAAGGGACATCCTAAGAGCTGCAGTTTTGATGACTCTTGCTCATAACTGAGAAACGTACTGCCATTATCTGGAAGGACAGGGCGGGCCTTCTTAGGACAAATTCCTTCAGTGTACAGGCTGGGGGATGTGTTCATAAACAGCCACTAGAAGATAAATCTGGCTATAAGTTTGAAAGGTAGTTAAATGTAGGATGGACAAGGAGTGGAGCAGCAAGAGGCACAGCACTGAACATTTAGTGCTGAGTAGTATGTGCTGAAGAATGATGAAGCCTGCCTAGGAAAGGCATGATTTGGGAGGGGGTTCTTTCTAAACCTATTGCCCATCACTGCTCCTTTTCATGTTAAATATGCTTTAATACCAGCTATGCAGTATTCTGAGAAGGTTTATTTATTCCTAGGTCCTCTCAAGGATTTACAGCCCTATGAATATAAAGCCTCTAAGCTTCATGAGAAGGAGGATGTTGCTCCTTCCCAGCTTATTAATGAAGAGAACGCTGGGCTACAGAAACACTACCAGCCTGGCATCCCTCCTGGCCCGCTTTAGGGATAGGAGGCATTGTCATTCATGACTGTATGGTGCACATGATCACTGATCAAATTTCAATTTCTTACTTAATTATCACCTTAGTCAACTTGAAATAATTCCCCAAGCAAAGAAGAGGATGAGATTTCAGCTTGCTAGTGAGATCAGTAATTATGATCACCCCAGATGCCCAAATAGGCAGACAAAAGGAAGAATGCCATGCAAGACTTTGAGGCAGACATGGGCCTGAGTCCTCACCTGTCACATCTACAAGTTAGCTAACTGCTCTGACTTCTCTTTCTTGCATCTGTTAAGACGGCATTATTCTCAGGGAAGCTCTACAGCATTCTCTCCTGCTCTTACAGCGCTGTTCCTGCAGAGGGAAATGGAAGAGACACCTATCTTCACTATTATGGTGCAATTTGGATAGTTAGGGGCACTGCTCCTGCTGTTACATCCACAGACTTGGGAGGTCAGTTCCTTTTGGGTGGGATCCTTTACTGAAAATAGTTTTTTTTTTTTTCTCTCACAAAGCAGGTCCCGATTACAGTTCCCTTTCCTCTTCCTCTCAGTCCCTCTCCACCTCTCCTCTTATCCAGATCTAGCTCCTCTCCCTGTCTCATTAGAAAACAAGCAGGCTTCTGAGGAATAAGAGCATAAAATGTAATTAGATGAAGACAAAAACTAACACACTGGAATCGGTCAAGGCAAACAGAGATCCCAAGAAAAAGACACACAAAGCAGACTCAGTCCGAGAGACCCACACACCCGCACACCCACACCACACACCCACACACCTCACACCTGCACACTCGCACACCCACACACTCAGGAGTCTCATTAAAAATACTAGGCTGCAAGCTGGAATATATAGGCAAAGAACCTATATGCTAAAAGAAAAGGAAAATAACATAAATAAAAATAAAAAAATAAAAAGCCCTGACATAACATCATGAGGCAAACTGGGAGGTGGGGAAATCTCAAAGGTGCTACCGAGCTTGTTTTCAACACACTGGCCAGCTACTGCATGCAGTAGATGCTGTCTATTCTCACGAACTGTTTCTTCAGTGAGATGCCCCTGGCAAAAACGAAGTTTTCATTTGCAAGTGGTGATAGTTGGAGATAGCTTCTGGGTTAGGGATGGGGCATGTGTCCACGTCTCCTTGCAGCTCTAGGACCCCACTGAATGCAGATGCGCACAGGCTCTGTGCATGCTATGAAGGCCACTTCCTTCTACATACAGGTCACAATACTCAGAATGAATGTAATACCATAATTCCCTTTTGAGGAAAGAGGTACGAGCAGTATAGAACAAACAAGTCACTGGTAAAGCAATACAAATCCCTCCCAATGTGACTACAGGCTGCATGGCACGCAGCAAAAATCCATCATTTTTATTAAGGATGAGTCATGTGACCTAGGTAGTTGGTTACAAGGGCTCTGTCCTGCATGAGTCTGCAACAAGGGACATACAACCAAAATCACCCCTCTTGGGAAATTTTAACCTGACCAGTTGTGGGTATAGTCAGAGTAAGCAGGTTCACTCCTGCTGGTCATGTCTTGTGAGTACATTAGACTACTTTCTTTCGTTCACACTCTCAGTGTGGTCACATTGTTCCCTTCACTAAAAATGTCCCATCAGCAGCATAACTAGGTTGTGGACGATGGAGTACATTAGGTTCCTTATAGCTTTAAGGAGCCAGAGTTTGATATAATTCTTCCAGGTGGCATGTTCTGGTGAAGTGTGACTGCTTCAGTCTCTATGGTCCCACTTGTCAGCAAAGCAGATTGTGCTGTGTGGATATTACAAAGCGCATCTATAGCGCTACTCACAGTCCTCCCACTGGTCCCTGCAAAAGCTTTCCACGTAGCCAATTCTAGAGGCAGCTTCACCTCAGATCTGTGCTTCTCATTACTATTCTCAAGCAGCCAGTGAGTCCCCACAACATGCATAGTACTATCAGTGCAAGTCAGATGACTAAAAACGCAGTGAACAAGGGAGAATCTCAATGAGTTTGCAGGCAGACAGCACATGTTTATATACAGCATATATTTTGGACTACACACCTGACTTAGGGTCAATTGTAGGCTTTCCACCATGTAATACTGTGCAGGACAAACTCCCTTAATGTCTTTCAGCCTACATTTCTCAGTCTATTAGAAAGATGTCAGGTCTTCTGTTCAACACATCTGCCTCACAGGTTTATAAGGCAAGTTATATAATGCACTAGCACATCCAGGACACTCAAATACCCTCTTCTTCACCTCTACATCACCCTTTCCCTAATTCAGTCCATCATCCATAACTGTGCACCTGGCTCCTGATTCCTCTCCATACCACATCAGATGACTCTGTTTGCCTTTTGAGGCATTTCCATAATGTATGGTCTATTTGGGCCAAACAAACAGGCCTGTAATCCAGGTACTTGTTCTTACTCAGACGGAAGAATCACTATCTCACAGTTGCCCAGGCTAGAATGAGTTCAAGGTCAGTATAGGTAACTTGGCAAAATCCTGAATGGGAAAAAAAAAAAGTGAAAAACAAAAGGTCTGGGTATAGAATTCAGAACTAGAGAACCGTCTAGTAACTGCACAGAAGGCCACTGGTTCATGCCTAGCACTGAAGGAGAAAATAAATAACTAAAATAAACAAACAAACAGATAAAAGCAAGCAAGCTTTGAGCAATCACTTCCCAGCAACATAAATGAAAACTAGAGATGATAGTGCTTTCTTAAAAGTCATTTCCGTTTGTAAATGTCAAGTGATCTAGAATATGTGAAATTAAATCTTTAAATCCAATGTTCACTTCAGTGCTGACTTGTACTCTGTACTGTTTTTCGACTGCTGCCTTCTTGTATTCCTAGACTGTGTGTGTCTCTCTGACAGCAATGGACAGGTTTCAAAATTCCTTTGACTTTGCTCCAGGCGATTATAACAGGCTCCTAAGAACAAAAAGCACCAGTAGCAACAAAATTATTAATTAATAATAAAAAACAAAACAATAGCATGAGCAAACAGTAGCAATCATCTGTTTTGCTACTTATGTGACTCATACGTCCATCAAATTACAACCTTACTATAAAGAAACTTAGGTAAAAGACCCAATGCAATATGTAATATATATATTCCATAATTTAGAAAGATCTAGATTGAAAGATAAAAACTCTAGCACATTTTAATAAACAGATAGTTTTGAAAATACGTATAGAAATAGGCACTTGTTAGGGAGACAACAGAGGTAGAAGAGAGCTTTGGTAAAGAGCAGTTTCTATCTTTATAGCTACTCAGGCAGAGACTGGATTAGTGCCTCAGGCCTCACATCCCACATTCAAGCCATTAGCAAATCAAATCTTCACCAGCTCAATCGAAACTGACCACTCCTCACCATTTTCTTTGCTACTATCATGAGCCACACTGACATAACCCCTATGGTAGTTTCCCATTAGCCAAGGTTTCTCTTTCTGAGGTTTCAGTTACATGTGGTCATCCAGGGTCTGGAAATATTGCATGGAAAGTTCCATAAGAGTTCATGAGTAATTTAGTACTTATTTATTTAATATTTAAATCTTTCATTACAGAATAGTTCTAATTGTTCTACATTATTAGTTATCATTAATCCATTGCTATGCCTAGTTTATATATTAAACTATCAGAGACATATACACACATGAAAAAGATAGCATTGTATGGCGTTCCATAAGCTCTGCAGTAACAGGCATCCTCAGTATTCCCTACTGTACTTAGATAACGGAAATCACCTCCTAAGTGGTTTACTTCCTTTTGGTATCACCTGCTATAACATCTCCCACATAGAGGCCGAGAGATTCTGTTAAAACATCAGCTTGAATCAACACTCCAGGGTCTTCTCATTCATTCCAGCTTCTCTTCAAGATGGTACCACCTCATCATTCTTTGGCCTTACTTCACGTCCTATTATTCTTCTCTTATTGCCCATCAATAAACTGGTCTCTTTTCCCTCAAATAACCCCAGAATGTGTTCAATAAATACTATCCTGCAGTCTTACTTCACTGAAGTCTTTGCTCAAATGGTAGCCCCACAGTGAAGTCTTCTCTGGACTTCTTACTTGACAGCAGTCCTGTTGCCTTGCACTTCCAAATCTCTCCCCAGGTTATTCTTTGCCTGAATCCATTATTATTTCATATATCTGAACATAAACATTTATCGTTTTTAGCTTAGTTTTCATATCCCCTAGAGCATACGTCCTAATTCTAGAGATGTCTATTCTGTTCAGTGATATATACCAAGCATTGAGACTGGTCTCTGATATACAGTGGATATATTTTATTAGTTCACAACAAATTATCTACATTTTGAAGCATAAAGTCTATATTACATGGGAGCTTCTGGGAGTTATGAATCTGGAAATGGCTCAGATTAACTCCTTACTTGATTGGTATAGAGAAGAAACCTGACCGCATGCTTACTCACATGGTTGCTGGCATCTCTGCTCTTTAGTCATGGGGCCTCTTCTCCACTCTGCTCAAACACGGCAGCAACATGAGTAAGCTGCCCAGTTGCCATGTAGACTGACTTTATAAAAGCTCCCCTAGCCCTGTCACTTCCATTGTATTTTTTGAGGAGCATCAGCAAGTTCAACCCACTTTCTAGAAGTGAAACTTGCACAGTGGCTTGAATTCCAGTAAACAATGACCAGAGAGATGTTTTGGAAGCTCCCATCAACAATCCACTGTTGAGAGCTAAGGAGAGAGCTAAGAGGTCTCAGGACCTTGCCTACCACACACAAAGCCTGGGATTTAAGCCAGAGTATAGCAAATAAATAATTTGTTCAATGAATGAACAAATTGAGCAATAATACATACTTGAAAAAAGGAAAGGCTAAGACAAATGGAAAACAAGACTGACATCTCCAGGAACTGCAGATTACAATAATGACGACAGGGATTTTACTTTCAGCAAATGAAAAAGGGTAGGCCAGATAAAATCAACTTCTGAAGTATAGGGAATACTGTGTGAAATCTTTCCTAGGAGGGTGTCCCACTCTAAAGGGTCTTAGCAAATATGGCTTCTTCCTTGGGGCTGTTTGCATTTAATTTTAATTTTGGACCAGAAAGATAGCTAAGTGAATGAGAGTATTTGCCACCTAGTCTGATTTCTATATTTAATCCTGGAACCCAGAGAATGGAAAAAGAACCAACCAAGAACAACCAAGTTGTCACCTGACCTACATATATGCACCATGGCATGTGTGTATGTACACATACACACCCACATACACACATACACACACACACACACAAGACGTATGCACACATGCACACACATACACATATCTCTTATCTAATATCAGACCTTGCATATCAGAGAACACTCAGTTGTCTTGTACAGTAACAACTATCTATGGTGTTGACAGTCATGCTATTCTATGGTGTTGGCAGTTACACTTGGAAAGAATTCCTGTTTAGATTTGTTTTTCTATGTGTATCTCCTAAGCTGATGGCTGCATTTCTGTCCAGATACAATATGCTTATTGAACTAAATTCTCATCTTGAATAAGAGAGTCTGTTCCACAAAAGCATAAACAGAAAATAAGAATGGAACAACAATATTCTGACTATAATACAGAAACTAGATGAAGGTCAGATTAGGTTAGTATAGCCAGCATACTTAAAATTTCTAAAATAGTCAGTTTGGGGAAGTACAATCAATAAATACCTACCTGCATCATAGGAATCAATTAATTAAGATTTTTCTCTTTTCTTATCTGATAGAAACCAGAACTATCATTCTATTTAAACATACTTTAGTTGTTACTCATGTATGCATAGGACTCAATAACCCATGAACTGCTAGAAGGCAAGGAAGACAAAGATTATTTGCTCACAATATCAAGAAGAATGGCAATGAAGAGGTCCTCCAACCAAATTTCCTGGAAGTATTTGGAATAACACTTTCATTAAGAAGTCAGAAAATCCAACAAAACCAGAAATCAATGGGCAAAGGACGTTCTTTAAAGATTAACAAAAGACACTTTACTACCCTCCACATCTGGGTTCAGGGCTACTATTTAAGGGAATAACCATCAAGCATGCAATCTTCTAGGTACTAATGCCAGCTTCAGAACTTAGTAGCTTTAAGGCAATTGTGTTTCCATTTTGAATATCAGAAGATGTATAGTTTATCTGGTTTGAAATTAAATGAATTTCAAACTACAGTTTATTTGCTAAGAACACACATGTTGTAGTAGATATGAAAGCACATTTCAACTGCACAACTGTTTAAGAGTTTTACCACTTGATTCTCAACTTTAATACTTTTATAAGGCTTTATTGGATGTATAAATTTTATATTAAAAAAACACCTTATTTCATGTAGAGATATAGAGGAAGATAATTATGGCTTCCCAAAATGCCCCTGTACTTGCTGATTGGAAACAAGGCTTGGAACTGCCTGGGTCCTGAGAGAGGAGACCATCCTGGGTCTGTGTAAGTACTCGAGGCTTTGAAATGGAACCTCTCTTGGCTTTGAACAGAAAAAAGATATGTAGCAGAAGGGCCAGATGGACAGTTCTTCTCGTCTCTGATGATGGAAATCAGGGACTCTGAGGCAGGAATAAGAGAAGTCATAAGACAACAGAAAAGGATTCCCCTAGAGCCCCGAGAAAGCAATGTCATTTTGCTTATTCCCTGATTTTAGCCCAGTAAAACTCCAGCCTTACAACAAACCTATACTGGTATAGACACTATAGATCTGTGATAGTTAAACTAATAAATACCTTTTCAGGGGGAACATAAAATACAATTATGACATACATGATGCTGATTATCTGAAAAATAAATAATGAATACAGGGACTATTAGGGATGATTTTCTATTCCAGGAGAGACCTGTCACAGTGAGGACATGGTGGCATTATTTCTATGACATAGAAAAAAACAAACTCAACTGGTAGACATGAACTCCATATAAAGTGAGTAATGACACATCAATGAATGAATACCTTGCCTCTAAAATTGTAGGCTCCTGTCTATGGGAATGTCAGTCATCCACTGAAGACATCTATCAGCAGAGGAAATAAGGCAAGACCTGGAACTCTGTGTAAGTTACCAACATCTTCTGACCTTGAAGAAATTACCTAACCTCTGAGCTTGAGCCGACTTCTCAATTACAGATCATAATGCTCACATTGAAAGACTCTTCTGGCATTTACCGGTGATAGTCTGCCTGATACACAGTAAGTGTGCCATAAGTGGTAGCCACTAGTCATGCATCACACAGGACACATGAGCTCTAAAGTCTCATGTAGTGCCAGTATGACATCCCTCTGGATATAGGAAGCAGTTTTTTTTTTTTTTTCAGTTTCTTTCCCTTATGGAGAAAGTAGATGCTGCTTTAGTCTTTCTTCTGCTTCTCAAGAGAGTAGTGACAGCCCATACGTGACAAGGGGGAAAGATACTGATGTTCACACCTAGTCCTGCCCTTTCTGCTACAGGCTTACCTGGCTGTTGCAAGAAAGTATTCTACCATTAATGTGCCTTTTGTTGGCAGTTATGTGTGGTCCAGGGCCATACTTAGGCTTCAGAGCACATGCTTCTAACATGCTCCTATGGTTACTGACCATTTGAAAGTCACTTGTCTGAATGGACTTACAGTGTAAGTACATATCATATCTTTACAAACTTAGTTAAAAAGTGAATGCAAATTCCCATTAATATCTTACACGGTCACCTGTTGGGATGATAATATAGAGGACAACTTCACTGATGTTACACTTGAAACTCTACATGTGTCACATGATAGATCTACTCTAAACTCCTAACTAGGACTTGCCTCTCTGGAGTCTGAGAATAGGAAGGAGGTATGCCTTCCCACCAGCATGAGTGAGCGGCAAGCCAGCCTGTGCGTCTGGCAGGGTTGGGTGAAGACCTAATTCAGAATAAAGAAGGTGGACATGAGACGTGAGCCACATTCTCCTCTCCCATTTTACCAACAACAATGCTGAAATCTTGACTAAATGATTTTCACTCATTTATTCTTCTGCTCTTATGTGGTGCACATAAACACATGTGACTAAACACATGCATAAAAACAATAACCTTAGAAAATTTGAAACTGTGTTTCATGTAAACATCAAAACTGTGATAGTTACACTTGTTAAAGATGATGGCTTACAGTAAAGTCCATAAACTATCAGGAGTCCCAAGATTACTTCAAAGTGTGGTTTGTAAACTCTAAGGAATCTTAAAATTATTTCATGGAGGTTTGAAAATAAATATCATTTTCAAAATGACAAAAAGGTATTGTTTACCTATTTCCAGTGCATTGACACTTGTACTCTGAATAGAAATGCAATCATAGGTGAAGCTGTGAGGACTTAACGCAAAGTGAACTACAGTAGCACAAGTCCTACATCTACTCTGACATTCCTCGTAAGAATGTTCTGGATGACAGAACGGAAACAATTAACTTTGTTGAGTGGCAATCGCTGTGTGCATGTCAATATTCCATGTGAAGAAGTGAGCTGTGTAACTTCCCTGCACACACAGTTTGATCAGGACTGTGCAATCATGTCAACTGTGAGCAGAGAGAGCCTGAGCTTTCTTGGGAAAACTCTTGCTTGAAAGAGCAACTGACAAACTACACATCTATTCAGACCTGAGCGTCTGGTTGATATTTTCTTTAAACTCAAAAAGCATGCCACTTCAAAGAAAATGTACATAATATTTGTTTTCAATGATAAAGTTTAATTTCTTTAAATGGAATCCTGGTCTTCCACTCTTAGCCTAACAGCATCTGGAAAAAAATAATCAAGATTCCCTTGATGAGAGGCTGGTGCTCACACTAGTACATGTAACTTTTTGACATTAAAGAATGCAATGTCTCAACATTTGAATGAACTGTATAACCCAGTGTACTACTCTTTCTAAATGCCTAATGCAATTAAATGTTTTTTAGCATCCTCACTGGAGCTAATATTTAGAACTTTTCATGCTCAAATGTAGTATCAAAATACTTTCCAAAATAGTGGCTACAGCAACATCCTCTTCCCACCTTCCCATCTGCGTAAGGCTGACTTTTCTTTATGTACCACAGTCAGAGCAACAGTCTAAATGCAGAGGCTGAGGAGTGAGGAGGCCTAGCTGCCTGGACAGCCTTCCACAGCCTGCCTAGGCTGTGAGACACTGAGCTCCACATCCACAACACAGACTGTGGGCAGCTGTGGCCCAGAATGGGGTGTTTATGTTGATGTAGCGGCATTTGAGTTGTCTGTGCTCTTGTAAGTAACTGTCACTCACATTGCTGTAAATGACCCTTCACTCCCACTCTTTTAACTGCCCACTCTCCTATAGTTCTGTAAGGACTCCTAATAAACTCATTGGATTACCAAGTCAGGCTTTTGAGATAACGTTAACTGCTGTTGATGGCTTGGTTTCCTATCTGGGGTGAGTTTGCTCACATTTCCCTGGGAACAGTGTTACCCACTCTCACTTGCTGTATTTAATTGATAAACTCAACAGTAAGAGCCACTCTGGCTATCTCAGCAATGTAGGATGCAGCAAATACACATTTCTATTTTTCTCCCCTTCAGCATAGCTATCACCTAATGTCAGCAAAGATTAGCTGCTCAATATGACAATGCTATTTGGTAAACATTTTCCCCAGAACGTCTGAGAATTCTGCTAATGTAAATGTTAATTAAACAACTGTCAGTACAAGTACAGAAAACCATCACTGGCATGTTCACTGTGGATTCAGCATATGATGCAGACTTCAGGAAATTCCTGTTTGACTTTTAGTATCTGAACAATTGCTGACTGTTTTCCTAGGCACTCTAGAAAAAGCTTACACATTCTTTCTAAAAATTTGGTTCTGAATTAAATGTGGGCACACTCCTGAGAACTGCACACTGTGTATGAATAACACATCCTCACTTTACATTTTCAGCATCATGTACAAGCTGTGGGAACATCTGGTGTTTTGAAAACTTGAACAAATCCAGTTGTATTCCCTCTTCCAAATGTGTCCTCTAACATGTGGGGCTTGTGTCTCATAATTCATCCCCTCCCCTCTCGCAGTACTGAATGGTTTCAAATATGCATTTTTGTCTAAATGTAATACATTTCTGCTTTAATCTAACCAGAAAGTGAAAAAACTAAACAATAAAATGGAGGAACAATTTAAAGTTTTAAAACAGAGTTTTAAAGGTAATTATTTGACTTTTATAATTCTCCTGGTGCTCTAGAAAACTCACTCTTGAGAACATTCTACGAGAAAGAAATGCTGTGCCTGCTCTACACCACCTGGACTAAAGAAAAGAACAACCCAGTAACTGACTGAATCTTCACTACACACACACAACTTTCAAATGGTTCACAGATGCCTTGAAAGCTTAGGACAAGATTGGTTTAGATGATGAGTATATGATATAATTTAAAATCCTGACACTTAAGATATCACAGAAGCTAAAACTCCAAGTGAGGTCTAGATGCAGCTCAAGTTTCCACATGAACAGATTACAGCTGAAGAAGGTCCAGCACTACCTGCCTGGTCCTACCTCCACAAGCAGGCTCCCACTTAGCACAAACCACAGGGGATGGACAAATATTCAAAGCAGCCTACAGCTTGAGGATGGGCCAGGACACTGTGTTGAAAGGAGGGTCCTTCTCTCTTCTTGCTTAGTCTTTGAACCTTTTCAAAGACTTTTAGTATCTGAACAATTGCTGACTGTTTTCCTAGGCACTCTAGAAAAAGCTTACACATTCTTTCTAAAAATTTGGTTCTCCTTCAGCAGTGCTCAGTTCCAACTCATGAGTCCTCTCTCTCTCTCTCTCTCTCTCTCTCTCTCTCTCTCTCTCTCTCTCTCTCTCTCTCTCTTCTTTAGACTCCTGGGTGGATTGGTCCCTTCCTACACATTACACACTTGCCACCTACCGCATTTGAACTCAGCCCTGCTGTGGCTATGACCCATCACAGTCTGCTTAGTGCTGCTCTCTGCAGGCACTCTGGTTCCAGTGCTCCTTGAGTTTTGGACTGGGTCCCTGATACATCCCTATGAATTCCTACAGGTAGTAAAGTATAATGGCCAGGAAAGGACACATGTGGCTTCCTTCAGCTCAAACTGTGGCTCCTCATTACCAGCTCTACTTTGCTTCTGGTAACAATAACAGCTTCCTCAAAGATTCTTTATCCTTAGCCTCCTCTGGAAGAGGCAATGTCTAATGGAGTCTCACAGCTGAAAAGTGACATGCCAGATTCATATGAGCCCAATAGGCTGTTCTTAAGAACATCTTGCTAGCTTTTTTAAAAATCATCCTGCTTCCTTCCTTAAAATAATGATTATCTCCATTTTAAAACAGTGGGTGTAAACTTTAAAATCAAGTTATCTTCAAATTAGCTGGATTATATTAAGCAAAAATGAAAAGGTTCTTGGTTACAACTTAGAGTCTATAAGTAACTAAAATCTAGACTTTACCTGTGCCAGACTCCAAATGAATACTTTGCAAGACGTTGCAACTATCCTGTAATAGCAGCATAATAATTGTAACAAATGATTTTGGGAAAGGTACTGCATACACTTTTGTCTTGGAGGACGGAAAAGGCAGCAGCAGCTGTGGCAGGGGAGGAAAACAGTAATTGCAAAGGCAGAGGCTGAGAGCTATTCTAAGAGACACAATGCCCTGGGCCCAAGCACTGAGCATACAACATTTGCTAGCAGAACTATCTGGGTCAGGGGGCAAAAAGGAGAGAGGGCCCTATCACATACTTTGACTTCAGGTGCCTATTGATGAGGTGTGGAGAGAAGGTCTTAGAATGAGGTCAAAGGGCTCAGACTGAAACACAGATCACTGAGAACTACGGCATGCAATCCCAGAAACATCCTATTGCCATAATCTACTCTGTGTTATATTCATGCAAAAAATCCTAAGGGCTCCACCAGAGTACAGAAAGGTGTCAGGCTGGGTTTTGAGTAAAATTATATCAAGGATGGACAATGGTCTCCCTTACTTTTCACAATTTAGAATAAAGGATGATGAGTTTCCTAAGGCATACCAATGAGAACTATAACAGATTAAAATATACATATAAATTAGACTGGGTATCTTTAGTTTTTATTATTTCTTTATATGTAACAGCAGAAAGTGATTTCTCAATTAAGTTCAGCAAAAAAGAAAGCCAAGTCTTCTCATGAAAGCCTAAACCTTTAGAAAAACTTAGAATTTTTTTTTTTTAATTCAAGAAAGAAAATAAAAACAAATTGGAATGCCACCACAATTTTCATTTTTTTTTTTTTTTCAAAGTACTCTCATCTAACTTGAACGACTTTTAGTTACCTTGGACACAGCTTTTGGAGAAAATGTAATTGCATCCATAACAGTGATGAGGTCATCTGGACAGAGTCGATCAAAGTACTTCAGGCAGACATCATAGGCATGAAGCCACTCTGCAGAAGACTCGGGAGCCTGCTTGATGAGGTGGGGATCTCCAGTCCAGAACAATTTCTGCAACCAGACAGTGTACAGAGAGCTGGGGGAAAGCATCTGCCCATCCTTCTCAGGGATTCTGGGAGCAAGTTTGGAAATAGATAAGATATTCTGACTCGTGAGCACAGGCTCCAGTGCTTCCAGCGCATCCTCACTTTTATCCGTCAGCTTCTTATAATTAAGACCTATTGGGGGAAGAGAAAGGAAGGAAGTGGCTGACTGTAACGGGAACACACATGCACCTCACACCCACACAACCCTTGTGAGTGACTGGATGAAAAGTCAGCGGTTTACACCAAGAGCTTTAGGCTTTCATGAGAAGACCGGAAACTGAGGTCTAGCCCAGGCAGGACCTGAGCTGTGCAATCCCACATCATTCAACTCATGAAGCTCTCAGTGACCTTCTCCATATTCTCAACGAGTCCCCGTCCCCTTGCCTCTGCAGCTCATGCCCCACAGCATCTACACTGTCCTCTATCGGTAGGGTCGCCACACTGCTGATTTGTCACCAGCTACTAGCTATCAGAACACCTCATGACCTAAAGGCACTCTTACAGTTGCCATAAAAACAAGATGAACATAGACCAAAGTGCCACATTAAGTCTGAGGCACCACAAAGAGACTTAAGGATTATTAACACATTTCATTTCCTAGTTATAAACATAAGAACACCACTTTAAACATTCCAAACATTTGTCAAGATGTAAAGATTCTTCTTTTACATGTTCCATGATTATTATATGTATTTAAGGTCATACATAAATGTAAAATATATATTTAAGATTTTATTTCTTTTATGTGTACGAATGACTGCCTGCATCTGTATCTGTGCACTACACGTGCAGGAGGTCAGAAGAGGGCACCACATCTCCTGGAATTAGAGTTCCAAGGAATTGTGAGCTGCCATATTAGGGAGATGGGAACCAACCTAGGAGTTCAGCAAGAGCAGCAAGTGCTCTTAACTGCTGAGCTGCCCTCCAGCCCCACAAGCCCCATAACTATTTTAAATAAATGGTTCTAGTGAAGGGAAAGTTTGCCAAACCACCTAGGAATAGCGGCCCACTCATATCACATTGTTAAGTACAGAAGATGATGAAAGAGGGCAGTCTGCAGCATCTACCTGAGGTCAATGGGGAATTTCGGAAGACTGCTGTCTTTTCCTAATGTTGAATTCTCCCACTGCAGGTAAAGGATCTGGAAGATACTAACTAAAGTCACCTTCAGAAATCTGTGGTCTTAATATGTTAATGACAATATATGAGCACAGCTGGCTGTGTGTGGAAAGTAATCCCTAGATTTCACTTAGAAGAAAGGTTGGCCAGCAAGAACATGGAGTCCTACCTGATGCAACGACTTTAAATTTCTTCAGTAGGCGGATGTGGACTTCTGGTTTAATAGCCGTTGTTTCAAAGTCGGCACAGCCACAGCTTTCCAGAAGAGTGAAATAATACAGCAGCCTTTCATGATCAAGACCCTCTATGGTGGGGTAGATATACTTGACCATGTGTTTATGAAAGGACTCAGGATCTGTCTTCAAAGTGTCAAAGAGACAAAGGGTTTGGGCTCGCTTTTCAATTTCTCCTGTGGACAAACTGAAATCAAGAACCAAACAGTCTATATTACAATACAGTTCTTTAAGTGAACCTTATCTTTAAGCCCTGGCAGAAAGGCTTATTTATATTATTATGTATGTGTGGGTGGGTGATGTGGAAGGTCCCACATAATCAGCATGACACCGTGAGCAGGTGGAGGTCAGGGACAGCTTTGGGGAATCAGTCCTTTCCTTCAGCATGGGTCCTGGGATACAATTCAGGCCATCAGGAATGTGAAAAGTGCTTGTTCCCACTAGCTATCTTTCTGGCCAAAAGAGGACACTTCTAATGAGTATTTTCTAAGTAGCGACAAGACTTATGCAGTGGATATAAAGAGAAACAAACACAGGATGCCCTCCTACTACGTGGCTTTCAAATGTCACCACAGGCAGAACCACAGCAGGCCTAAGAAAGGCATTCCTGTAGTTCCAGAACCACCATTTCTTGACAGGTAGGCCATAAAACATCAGGCATTTATTCTAAATCATTTATGATCTCCACACACATATGTAGGAACACACAAAATACACACATAAATAAAAATGCAAACTTAAAAGAAAGAAAGAAATCAAAGGGGAAGAATAAAAGGTCGTCATCTAGCATATCTTACATCTGAGAGTGATGAAACAATATTCAGTAAACATCAACTTTATGCCAGATTCAAGTAGGATTAATGCAGGAAGGAAATAACTATGCTTTCAATAGTATCTATAGGACTGCTTATTGAATAAAAGATACATTTTAATATTTAATTTCATACTAATTTAAGTATTCTTTTATATTAACTCAAATTCTAATATAAACTTTAAAGGAAGTTATTTAAGGCTAATATGCTGAGAAAAAAAGTTCATGGTATTTTATCTGCCCGATTGGCTTCTCTGAATTTTATTTAACTGGAGAGAGAAAGCAGCTTTATTTGATCTTTTGATATTTGTTTTTCCCTACATAGAAGCCTCAGGTCTTGTACAATCCCAAGGCCATAGTCAGGGGGAGACATCATTCCCCAATAGTGAGGTCCTTTAGGCAGCCCACTATACCAACAGAAATGCTGTTTCCAGAACTCCCAAAAATACTTGGGGGAAAATGTGAATAGTCATGTGGCAAAGTGAAAGCAAACTTCTCATGTGTCTTCATAATGTGAAAAGTGAGTCAGATCCCACCTTCCACCAGTCAGAATGGCTAAGATCAAAACCTCAAGTGACAGACAGAGCACATGCTAGCAAGCCTGTGGAGAAAGGCGAACACTCCTCCATTGCTGATGGGATTGCAAACTTGTACAACCACTCTGGAAATCAATCTGACAGTTTCTCAGAAAGTTGGAAATAGTTCTACCTGAAGACCTAGCTATATTGCTTCTGGGCATATACCCAAAAGATGCTCCACCATCTCACAAGGTCACATGCTTTACTATGTTCACAGCAGTCTTATTAGTACTAGGCAGAAACTGGAAGAAATGCAGATATCCCTCAAATGAAGAATGGATTCAGAAAACTTGGTTCACTTACACAATGGAATAGTATTCAACTATTAAAAACCAGAACATTATTAATTTTGCAGGCAAATTGGTGGAACTAGAAAATATCATCCTGAGTGAAGTAACCAGACCCAAAAGGACATGCATGGCCTGTACTTACTGATAAATGGATATTAGCCATAAAGTACAGAATATATACATGATATACAGATATACAGACCCAAAGAAGTTAAACGAAAAGGAAGGCCCAAGTGAGGATGCTTCAGTCTCACTCAGAAGGGGAAGT
This sequence comes from Mastomys natalensis, assembly GCA_021653895.1. NCBI lineage: Eukaryota > Metazoa > Chordata > Mammalia > Rodentia > Muridae > Mastomys > Mastomys natalensis. The sequence goes on from JAJTUV010000902.1 coordinate 1,003,833, forward strand.
AAAATAGTCATGAGACAGAGAGGGAGGCAGGGACCTGGGTGAAAGAGGGGAGAGGGAAGGGGTTAGGAGGCATGATCAGGTATGGGGAGAGACAGGAGAGAGGCCCACAGGGCCAAGAGAATGAATGGAAATATGTAGCTGGCAGGGATGGAGGGTAGGGGGGATCTCTAGGAAGTCTGAGAGACCCAGGACTCAATGTTGGTGACCTTAGCCAAAATGCCAATATGTGGGGATATGGAACTTGAAGAGATCACCTCTTATATCCAGGCAGGATCCCCAGTAGAGGAATGGGGACACAAACTCACCTACAAAACTTTTGACCCAAAATTGCTCCTGTCTAAAAGAAATACAGGAACAAAAATCAAGCAGAGACTGAAGGAATGGCCAACTAGTAAACGATCCAACTTGTGATCCATCCCATAGGCAGGCACCAGTCCCTAACACTATTACTGATGCTATGATGTGCTTACAGACAGGAGCCTAGCATGGCATATTAGAGGCTTTACCAGCAGCTGACTGAAACAGATGTAGATACTTACAGCCAACCAGTGGACTGAGTTTGGGGACCCATAGTTAGGGGAAGGACTGAAAGAGCTGATGAGGATAGCAACCCCAAGGAAGACCAACAATGTCAACTCACCCGGACCCCTTAGAGCTCCCAGAGACTGAGCCACCAACCAAAGAGCATACAAAGATTGGCCCAAGGCCCATGGGATATATGTAGTAGTGGCCTGCCTTGTCTGGCTTCAGTGGGAGAGGATGAGCCTAATCCAGTACAGACTGGATGCCCCAGAGATGAGGAGATAACTGAGGGAGCACCCTCTCAGAGGCAAAGGTGAGGGGGATAGAAGAAACAACTTTGCAAGGGGGACTGGATGGGGCAATATTTGATATAAATAAATAAAATAATTAACTAACTTTAAAATAGGAGTGAGGTCTGAGAATGATGCAGTGAGGAAGAAAATAGGAAACTGGGTGACCTCACTTAGGTGATCTGACTGACAGCTGTGCAGATCGCAAGGCTACAGAGGACAGGCAGGAAGAACTTGGTACTCTTTATGTTGGTTCCTACGCTAGTAACTTAGAGCAGGGCAGTTATCAAGATGTGGATGAGAACTAGCTACCATGACCTGTCTAGCCTCAGACTATGTTTGCTCACTATCTCAGAGATCGACTGTGCTCTCAAGAAGGGCAGCACCCACAGACAGCTGTCTCACAAACAGCACCCATCTTTAACAGTTATTCCTCCTGGCAGCAACATCCTAAGAGTCCTGTTACATCACACCGCTAAAGCCACAATAAACAGTGTTCAGGGTAAAGCCATCCACAAAATGGACAATGGCTCCATAACAGCTTACTTAGCTTCTGTTTGACTTAGTTTTGAATCCAGTCCTTCTCAACGTGACTTCTCACCCACTCAAATTCTGTACTGACAATTCAGTTTGTCTCCTGTAAACTTTCAGCTAATTATCTCGTCAAGACGGATCCTGAAATACCTTTACTGACACATGATAAAGACCCAAGCACTGTTCTCCAGTAAATTACAATGTGCTAAGATCTTTGTAGATGCCAGTAATCAATAGCCTATTTTAATAGCGTTCGTTGAAATAAACTTATTCTCTTTGGAACAAGAAATTAAATCTTTGCTTAGAAAACAATTCTAAAGAAACTCACTCAAGGAAGTAAAAAAAAAAAATACTGTGAAACCTTTTCTCATCTAACTAATAATTACCTTGAAAATGGTTTCAGTGCTTCTTTCCTGGACTGAGGTGTTGCTGGGAAGCAGCTCATATTCTATGTGTTGCCTATTTAACTTTCAAGGGCTAACTACTGGAAGCCATTGGTTGTATTTAATGTTCAAGGAATAAGTTATTATAACTAGTCCTATGATTAAGGTGTTCTATGATGCCTTCAAGTTGTCAATAACTTGAAAATGATTCAAAACAGCATGTACTAAAGGGACTTTTATTTGTACAAGAAAACAAATTTATTTAAGCACATTTTTCTTTATTCAGTCTGAGACTGAGTGATAATACAATTCCATTAGCTGACTAAAAGGATACAAACAAGAGAAGAGGATGGAGGAATGAGAACGGTGGAGACAAAGAAGGCTGTTGGAGAAGCTGGACGGAACACACAGAGGGGAAAGGGAGACGGGGCATGATTTACAGGCAATCCAGCGGCACTTTGGCTCTGCCAACTACTCTCTGAAGATAGGCTTGTTCCTATTTCCTGAAAGAAGCCACTAGGCTAACTGGAAAGAGGTTGGAGCTGGTCCCAAGTTAGATCTTCCAGAGGTAAACTAATGTGTCCAGCAGAGAACTGTGTTGGGCACAGTTGAGACACAATGATTATGCATTTTCCACAGAGACTAAGCCCCAAAGCATGAAGAGTCACAAATCCCAATGAGTGACTCCAATGGATGAGTGGCTTCAGCACTGGCAACTGTAAAATGACATATACACTCTCTGAATGACAGCCACACCTGAGAAGAGGGTCAAATTAAGTTATTTAGCACAAGAATGCCTCAGGAAGACACGGCTAAGTTGACTAATTTTTGAATATTACCTAGGTAGACAGTTGATGACAGAATTGATGGTATCTTGAAAGTCTATTTTTTGTAGCTATAATACTCAGTGGGTTCCTTCATCAGGAATTTTAGTATGTAAATACAGTGTCAATCTTGAAGCCCATTCATAAGTTTTATCTCCTTCCCAAGGACAATCTTGTCTCTTAAGTTTTTGACCATGAAAGATCAATTTTGACAGGTTTATTCAACTACATACTCTTTGTATCTTTAACAATATTGCCAGAAATACCATAGCACAGATACAGTAACAGGCATCATCTATTAAACAGTCATCATGTACTGTATCATCATTACCCTCATGGCAATAGCTGATAACCATACTGACTGGAAGAGTAATCAGTCAGATGTACTGCAGTGGTCATAAGATGAACTTGGTAAATGTAGAGTAAAAACCATCAGTAATGGGTATGTTTAAACATACTCTTTATAAGACAGATACTCAGTATAAAGTTCTAATTTCATGGCATTTAAAAATTGCATAAGTAATTTTCCAGGGGAAAAAATGTAGGAACAGTCATGATAATAAACAGCCTGTTTGGGCCTCACAGTTTTGCCTCTAAGTCTCACAATCCTGCAAGTTGTAGGGGTACCACAGCACAACTAAGGGCTGGGAGAACCAAAGTCTGCTGGGGATGGGGGTTGTGAGTCTATGTTCTTATAACAGGCAAAATGGCGAAATCGATGTTTTCTTTAAAACTAATGAGAGGAAGAAAAAAAAAAAAAGGAAAGAAGAGAGATGTAAGTAGGAAGGAGACTGAAGTGTGGATGTTTAGGCAGGTCAGCCAACAGAAGCCAAGTGGCACCATTAGGGAGTGTTCGCACACCTTATAGAGCAGGTTAGCTTCTTACCACTTAATCACCTATGTTGTATTATTCTTTGCTTATAGTTGTCAAGAATAAGCTCCAGAGAAGAGGCTCATCTAGTTTAAAAACACACAGATATCATTACATGCACAGAATTGGTCCAGCCATCTGGATTTGGGGGACGACATCTGCTGCCTAGTACTGCCCTACTTGCACCTGTCTATCAAGGTGGTACTGCAGGTCAAAATCAGCTAGAGGAAGGAAAAGGACCAGGGAAGAAATGAACTTCATGGGTTGACCAGTGATACTATTTTAAAGAATATTAAGACATAAATACTCTGAAGCAAAGACTAGCATTTTTGTTATTCTAGTGGCACTGGCTTTACTAATAAAATGTTGGGCAACTTTGACAGTATTTACAAGGCTTATTTCTAGTAACCAGTTAGTGTGTTTGATTAAGTAGTCAGGCAAAGTGCTGCCTTCTAAGCAAGAAACAAAAGTCCCAAACAGCACTTGGTAAATCAATATTAAGTGCCTTACCACTTACAAGTAAGGATGCCAGGAGGTAACGATTTCCTGCTTTGTAATTGCTATGCATCTGCATAATCACACTGCTCTCAGGTATAATGATATACCAGGGACAGCCTTGCATGCTCCTCAATTGCCTGATAATTTGTAATATATTCAGAGACCAAAGACTCATCCTGTTTGCACAGACAACATCCTTTATGTATCATTCAATGGAATAAATGACACATACTAAAAATGCTATGGTATATTTTTAAACACCAGACAAATCACAGAAAATACTTGAGCATATTACTGTGCCTGAGAATGGGCAAATTCAGGACATTATTTACTACCCATAACACCATCATGGAACAATTTGATAAAAGCTCAAAAGAAGATGTTAACATTTCAATGATTAAGGAAAAATTAAATAAACTAGATTGTAAGGACATTTTGGCCCCTTAAACAAGATTTGACCCCTCAACTCTCTCTCTCTCTCCTTCCTGGAACACTAAAAACATAGCTTCTTGATGACAAGAATATGTTTTCATGCCTCATTCCTCCTCCTATTGTACCTTTTGCTAACACTTATTATCTACCAAGACACATGGAAGACCCTCACTATCTGTCTGTCTTAGTTAAAGTTCCTATTGCTGTTATGAAACACTATGACCAAAGGGAACGTGGGGAGGAAAGGGATTGTTTCCCTCACAGTTCCACATAACAGTTCATTATCAAATGCAATGAGGGCAGAAACTCAAGAAGAGCTGGCATCTGGAGGCAGGAGGATGCAGAGGCATGGAGGACTGCTGCTTACTAGCCTGCTTCTTGTGGTTTGCTCAGCCTGCTTTCTTATAAAATACAGGATCACCAGCCCAGGGGTACCACCTCACAGAAAATGCCCTATGGCCAGATCCTATGGAGGCATTTTCTGAGTTGCAGCTCCCTCCTTTCAGATAATTCCAGCTTGTGTCAAGCTCCGACAGCCACCTCTCCCTGTCCTCTTCAGCTTCAAGTCACGTCTCCATCCTGAGACCTTAGGAGAGTTCTGTGATTCACTCCAGGGTGCCACCCTGCAACAGGTGGGCCCACAGAGTTCCCCTTACTGCTCCTGTGTCTACATCATCCTTACTAACCAATGTGCTAAATACACACATAAGCTATTTTGTTTACAAGTGTTTCTACAACTTAGTCTTGCCTCTTCTCTACTTTCAAAATCTTCCTCCAAGCTGGGTCAGCTGTCTTCTACACTGTTCCTGTAACGGCTCCTTACTGTGCTGGATCCCATACTATCTTTCTTCCACATACTAACTGAAAAGTTCTTATCAAAGTCAAAATTTGGTCATTTCCTTTTCACCTTTTATTTCACTCAAATGCTTAACTAGTCTCTGGTTCTTAGGGAGTTGCCAATGGCCCTCTCTAGAGCCTGAAAAACGCTGCATTTAGGACAGCATTTACCATCTATAATAGCATCATTACAGTATAATTTGATAAATGCTTAAAATATAGATGTTAACTTTTCAGTGATTAATAAAAATTTAAGATGCCATATCATAAGCACAGCATGGTCTAGTTCCTACTCCTTATTCACATGCAGTCCTCACTTCTGGTCTCAGTCACACTGCTTCTTTGCCAGGCCCTCAGACACACCATGCTCCTAGTCAAAGGACCTCTATGCTTGCTAAATCATCTGCCACAAAAATGGCTCCTTTCCATTTCCAGGACAGTTGAATCTAACTTAATATTGAGATCTCAACTGGTAAAAGTCCACGTTGAATTGCCCTAATGAAAAGAAGGCATCATAATATAAAGTTTACTCAAATCACAGACCTAGAAGCTAAAGCCATTCTTCCTGGTTGAGTTTCTAAGTCTGCACAAAGTATTGCAGGGTGAAGGAAGAGCAGCACATACTGTCTTACTGTCTTGTCTCCTCTAATACAGTCTCCACAACAAATGGAAGCTCTATTCTGACTACCTTTTCCAATCCCAATCAACTTCCCAATGCTGATCTAAACACCATAGCAGGGTTACATTACTACCCCTTTATTGTCTTCTAGTGGGATTAAATCTCAATAAGTAAACACGAGGGAGCTACTCAAACCACACCCAAAGCACAGCACAGCTCAAAGGGTACGCTGTTGGGAAAGCCTTCGCTAACCAATCTACCTTCCTTATTGAGCTTTCTTACATACAGTATAAAAGTTTTATTTTCATACTCCTTAAGCCAGTATTCAATTGTCGTCAGATGCCTACTGCAGACTGAAAGTTCCAAGGTACCAAGATACTCACCCATATTCTCCACTACTAAAACACCACTGCCAGTGGATTCTCAATAAACATATGAATGTATTGTAAAATGTCTAACTCAGAGCTCTGATGAAAAATAAAACTTATGGACTATTGGAAAAGGAAAGCCTGTGCCGAGACAGCCTGGGCTATAGCTAAGAGGCACAATGGCATTGCACGGTTTTCAGACTGTTCTAAATAGAACCTGAAGAGACAGGCATGGACATTAACATGCATGTCAACTGTACTTACCCACTGTCACTGAACAGGAACTCCAAATGGGTCATGAAGACTTCCCACTGTGAGATACTGTACCTCTGTGCCAGGGAAAGAGCAATGCTGTAGACATTTTCCTCAAGGGTTCTTCAGGAGTGGTCACCAAGCATAGAGAAAGGAAAGAAAAGAAACAAATGACACGAATCAGCAAAGAAAATTCTCTTCTGGACAGAGCTCTGTCAAGGATGGCAGCACAGTTGTCCCTAGGTCAGCTCTTGAGAAGACACCGGAAGGACTACAAGCTCCCATTCACAGTGCTGCAAGGCTGCTTACGGGACTTGTCTGCCAGTGGCCTCCCTGTCAAGGTTAATTCTAACCATATGGGCCACCTGGCCATGTGAAGAAACATTCTAATTGTCACAAATAGGGTGGGATTTGTGGTCAGAAGCCAGATATGATACTGAATATCCTTCAAAGCATAGGCTGGCCATCTCCAAGAGAGAACTACCCAGTCAAATAGCAATATTTCTGAAGAAAGAAAATAATAAGAATTCTGATTTAGATTCTATAGCCCCCAGGTGATAATTTGAAAAGTATGGAAGTAAACCATAAAAAAATTTTGTTTTCTGAATTATTAGGTATTGTGTTGTTTCAGTCATAAAAATAGGAAAGATGTTTCTGGAACACACAGTCTAATAGGAAATGAGGCATAAAATAGTAATTAAATACAGCAGGGGTAGTTTTAATTCCAAAATATTGTAAGAATTGGGATTAAGAGTAATCAATCTGAACTGACAGATGAAGAACAAATGAAAATGAACTAAGCCCAAATGTCAGCAGGCCAGTCAGACCAACTTCCGATAAATGGAGCAAGCTGATCATTAGAAAAGCACATGGTCCTCAAAGCCTGGAGCTTTGTTTGTAGCCAACAAAGATCTGGAGGGAAGTTTAAGATAGGAAATTACATCACGGGGTGTGTGTATGGGGATGGGTCATAAACAATACCAGGAAAATAGTTCAGAGAAGTAACACTGAGGTTACTGCAGGAATCCTACTTTCTTTCCAAAGGCAGAGAAGTAGAAAATGGAATTATCCTTAGCTAGAAGGACCTTGGTGCAACCACAGCAGCAGCAATGAAATCTGTTATTGTGAGGATGGCCAGGGTTATATCTCTAAATAAATATGCCTCAGCCTTTACGTGTTTCTTTAGCCAGGGGTTTGCAAAAGCTTTCTGAACAGGGCCCATGGTAAGTCCTTTGGCTTTGCTGCTGTCTGGTGTCTGTGCCCATCTTCTTTTGCACTCTTTTAGGATTTGTGTTTGTTTTTTCTATAAACCTTTAAAAGTAGGAGGCTATTCTAGGAAGTGAAGAAGTGCTGCAAAAGTGTGTTAACCCCTGTAGCATGTTACTGCCAGTGGACATTTTTCTAATTAAGTGTGGACCCTGTGTGATCAAATGAGAGACTGCTAGGGAACATCACCAATGAACCCTCTATGCTATAGGATCATAGTAATGGTACAAGTTAGATAAGGATTGTCGTCTTTGTGTGTGTGTGTGCACGTATGCACGTGTGTGTGGGGGGGTGTAAATGTGTGGTGTGGGGTGTGTGTTTGTACATTTGTGTGAGGAGAAGAGAGTATAGTCATACATGGTACACATGTGGAGGTCTGAGTACAATCTCAGGTCAGTCTACAGGTGCTTTCCATCTTTTGAATCAAGGTCTCTCACTGGCCTGCATCTTTGCTACATAGCTAGGGGTAGCTGTCCATAAGCTTCCAGGGATCTGTTTCTCTACTTACCTTTTCACCATTGCGGGACTGTAAGAAACTGTCACCATATCTGGCCTTTTCTACATGTTTCACAGAATCCAATGCAGGTCCTCTAGCACACAAGGCAAGCACTTACCAACTAAGCTATCACTCCAGCCCTGTATTAGCTAGCATCTTTATCACTTCATGAAGGTAAGTAGAAGAAAAGAATTATTTTATACCCTCTTTAAATCTATACTGTCTGACTCTGAGAATGTTTTCACAAAGACATACATACAATGTAAGACATATGCAATAGACTTATGAAATCTAACAAGTAAGAAGAAGGTTCAGTCTGTGCATAAGTGGAAGGAAGAGTGGCAAAAATCAGAATAAACTGTTTTTCAATATTGCCTTAGATATTAGAATATCCACCAAACTAGAAATGGCAAAGCTCAAATACCTACTGAAATTGTGAGGTATTTTAAACAAGCCATCCAAAGACTGCAGTGTATTTTTCTAAACAACTGAATATAGAAGACTCTATTATATATTTATCAAAAGCATATATTTGTCCTTGAGGACATACTTCACATAGCATATGTCAGCTGCATACTTAAACAAGGACTCCAGGAAAATGTAAGTGATAAAGTAAGGGCCCTCGATACCTCAGAGCACTGTATTTCTGCATAACAACCCTCTCATAAGAAACCATCAACACGGCAGTGAGGACTACAAATGCCCACAGGAAAACCACACTGGATCTACAACAGGAAACCCAGACTCAAGGCCTTGCTGGCTGTGAGGCCTGGAACAACTCCTTAAAGCCTACTGCTTTCTCAGATCCTTCTTCCCGAAGCAGGAAGCAGGGCTACTCACTGTCTTAGGACGCCATAAAATCAGATTTTAAATGATTTGGAAGCTGACCTTTTGGAAGAAATGATGAGAAGAGAAAGCCAGTTTTTAATAGAGACTAGCACAGGCTTTCCACACTGTTTGCTTCGATTCCCCCATGCCCTGCCTCACCTCAGAGAGAATCCAGACACCTCTGAGAGCAAAGAGATGCAGGTTAATATAGTACCAGAGAACAGCAATTCATCTTTGCCATTTTCATAAGGATTTAGAAAAGATATTATTGAATAATAACATACTATTATCAAAATCAAAACCATTTCTGGTACTTCAAAATAATTTCTCAGGAGACACGAGTAACTACCAGGTCAGTGTACACACAATTCAGCCATAATGTCAAGACTACAACTCTAACCTTCATGGCACATGAGTGCTTCACTGAGAAGAGAAGCAGTGTACAAGAAGGCACACCATGTTGTGACAGAGATGTGATGTCCTTAAAATGTGACAGACCCAGATTAAGGCAAAACTTGTAGATTTTACCACCCATAAAACTTGGGCCACTGACCATCTCCAAACAAAAAAAAATTTTTTTCCTTTACTAAACACAGCTAAGAATACTTTACATCACACAGCTGTCAGTGATGAAAGGCTTCAGACAAAGCCTGCAGAGAACCACACACAGCACTTTGATTGTGCTCCATGGTGAGTACTTAATAGTGATGTGGAGGTGCTAGATCCCATTTCTATTTAGTAACCGGATGGTAACCACACGCCCTCCATCCTCTGCACAGGAAATACTGCTCACTTGATCTAAAATACAGCACACAAGCAATAAAACCCAAGGGAATTCCTTCCTTCCATTCCTAGCGATCCACTCTTGCAAATGGGCTTCATGTGTATCAGCTTTTTAGACACGGCCTGCTATTCATTCAGAAAAGCAAATGGCAGTTTGTCCCTGCTCTGTGAGGAGCTTGGGTAGAAAATGGCTTCTTTCTCAAGAATCCAGGATGTAGGCACCTGTACCTTCAACACTGGACCTTCTAGAGTGAGGGCACTGGAGCTTTAACACACTGAAGAATATCGACTCAATATACTTGAAAAAGTAAGACTCTCAGCCAAGTGTAAGAGGAAGTCTCATTCAAGTTCCATCACAGCCACCATCCTCCTCACCAAGACATAATTCCAGAACTGGATTACCAGAGGCATCAGAAGCTAACAACAAACAACAACAACACCCCACCACCATCCAGTGCTACTACCTTGATTTACAGACTCTTAGGTCTGTGTCTACAAATCTATGTACCATGTACTTGTCATAGCACTGGGAAAGATAAAGGAAACTCCTGTGTTAACAGCTGTGCACACTAATCTATGAATTCAATTCATCCTTTTGCATTTTGAATTGACCCCTTGGGAAGTAAAATGTCCCCTTACTCTGCAAGGCCCAGGATGGTTTCTCTTTTGTACTGGTCATCCGCCGTAAACCTCTGCACATCCACGCCCTTCCGCAGGCCCTGGAGGAGCTGAGCCTGGGTGAAATCTAGAAGACGCTCGTTGTAGTAGTGCAGCTGCCTGGTCAGTGACAAGAGGTCCTCAGGCCAGGCTTCATGCCCATGCTGAGCCACATGCCTGGTAACCATCTTGATTAACTCCTTGGGATCAACCTGTAAAAGTTGTAGAAAATGTATTTTATGTACAGTATACATATATGAACAACTATTTAAAAAGAGCAGAACACAGTTCCTGGAAGTTTGGATGACCTTCCGTGGCTTAGTACATTTAATCACAGTTACCTACAAGCCGAGTCAGAGGTAGCACTCTGCACACCGCAAAGAAAGGACACAGAGCTGAGGCTACAAACAGTCTGTCTAAACTGAACTCCTGCTTTTGTTTTCCATCTTAAAAGCGTCTAAACACCTTAAAATTAAGACTTTCACTTTTTCAACTATCATATACCTACATCACATTTTGTCCTAATCTGCTGGTGATTTCTCTTATTTCCCCGGGAAGACATTTTCATCTTCATGGCATCTGGATACATTCTTGTGGCCCACCACAATGCTCTTAGTAAGAAAGGTACAGTCTAGTAACTTTACTATACAAGGTTAGACAGTGAAATAGAAGAATGTTTTCTTTGGGGATAGGTCAGGAAAACAAGAATAAAAACTAACTCTGACTTGCAAAGTCAAAGACACTAGTAGGCACATGAGACCGCATGCAAAGGTCAATGTTCTGTCCTGTTTTGTTCTGTTTGGGGGATCAAAGGGACATAGGGCCAATGGTTCTTGGCAGCTTCTTAAAAAGCAATAAAATTATTGAAATATAACAAAACAGAGAATCCAACAGATGACAGGGCATGGGAATGAGTGATTAAGTGGTCATGTGTATTTATTGTGTGTGTATGGGTGTGTGTGTGTGTGTGTGTGTGTGTGTGTGTGTGTGTTGGTCTGAGAGTCAATGAGGCAAAACAGAGACTCAGCCATGGTTTTGGAATTACAAATAATATAACAATAATGGCATTAACTCACCCCATCCTGATTTCTCAGAGGCATACTACATATTTTAAATTAAGTAAGTTAGAGAGGAAAAAACCCACATTCTATATTTGGTTCTCAGAACTCCATTCCTAATGATGATAGGCTGTCAGCATTTTTAACGTGAAAACCCATTATTCTGAGTTACACAGGAAATTTGTCAATGTTGAGTCTATTCAACCAAACCAGTCCTGCCAGTCTCTCTCTTCACCCTCTTATGAAACAATCTGGAGGCATAGATAAAAGCCAATTAGAGAAATGCTGGATTCCAACAGATAGACGGAAGTAAAAGTCAACCTAACACATTTTTTTCTACATACATATATATTTGGTCATAATCTCAGAAAAACACAACACTAAATTCTACCGCAGGAAGCCACAGGGCCATTTTAAATTCATTCAAGGTGCATTTTATAAAAAAAGATATAATGCTTCTGTGCTACTCCTTAAGGCTTATCACCACAGCCATTTTAGTCTTAGTTTATCAAGTGAAAGCATTCAATGCTAGCGATTACTTCCCTGAACATTCTTTGGTTAGTCACTTCATGGTCAGATAAATCTCTCCCTCACTTAAATTGCTTAAGAAATAATCTGAAATATCTCCAATGTTTAAAATCAGCTGCCTTCACAATTAAAGCTTATACAGAACGTAAAACCTTCATTCCTATGCTCTTTTACCAAAAGAGGGGGGAGGAGAATTTGTACACTTATATGCTAAGCAATGTACTACAAAAATGTGTCCATCTACTCTAGAGATGCAATCTAATACAACAGCAGAGCAGGCAGAGGTCAGATGGCCGGGCACAATGAGCTTGGGATGCTACAGGGAGACTGAATTTGTCAGAGAAGTCTTCTCAGAAGACTTAATATCCAGCCTAACTTCAGATACTAATACCAGAAAGGCCCCAAGGAATATGAAGATATACTCCAGCAAAGGTTAGATAAGTACATTCTAGCTAGGGCCTAGAACTATAAAGACAGACAGACTGAATAAATCAACTCCCACTGCTACTACGGAGTTGTGTGGGAATCAGCTGTGGGTGGGTAATACTGGTAACTATATGTGGGACTGCGTAAGGGTATTCTGGTTCTTGGCTGGGCATGGGCCTAGAACCCCGAGACTCCAAGGGAGAAACGGCAGGAGTTCGGCCAAGTCCCCAGAACTCAGAGTCCTAACAAGCAGTCCAATCTCCATAGACCTACATTGTTCAGTCACGAAGGCCATCACAGCCCCTCCCAAAGTGCACAGGGTGTAACTACAGGCCTCAGGCCCTAGGGATTTACATACTAATGAAGGTCAGAGGGCGGAGCCAATTAAGCATTCCTCCCCTCCCCAGAACCTCCCTCTTTCTCCCTCCCTACTTAACTCAGGTCTGCCCTGATTTTGGGGGGGTACTTCCAGATCCATCTACCATCCGCCATGACAATAAACCCTTTTGGAACCAAGGACTTCCTTGTATCACTGGGGCCTGCCGGGCCTGCCGCCGCCAAAGCCTCCAGCCACTGGAACCCGGGACCTTCCTCCGGTATGTGAGAGAGGCTGCCCGGAGGCCTCCAGGCAGCCTCCACCTCACAGGCCCCGGGCCACTGCCTCGTAGGCCTGGGCCTGCTGCCTGGGCCTAGGGGCCTGCCGCGCTGCCCGCCATCGCTTCCTACAACTATATGGAGTTCTGAAACACCTCTAGGCAAATCTATGAGGAAGTTTCTAACTTGAGTTAATTAGGGCATGAAGATCTACCCTAAATGTGAGCTGCACCAGCCCATGGACTAGGAGTCACATATATTAAAAAAACAACAACAAAAAAATAGGCTCAACACTAGCATTCCTCCCTCACTTCCTGACTGAGGCTGCAAGTGACTAGCTGTCAACATTCACCTCCCAGTCATGGGACGGCACCTCAAACTGTGAGCCAACATAAAGCTTCCCTTACAAAATTACTCTTATCAGATCTTTTGTCACAACAACAAGAAAAGTAGCATACATTCATACATACATACATACATATATAATACATACATACATATATACATACATACATACATACATATATACATACATACATACGTAGTATCTCATAACAGATATAGACAAAAAGGGTAACATGCTTCAGCTTATGGTTAATATTTATTTCCTCTTTACATGTACAATGGTTTACATATAGCTCTGAACTTTCGGCCATGCATATAGCTCCCTGTGCCATTATCTGGTGGTATCTATCATTGTGGATCATGTACTGTTTTTGCACCTTCCCACATGATGTGTGTACTTCCTCTCAGCAGAAAGAGTGGCATACTTGTTCCTAAGCCTCAATATCATATAACACCACAGTTATATTCTCTTTGCTAATGCATTCTATGGCCACAGTTTTATTACCTTTGCTAATACATTCTAGGACACAATCCAAAGGCAATGTGTGAACTAAGTTTCAAAATGGAAGCACACAGAGGTAGCTAACATGGATATTACACTATGTATATAGGCTCTAATTTGTAGCCTGCAGGAAGTTTAAAGTACACATATAATCTTCATGTTCAGATAGGGCAAAAGAACTAACTGACCTCCTTTCTTCAATCAATACAGTCCTGTGTCACCCTGAAGTACACAGACATGCAGGAGTTAGCAGCTGGATGACCTTGTGACAGCTGGTTCAGTCAGAACTTCACTATCTTATCTATAAACTGGAAGCAATGATAAAACAGCTTACCTACCTGTGAAAGACCTCTGAGAAAATATACAAACTGAGTATGGTATGAAGTGAGGGAGCTAGGAACAACAAAGATAAAATAAAAATCAAAGGAAAAAACAAAACAACCACACAAACAAACAAACAAACAAAAAGGAATGTAGAGTTTGCTGAAAGTTTGTAATTGCTCCTGTGCTACATAATGTATGCTTCCCTTCTCTCATTTTATCATAGCTTCTGGAGGAAGAAGACTGTGAACATTCATAAATCTATCCTTTCCAGAATATAACAGAATCCTGTACAAAAATAAGGTGCACAGTAAACTGTTCTAAGCTTTAAGTCAATAGTTCCAGTTTATATTTTAGGTTTGCACTTAGTAGAGGGGCAATTTGGAGTTCACGCCATTTCTCCACTACAAAAAACTGTGATCAACAACCTCCTCGGTTTATCGGAAAGTACAAATGACGTGTTTTTAAATTTTTTATTGTTCTGTCAGAATTTTGTACAAGTTTTAATCATATCTAGTTTTCTTCCCCAAGTCTTTTCCAATCTAACTCCCCTCTATTTTCTGCATGCTTTCTATGGTAATTGTGCCCAGTATTACATGCTTTCTATGCTAATTTTTGCTACCCAAATAGTCATGGATATGACTAGGGCTTTATTAGCTCATCAAGGGCTACACTCTTGGAGAAAACAGACCCTTTCACATCAGCGAACAGTTGACAATAAGTCCTTTGCTACAGGGGAAGTTCATAGCCAATTCCATTCTCTACACTGGGAACTGGTCTGCTTTGGGCTTCTACAGGTCACATGTCCCAACCACTGTGAGTCTTCCTTACAGTCAGCAGCTGCCTCTTGCTCTTACACTCTTTCCACCCTCTCTCCCAATGAGCCCAAGCCTTTGGAAGATAGGTTGTGGAGCACATGGTTTTTGGAGGGGTTGAACCTTCCGCAGTCTTATTCTGTGCACCTTGACAGTTGTGAGTCTCTGTGCTGGCTGTCATCTACTGCAAACAGAAGTTCATCTGATAAAGTACTTCCTTCTTGACTATGTTATAAAGCCAAGTTACATCCAGAGCTTACTCTCAAGGAATTAAAAATCAGTGGTTGACAAACAGGTACACATAAGCAGTTCCCAGGATGCATCTGAATATAAGTTCATTTCAGATCAGAGGCTACCAGTCCTAGGAACTCTGTGGAGAAAGGAACTGATTTCATTTCTTGATTCTTCTGACACTCAGTTTCTACAAAGGTAAAAGACAAGACTTTTACCAGATGATCACCTTTCTAAGGTTAATATCCTATGAGTATAAAAGAATTAATAATTAAAATAAACTAAATCCTTACAAGTCCCTTCAGTGTAGAAATGAGACTCTACGTCTTTCCTGTATGATTCTGCTAAATATTCAGAATTGAATTCTTTGTAAAAACATAATTTTCAGATCAACAAATTACAGCTAATAGAGTCCTATACAGTTTAAACAACTTAATCTCATCTTCTTTACTGAGAATCTAGCCCTGTGTGAATAATTTTTATTTCACAAATTTCTACATCAAATTTATTCACCGTGTCATTGATATATTTATGAATAAAATACTTATATTTAAGCCTGAAGGATGAAAAATCTAAGACTTCATCCCCCAGTGCTGAATCTCAACTTAGAATGACCTGGACGAGAGGTGTTTCTTAAGACAATATCTGTGTTACGGTGGGTGCTAGGAACTCTGTATGAGACTGCCAAGCCGGTAACCAACAATGCAAGTGTCTGACTCTCAAGCACAAAGCCTTCAAGAAGGAAACATCTTTTATATTTGGTATCCAGAAAAGGTATTCTCTTAAATCTTTAGGACCAGTCAAACCATGGTCCTACTGCATATATATGAGACTAGCCACTGGAATCCTTTTACCAGTGACAGAGTACTGCCATTCTATCTTACGGGGCGGGGGGTGGGGGGAAGCTGCGTTCATATCCGCATGTATAAATGAGTGTAGGAAATGTGAGAATAGCTATCTAATCTGAGCTGTTGCCCAGTCAGTCTTTCCTTCTTTAACAGCATTTTCTGCTCAGAACCCTTAGGACACCTCTTTTGGAAATTACTCCTTAATAGATTGATCAACAGTGGTATTCTATTAATTGCTTGATGGCAGATTTATCAGAATGGCACATGTATGAATTATCAAAATAGCTGTTGAGTTTAGAGACATGATATTTTTCATTATTTCAAATAATTGTGGAAAATATAAGAAAAGGAGACAACCTTTTACTAAGTCTTCAATGAAAAAGCAAAATTACTCCTGCAGAAGAAACAAAGGAATTAGCCCCAGAGGTCTGGATTTCTGGCATTTCCTCTCAATCATCAAGTTATATGGCTTTAAACTTGAAGCAATTACTTCTATATACTTCTCTCATAAAGACTAAATGAGACCAGGTGCATGGTTGTGTTGTAGACTTTAGCTGCCTATGTGGATTATTTGCTTATTGACACTATTATGTTCTATCTCTTTCTTAACGAACTTGGCTGGTTATTATTACTTCTAAAATTTAACTTAAATTTCGGTAGAAATTACCCCATGAGCTCATGACTTTTCTCAAAATATTCCAAATTAATTCTGAGTCGTTTGGTGCTTCATTTGATATACATTCAATCTTCTCTAGAAATGTAAAATTTTTACACTTTCAAAAGTGTTTTCACTTGAACTTCACACCAACCCAGCCATGGGGGACAGCAAGCTGCTCCTGTCTCTCAGATGCCTGCTTGTATTTCAGGGCAAGTGACTGCAGTCTAGAACTGGGAAGGAAATCCAAACCACATGGCCTCCCACTCTGTCCTTATACCACTTATGCATCTCCTAGCCTTCCTTAACCATCCTTGCACCTACCATTATTTGGGAAATTTTGTTGTTTAGAGTATTTTCTTTCTTTTTTTTTTTTTTTGAAATTAAATTTTTATTGAATACTTTATTTTCATTTCAGATGATATCCCCTTTCTCCATTTTCCCCCACCCAGAAACCCACTATCCCATCTCTCCTCCTCCTGCGTCTATGATGACGTGTCCCCACCCACCCACCCACCCACTCCCACCTTCCCGCCCACAAATTCCCCCACACTGGGGCATCCAGCCTTCACAGGACCAAGGACTTTCTCTTCCACCTTTGCCCGACAAGGCCATCCTCCCCTACAATACAGCTGGAGCCATGGGACCCTCCCTATGTGGTTTAGACCCTGGGAGCTCTGGTTGGTTGGTATTGTTGCTCTCCCCAAGGGGCCATAAAGCTCCTTCAGTCTTCTAACTTCTCCATTGGGAACCCCATTATCAGGTAGTCACTCACTGATTATTGGATATTAGCCCAGAAGCTTGAAATACCCAAGATTCAACTCACAGACCATATGAAGCTCTTGAGGAAGAAAGACCAAAGTGTGGGTGTTCGCTTCTTCTTAGAAGGAGTCACAAAATACTCACGGGAGGAAATATGGAAGCAAAGTGTGGGACAGAAACTGAAGGAAGGCTGTCTGCAGACTGCTCCACCTGGGTATCCATCCCATGTGCAGTTACCAAAGGCAGAAGCTGATGTGGATGTCAGGAAGTGCATGCTGACAGGAGCCTGATATAGCTGTCTCCTTAGAGGTCTGCCAGAGTCTGACATATACAGAGGAAGATCTCACAGCTAACCATTGAACTGTTTAGAGTATTTTCAAACATCCATTTCTCTTGTCTCTCCACCCGACCCGGTTTCTCCCTGAAGCTTGAAGACATAATTCGTTAGTGTGGAAGCATTCAGCCTATAAAAAAAAAGACCTCACAGGTAGCTCTGGAATCTTCCATATTCAATATTCAAAGTAATATTGTAAAATATCATATAAGCTGAAAAATCTAATAGCATAAAAAGGCACCAAAATCCCCAAAAGGGAAAGTATGAAGAACTCTTCTATTTACCTCTGAAACAGTAACAAATTTTCAAGGGGTGAATAAAATATGGCTACTTTAAAGAATATAGTCAAGCCATTATGAAGTCAAGGCATGTGTAAGTATTTACAAAAAAGTCTGCTCATGCTACTACTGTACACTAGTAGAAGGAATAAGTCTATTGTATTTGATGGATTCCATTTCTAGGTAATACTGCTTATAAAGTTGTAAACAAGTTGTATGGTGTCCCCTTTAGAGCAATTATTTTAAGATAACTTTCTACTTAGTATTTTCGACTAGTAGCTTTAAAAAACGCACACATTTTAGAAAGAGTCCTCCATAACGTTTGGGACTTCACCCCTGCTGCATGTGTTTCTCTAGCCTGTGAAGCTAGAAGACATGTCTCCATTTAACTGACACCGTCTCAGGGCTTCAAAACTGACAGCAAGACCATACCTTCAGACACATTTACACAGCCACAAAGGTCAGATGTGAGTGAGAACAAGACACAGAGCAACCTGTCTGAAATATACTCAAATAAATATGAATATTTGTGACTCACTGCTGGATAGGTAGGAAATGGAAACAGATTTTACTGTATATCATCTTTTCCACCTGCACTTTTTGGCCATGTGTGGATTATGTATTATACATTAAAAATGAAATAAAATTAGGACAAATGTTAGAAGAGGGAATAACTTTTAATACTCATTTGCCAATCATTAGGTAAGAAAGACTGCTCTAAATGCCACCTAAGAAACCTGGTGAGTCCCAGCCCCCTTTGGCTGGCTCAGGACAACCCCGCCCTTCAGAAAGCATAGGCAGGAAAGTCTATCCATCCACATAGAGCAGCATGCCTGCATGCTTAGCCACAGGAAGTAGAGAGAGATGCGAAAAGACTGAGAAATCAGAGGCAGGCTGCAGGACAAGCGAGTGAAAGCTGGCTTCCCTGGGTGTTAATATGTGGAGGCAACAAATTGAAGCCGCTTGGATTTCAATTTCCAGGATGATTCATCAGGAGTTTGTCATGTTAATTCCGACCTCAGCTGTGTGATGCAGAGGTAGATGCTGAAAACAGTCAAACCATGCGTCCTAGTCTGTGGAGCATTCCTGGATAAGCACACCCAGCTCCAGTGCGTGCCTCTCCTGCTCCTTCCAGTCCGTGCAGGTTGGACCTCACATCTGTACAGCTGAAGCTCTCAGCATCCTAATGTCCCACTGCACAGAATGTATCTCACTGAATTTACTTACATGCCAACTCACAGTCACTGAGAATGTACAGGGGAATTAGGTTCTGAGGATACAGGAAGCAATGGACTTTTGCCTTCAAACACAGTTACTGAATTGAGAGGAGACACATGGGCACTGCCTATAATGTTGTTATGGAACCTTTCCCTGAGTACGTATATAAGAAATAAAGGAGATGAGAGAAAGAGGCCACTCTCTGTGGAGGAGGCAAAAAGGGCATCAGGGAAGGGACCTTGGCTCAGATTCATTTGTCCATCATGGCAGGGAGATAGCTGATAAGAAAAGACTAAGTCCACATATCCAGAGAGGTACACAACACAATTTTAATTTCAGAAGAGCTAGAATATAATCTCTGAAAGAGGCAATGTCAGGAAATGAGCCTAGAGGGACAGGAAGAGACAGCCAATTGACTGGGGGTTTATCTGTCATGCACAGGAGTTTAGATTTCATATTATAAACGCAGCAGCACACAAAAATATCCTGCTGGGAATTTCCATTAGACTTGTATGCCAGAAAGATCACTCAGGTCCAAAAAAAAAAAGTGACACTCCTTCTTTTGCAAAAAAGCCAGAGTGCCAGCATGCCCAAGTAATGAGCAGAGAAAGCTCTGACGGGGTGTCGTTTTCTATTGAAGTAACCTTGAGCAATTCACCATAGTTCTTTGAGTCGTTTTCTGCAAAGAGTTGTCCCCTGCACAATGGAGCAGCTCAAAGGACCAAGTAGAGGATGGATGTGATGGAATTTTTAAAGCAGACAAGTAGCTGCAAGGCTCACTTTCCATGTCTACGATGCCTTGGCAATTCCTCTGAACAAGGTGCTGAGCTGACTGTCGTTACACCCCTTCCTGACGCTCCTTTGGCCAGCTAAAACGGCCTGCATCTGGACACAGATCAGTTCGTCCTTGCTTGGGCAACTTCTTGCTTTGAATTTCATAAAGTAAAATTTTAAGACCAACTCAAATATCTTGTGATAAAATACCACAGTATATATGGCAGAATGATGACACTGCTGTAACTTTGGTGTCGCTGTTTCCTCTCCAGAATATTCTTCCTATCTGTAGCTGCACAGAGATGCTCATGCTTTACTCAAGGTTAACTTCTATCAAGTGACACCTCTCCTGAGATGGCTGGGTACTATACAGGCATGTACAAACACACACACACACACACACTCCTCTACTTCTCATTACTTACTTTTACATTTTGTTTATGGTATTATATGATAGTTTGAGTGAGAAATGTCCCCCATAAGAGCATGTTTGAACACTTGGTCCTCTGGTGGGGGCCCTGTTTGAGGAGGTTATGGAATGTTCACGAGGTACAACCTTCTGGACGAAGTACATCACTGGAGCCTGCAGTTTATGGCCTCACCCTACTTCTACTTCACTCTCTGCTCTGTGTTCCTGTGGAAGATAGGATCCCTCAGTTTCCTGCTCAGTTCTCTTGCTGCCAAGCCTCCTCTGCCATAATGGACACTCCATCTAGAATCCAAAGCCAAAATAAATTCTTTCATAAATAGCTTTGGGTCATGGTGTTTTACTGAAGCAGCAAAATGTAACTAACACAAACTCATTTCCCAGGAGAGTGCAGTTCCTAAGTGGGGAGGTACTTGATAAACTGTGCTCACTATTGGTTCCTTCAGAATACTGTCTGCCTCAGAGTAGTCAGATGTGACCCAGTCACTAACAATACACAGCTCAATCTTCCCAGGTATAGTGGAGAGTTAGGAGTTTTCAACCATATTTCCAAGAAACATTTGTTTATTATCCTTCATGTCCCAGGACTGGCTCTAAGCACTGGGAAATCTAATAAATACAGCCAACCATGCCTTCAAATACCTCATTACCTCGTGAGTAAAACGTATAAAACCTCTGAAAAAGAGAGTGTGCACACCATGACGGGGCAAACCCAGTGAGGAGGGCCTGCATAGTCAGGCAGTGCTACAGGAAACTGCTCGGGCAAGATGGTGGGCAGTCCTGAGGAAGGTCATAGTGGGGGACAGATGTGAACGTGGGCAGAAATGAACCTAACAGTTTTCTATACTTAGGAACCTAGTAACCCCTTCAGGGACTCTGCTTGCTTACAACTTTCGACTTTCAAGATGGGAAATAACACTGATAACTTTTATCACAATTTGCCTCCAAAGAATTCATTAGAGATATTTTTGAAACTACGAACAGACCACATGTGGCTCTGTTGCAAGATTTCTGGCTTTCTCAAAGCTCTAACTATGTACTTGTTCTCTCGCCTGTTGCATTCGGTACTCTGATCCACACATCATGTAACCATCCTGTAAACGGTTTTAAACTTTTTACAACTTTATAGATGTGTGCTTTCATGCTGGCCACTCTGACCTCCCTACCTCCTGTGTTAACACTTCCCTCTCCCCATGATCTCCCTTACAAGTCATGAGGTTTGTATTTGTGCCTGATGTCATTTGTGTGACTGTGGGTTTGGAGTTATTAGTTGAAACATGGGGGGCCAGCAAAATGTACACAACTAAGGACAGTGACTCTCTTCTAGAATCTACTAATAAACAATCTTTCAGAGGTAAACGGCAAGGGCCCCCAAGAGCTCCTCCCCCTTTCCTGACTGTTGACAGAACTGGTCTTGTATGTACCCAGTGCACATAACTACTGCTGATGTGAGCTACTGACTACAGTAGCTATAGTGAGACTAGGAAGTGTGTGTTTCACAGCCCTGCACAGGGTCCTCTTGCTCCAACATACCACAGGTCATAGAACATACCCTCTCTTTTCCCCTTTTAATTTCTTTTTATTTTAAAATTATGTATATATGTGCCTCTAGACACAGGACTACCGGTGCCTACAACTGCCAAAAGAAGACAATGGATCCATCAGAACTGGAGTTACAAATGGTTGTAAGCTATCTGATGCAGGTGTTTCAATGGAAACTAAACTCAGGTCGTTGGCAAAAACAGTATATGCTCTTAAGCCCTGGGCTACCTTTTCAGCTCCCTCGTACAACCCCTCTTAAGCAAACGAGAAGAACATTTATAGCTCATTGATGTCAGGCATCCTTGTTTCAGCCCAGTGGGAAAGGATAGTGTGAGAGATGCGACAGGTACAGTTAGTGATAAATGGGCTGAGAGCTTTTCAGTCTTTTGAATTCAAGGAAAGTACAGTACAGAGCTATGCATGTAGTAGGATGTTGCTATGGTTGTGATGGTTAATTTTCACTGTCATCTTGATTAAATGTGGAAGCTGAAGTTCTCAGGAGATTAGTAATCACTCCTCTGAGCGTATCTGTGTTTACAGTAGGCATTAACAGAACAGCCTGCTCTGAACATGGCTGAGATTGTGCCATAGGTCAGAAGGCCAAGCTGAATAAAGAGGAGAAAAAAGGGAATTCTCTATCATGGCCACACTCTTATTTCTCCCTCACTGCCATGAGGGGCCCAGGCTCTGCCACACACTCATACTGCCTTGAAATTTTGGTTACTTTATACCCCAAACATATCAACCACGGACCCACATATAAAACTGTGAGCAAAGGTCACCCTTCTACCTGTAAATTGTATTGGGTTAGTCACAAGTAACACAGAGATGGCACCAGAAACGTGAGCTTGTGGCTGTAACTCGGGTTCACCATGACTGTGACACCTCAGGAATCAGTTTGAATACAAGGGTCTCCCCTTGCTCGTCTTCCATTCTCATCTGGAACAGGCATATTTACTTTTGGACCACTGAACAGAGCAAGTGTGTACCTTGCTTTTGTCTTTATGGGGCCCTAGAGATAAGAACCGCCTTGAGTATCAAGGAGACACTTGGAACTTGGCACTTTGAATAATGTAAGCACTATTAAGACTATAGAGACTCATGGTGCTGAAATGAATGTGAGCTATTAGGGAGTCAGGACTGGTGGTGATCTAATGAAATGTATCTTGGTGTGGCATTGATAAGAAATACTTATATCCCATAGTCTAAGAGACAAGATGGAATAAAAGTGGGTAGGAGAAATTCATAGTATTCCTCCTCCTTTTCTGTAACTTCTGCCATGTTCCTCTTATGAAGATGGGGATGCCTCCTTCCAGCAATGGGGTCAACCAGATATGAACTCAAACCTTGGAACTATGAACAACAGCAGCAGAAATCATTCTTCTTTGTGAATTGTTTCTCTTGGGTGATTGCAGAAATGACCAAAAGCTAATGACCACAGTGACATAGACTGAAATGGAAGAGAGGATCTTCTTTCCAGCAAATGCACTGAATGTCAAGATATCCACTCAGAGAATTCAGTCAAACATGCTCTGAGATTTCAACTGATCTTCTGGGGAAATATTCAAGTTTACAACAAAGTACAAAGCATTTCCCAAAGTAAAGGTTTACTGAGTTTCAACAAATTGGTATCTTGAAGCAAATTACTTGTTCCTTTTGTGTATAATACGTACTAATGAAAATAAGCACAAAATAAACTTGCACATTTCCCTATTTAGCTACTAATTAATTTCCATGACAAGATGTCTGTGCTAGTTTGATGACAATGGCCCCAGGGACTCATACGTTTGGACACTTGGTCCCTATTTGGTGGAACTATTTGGAAAGAAGTAGGAGGTGTGGCCTTGTCCATGGAGGTGTGTCACTCAGGTGGGCTTTGAGCTTTCAAGGACTCATGCTGTCCTCAGTGCCTCCTGCTTGCAGTTTGAGACGTGAACGCTCAGCTGTTCCTGCCACCACGCCTTCACTCTGCCATCTGGGTTGTAACCCTCTGGGACTATAAGCCCAATTACACATTTTCTTTTATAAGTTGCCTTTGTCACTGTCTTTTGTCACAACAAGAGAAAAGAAACTACTATCTAACCAAAGCAAGTCAAGGGAGACAGGTTTGCTTTGGCATAGCATTTCAAAGGATCCCATCCAGCACAGCAGGGAGGAGGCATGCTGGCTGGAATTGCTCTGGATATGGGGGTGGTGGATTGCAGTGCAGTTTATTCCCATCTAGAAAGGTCAAAAAATAAGGGACTTGGGCCATAAAGAGAAGGAGATATTGCTGTCAGGCATTGATATGCATTTATTTTAATTGTTTTCACAACCTTAGGAATTGACTCCAAGGTCTAGCACACACCTTACTTTTGCTACAATCCCTGGTGCTATTTTGTTTCACATAAAACTGTCTGAGGTTTTAAAACAAAATTAGAGTAACTTTATGCAAAATTAGTAACCATAATTGTAGACAGTAGAAGTTACAACCAAGAAACAAACTTAAAGTCCTCAAATAAATACCTCGGATTTAGTGGGTGTAAGAGCACACTATTTCTTAGCCAAGCAGTACTGAGATACCCAAAACACACCTAGGAGCAATTCATACCCTATAATGGGTATGTCCTAGGAAGATAACCCTGTGCTGTGGGTGGCACACCCTTTCCAGTTAAATAAAAATTGAAGATGAGAGCAATAGTCGTCACAAGTATAATGTGTTTTCACATATTTTAAGGGTATGATTTATTTATAATGGTTATGTCAGCTAGAATTTTGATGGACCTATAGAATTATTTCTTTAGAGTCTGCCTTGGCCAAGGGGAGAAGAATCTTGCTTCAGCTACCACAGATGAAACCACTCCCCTGGACTGTGATCCTGGATGTAAAAATAAAGGAAACTAACAGCATCTATGCATTTTTATATCTGACTGTAAATTCCATATGAGTTTCTGCTGCAAGCTCCTACTACAAGCTCCTACTACAAACTCTTGCTGCAAGCTCCTGCTGCCTTGATATTTCTGCCATGATGCTTTGCTCATACCTTGAGCTATGAGCTAAAGATAAACTTTTTATCCCTAAGTAACTTTTGCCATATTTTATCACAAAAACAGGAAAAGAAAGAAAGACATCTACTTTGCTAATTTAGAGAACCAGCATCCACTGTGTATGTGACTTTAAAAAAAAACTAATTCTACCTTTTAGTCTTTCCTACTAAGTACAATCATCTATGAAAGGAAAAGGACAGAGAATCAGGATTTACCATCCATATTAGACAATCTGCCTCTTCATGCTACCTGAGAAGCAACAAAGTCTCACAGAAAAGGCCAGCACTGTCTTCTAGGAAGGTTCACACACAGGTAAAAGTGGTTATCATAACTATTACAGAACAGCTATAGGTTGACTCACTAGTAGAGTAGAGACTGTAAAGACTCACCCTGTAAAGTGGATGGCACTTGTCCCTGAAACATGGAACCAATCGGGCATAGATCTGCAGGCTGTAGTAGTAGGCTGCCAGCTGGAGAGACAGTGCCGAATGAGCCTGCTTCTCGAAGCACTTGTTAGCATCCAACACCTAGGAAGAAGTACCACAGAATCGAGCTAAGGCAAATGGTGAGATCATTAGACATGACCACATGGTGACTGGCCTAGGACTAAAGACCACACTTCCATCATCATATCAACTTGATGGCATCATAACATGCAGTAAGAAAGCTTGCAAGTAAGGTAGACTTTACTATATAAAAGCAGATTGAAAGTTGAACATCAATGATATATCATAGAGTATAGATTCTGGATACTAACTAGGCCCTTCTGGTACCTAGGAATTATAAGCAAAAGAGGACACATATAACACACAGTTTCATTGACAATGACTCCCAGGAGAGAAATTTACTTATCTATGTTCTTCGTTGGTAAGGTAAGCTTACCTGCGGTAAGGCAAGGAGATAAGCAAGAGCCAAGGTCATGTCATTCGGCAAAGCGTCACTTGCTAGTTGTAAGAGAACTGAATGTAGAGGGGATAAAAACAAAAACTGCATTACTTAGGGCAGAACTTGCTATCGTCATTTTGTTAATTAGTCATGCTGTTAAAATTATTTCTAAATATTTCTGTGTGTACACTGAGCTCTGCTCAGCCTTTCTCAGAGGCTGCATTCTGCAGAGGGCAGCACTGAGTGGACAGATGCATGGGGCTGAGAATGAGAAGTGAGGCTCAGCAGGGCTGGAGACATCGATAGCAATCTCCCCCACCCCTACCTGACCCATGCAGGGACCACCAGGAAGAGAAGAATCTCAGAGCCAGGAGATGGAGAGCAGTCCTGAGAAACACTGCCTTCTGCAGCTGATAGCTGCTAGGAGAGAGGGAATCACTGTTGCTTGAGAACCATGGGCACAATTAGCATTCCCATGTTCTTCTGGTGAGCGGCTCACAGCCATTATACAAAGAAAACACTAACTGGACTTAGTGGGAGGGGGCCTGTTCAGGGAGCTATGTGGGAATGTGGACATGGAAATAGGTGGGACATACGGTTATTGTACACATGTATGATATTCTTAACAACAAAAAAACTTTAAAAACTCCAGGGCATTCTCTGTTAAAAGTTTCATGCTTTTAGCCTTGTACTATGTCAATGGCAGATAGCTTCAGATGCTTTAACTGTTCATGAACATCTACTTGACACTGACTTAACACAGACCATACACAACTGTTAAACAGTAACTTCCCCATGACTGGGAAAGCTTGAAGTGTGTTTCACTAACACTTGAGGCAATCTGGTAAGAGCAGCTCTTGCAAAGCTCAACCATAAAAACAACCACGATGAATCATCAGAACACAGGTTTTTTATTTGTTTTTTTTTTTTTAAACTAGGGTCATGCTGCAAAATCATGTGTATCAAGAATGGCAAACTGGGGTGATTACATGAATATCATAAGACCAATACAGTAGAACACCTTTATAAGAGGCTGCAGAGATGGCTCAGTGGTGGCTGCTCTTCCACAGAACCCAGGTTCAGTTCCCAGAACCTACATGGTAATGCACTCACCCATAATGCCAGTTCAAGGGAATCCAAAACCTTCTTCTGGCCTCTGTAAGCACCAGGCACATACATGGTGCACAGACATGTATGCACTCACACCAAACACCAATTGATATAAAATACAATTTAAAACATACAGTGTGGGATTACATAACCACTCTGGAAATCAATCTGGCAGTTCCTCAGAAAACTAGACATTGTTCTACCTGAAGACCCAGGTATACTGCTTCTGGGCATATACCAAAAAGATGCTCCACCAAATCACAAAGATACATGTTCCATGATGCTCATAGCAACTTTATTTGTACTTAGAAACTGGAAACAACCCAGATGTCCCTCAACCAAAGAATAAATACAGAAAATGTGGTTCATTATACAATGAAATAATACTCAACTATTGAAAACAAGGACATCATTAAATTTGCAGGCAAATGGATAAAACCAGAAAATATCATCCTAAGTGAGATAACTAAGACCCAAAAGGACATGTATGGTATGTACTCACTGATAAGTAGATATTAACCAGGAAGTACAGAATACCTATGATATACCACACAGACCCAAAGAAGGCAAACAAGAAGGAAGGCCCAAGTGAGGATGGTTCAATCCCACCTAGAAGGGAACAAAATAGTCATGGGTGGCAGAGGTAGGAAGGAACCTGGGTAGGAGGGAGGAAGGAGAGGAATGGGGGAGCAGGATCAGGTATGGGGAGAGACAAGAGAGGGGCCCAATGGCAAGGAGAATGAATGGAAATCTGCAGCTGCTGGGGTTGGGGGGCAGATCTCTAGAAAGTCCCAGAGAATTGGCATGGGGGAGACTCCCAGGACTCAATGTGGGTGACCTTAGCCAAGATGCCTAACAGTGAGACATCAAACCTGAAGAGGCTACATCCTGTAGCCAAGAAGGACCCACAGTGACAGGACAAGGACACCAACCCACCCACAAAACTTTCAACCCAAAATCTGTCCTGTCTAAAAGATATATAGGAACAAACTTGAAGCAGAGATTGAAGGAATAGTCAACCAATAACCGGCCCCACCTTGGACCCATCCCATGGGTAAGCACCAATGTCTGACATAATTAATGATACGCTGTTATGCTTATAGACGAGAACATAACATAACTGTCCTCTGAGAGGCTCTACAAAGCAGCTGACCAAAACAGATGCAGATACCCACAGCCAAACATAGGATGCAGGTTGGGGACCCTTATGGAAGAGTTGGAGGAAGGATTAATGGCCCTGAAAAGGATAGGAACTACGCAGGCAGACCAACAACCTAGACCACTGAAAGCTCCCAGAGACTAAGCCACAAACCAAAGAGCATGGGCTTGACCAAGGCCTCCTGGGATATATGTATCAGAGGGCTGCCTTGTCCTACCTCAGAGGGAAAAGATGTGCATAGAACTGCACAGACTTGATGCACCAGGGTGGGAGGATACCAGTAGGAACCTACCTTCTCAGAGGCAAAGAGGTGGGGAAGGAAGGGGGACTCTTTGAGGGGGAACTATGAGGGGACAGGATTTGGGATCTTAATTTAAAAAAAATAAATAAAAAACATAGGTTTGTAATTTAGGAAAACTGTCTGTTATTATAATAAATACAATTTTGTTCTTTCCAAGAACAACCCTCCATCTCACAATCCACAAAAATAAAACCAATCATTGGCGTTCTCATCTATTAAAATTCTCTAATCATTAACAGTTTTTCCACAAAAATTGTTATAAGCAACAACCCACAAATATCATGACTTTAATAAAACAGTCCATGGCCAATCAGTTCTAGGTTTACACATAATTTGTTTTGGTAAGGATGTAATATAATCATTTGTGGCCTTAGTCAAATCCCTTGTAATCATATACACTTGAATTCATTGCTTTTAAAAAATGCATATTATCAAAAGCTGTACTCAATCCCACCACTGAGGTATTTGCACTCCATAATTGTTGCTGCTTTATCTACTACAGCACTCAATTGGAATTACACTGGATGTCTATCAACAGATGAATGGGAAATGAGAATTTGGTATACATATACAATGGAATACCATTTAGCTGTAAAGAAAAATAAGATCATAAAGTATGCAGGAAAATGGATTGATCTAGAATGTACAATATTAAGCAATGTCACACACAGAAAAATCTGCTCGTTCTCCTTCATTTGTGGAATCTAGAATATTACACATATGTAAACAAATATACATGTGAAAACTGTATAACAGGAAGAGAAGAAAGGCTAACTCCTGGGGATGAGGATGACTTAACTGCAAGCAAGGAACATGAGTTATGAAGGAAGACACAAAACTGCTTTCTGCTAGCTCTATTATGCATTTTCCATTGTTTGTGGTGGGAAATTGCATAAACACCTATTCCATAGCAAAAGTAAAAACCCAGTGAGAGACGCTAGAGCCTCTGTGCAACATGGCAATAAACTGGATAGAAGTTCACTGAACTGTAGAAGCTTTTGGACCTTGTTAATTTCAGTGTGTATGTGTGTGTGTGCATGTATGTGTGTGTGTGTGTGGGGTGTGTGTGTGTGTGTGTGTGCATGTGTGTGTGTGTGTGTGTGTGTGTGCATGTGTGTGTGTGTCTGTGTGTGTGTGTGTGTGTGTGTGTGTTTGCAAAATTTTTAAATAAAAACATACAAAAATGAAAGAGAATTCTGTGTGAATAATCCGAAGGGGGAGAAACTGATTCTAGAAACACACTGCAGGATTCCCACAGGAGTCTTGCTCTACTTAGACAAATATTTAAGTGATTGCTATAATCTGAGCTTAACTGATAGCTGGAATAATGAGGCACAACCTTTACATGCCAAAGGTGCCCTAGAATTTAAATTTTCCTGTGGAAAATTTCAAAGGAGAAAATACTGAGCTGTCTCTACTGTGTTGTGGATAGCCCCACGCTTGTATTTTGATCCTAGTTCTCAGTGGATAGCCCCAGCCTTGTATTTTGATCCTAGTTCCACCCTTCTGGGAGGGGCTGCAGAGGATAATTGAATCTGTACACAGACGACATCTTGTAAACCTTCTGTCCAATTAAAACCTGTAAAATAAAGACTAGAGCCAGAGATTGGGCAGTAGAAGGGGAAGCGGAGAAAAAGGCTTAGGGGAGGAGAGAGTGAGAGGAATTCTATATAAAAGGTAGAGCAGAAGCAGAGCAGAAGAGAAGGGAGTCACCAGGAGAGCAGAAGCAGAACGAGAAGCAGAGGAGAAGCAGGAGGAAGCTGAAGCAGAAGGAAGCCAGCAGTAGAAGGAAGCTGACGACGGAGCTGGACAACCACATGGCCTGGATAAAACCGCAAGTTATAAGGGATCTCATAGCTGGGGATTAGAGTAGTGTAGTGGTAAATCTGCCCAATCTAGGCGTGCTATTTGTACCCATAATAATTGAGTTGTGTTTTCATTTACTGGTCTCACTTTGGGTAGGAGATCTTACAGCGACAAATTCGGCGCTTTAAATAACTACTACAACAAATTGGCGCCCAACGTGGCAAGCAGAGGAGGAGAGCAGAGGAAGAAGAAGAAGGAAGTCGAAGCAGAAGGAAGCCTGCAGTAGAAGGAAGCCAACGATGGAGGACAAGCACGCGGCCTGGATGAACCACAAGTTATAAGGGATCTCAGCCGGGGATTAGAGTAGTGTAGTGGTAAACCTGCCCAATCTAGGTGTGCTATTTATACCATAATTATTGAGTTGTGTCTTCCTTTACTGGTCTCCTTCGGGTAGGAGACCCTGCAGTGACAAATTTGGGGGTTTAATAATTCCTTCTACTACAAATTGGCACCCACCGTGAGGCCAATTTAAATAATTCCCTCTACTACAAATTGGCACCTAACTAATTGCTTAGAACTCAACTAACCTGAGATAAAAGTCCATTGCCCCTCAACCCCTGAATAGGGTTTGGGCACCCTTTTAGGCTACACTAGCGTGTATTGAAAGCTGAGTGGATCTGAGAGGCCTACAAAGAGCCACAGAGAGGCCCCCTCTCCCAACCCCCAGGCAGAGAGCTAAGGCCAGGGTCAGGAGCAACACCTGAGCCTGCAGCTCAGCTTGAACAGCAAGCTGTAAAAACTGCAAGGAGGGACAGGTGATCCTAGAACACAACTGCCTGTGAGGTAATTTTCAGACAGAAACAGTGAACTGAAGGCTTTGGATCAGGTAATTCTTAGATATAAAAAAGATATATAAGCTTATGATACTTAAAGATGAGAAACACGATGAATATTTTTTGGGCTTTATGCAATGATATTTCGAATGGTTTGACAGGAATCAATTTAGGGAAAATAGACACCTTATCATTTATCAGTATTGCAATATTTATTCTCTTGATTTACTATGTCTTAGAAAGGGTCCTAGATAAAAAATTCCATGCCTTAGAAAAAAGATTACAAGTAACGCTAGAACTAAAGATTCAGGATTTAATTAGTCAAAATAAGCAACAACAAGGAGATAGAGATAACATTTGGAGACAAAGTGTAGAAGATAATTTACTAAAGCTAGCAAATCAAAATAAGGCAGATGCTATAATATTTCAAATACAACATAAAGAGAAGCTAAGATTATGGAAGCAGAGCTTAGAACAGAAGATACAGGAAATTATAGAGCAGCATGAGCATCAGAGAGAGAAACTTACATCTTGGCAACAGGGCTTAGAGGAAACAGTAGAACTGAAGACACAAGAAATTATAGATAAGAATCAGAGACAGAAAGATGAAAATGAATGTGAGAAACAGGAGCATGAAAAGATGATAGAACAGAGGATGCAGCAGCTCACTGATCAGACTCAGCAGCAGAGAAAATAATGAGAAATGGAAGCAAGACTTAGAGAATAACCTTTTAGAATTAATCAATCAAAATAAAATGGATACCAAACGATCAGAGTTACAATATGAGAAAAAATTCAAAATACTGAGGCAGAGTCTTGAACAGAGACTACAGGAACTCAAGGAACAGGAGAGCAACAAAAGGAGAGATATGAAGAGTGGACACAGACCTCAATGGATAAATTTAAAATTTCAGTTAAGGAAAATACTCAGGTAGAGACAGAAGAAACTAGAGAAAATCAATCAAGGGTTATTAGAAAACAAACTTTAGTCTATCCGGTTAATATACAACAAAGACCTCCAGATGTTTATAATCCACAGGGTTATGAGGAATTTGAGTGGCAACCCATGTATGTGTTAGATCTGAGGAAATTTAAGGAAAGTGTCACTAACTTTGGAATCTTTGAGATCTTATGGTGACAAATTCGGCACTTTAAATAATTACTACAACAAATTGGTGCCCAACATGGGGCCTATTTAAATAATTCCTTCTACAACACTACTGTGCCTCTTGCAAAATGTTACGCTTCTGTAAAGAAGAGTTCCATCCCCAGTGTTTGCTCCAACCCTTAGGAACTAAAGGAACCAAAGTTGGGCCTATACTTCCAAAACTGTGTTCTAATTAACAGATAATTGATTTTAAAACCCATTTCCAACCTCAGTCTCAATCAGTATCAAGAGAAACTTTCTCTAACTAGACATTCCCTCAAATAAGCAGTCTTTGACATTCAGGAATCAATGAATTAGGACAAGAGCAAACAATATTTTTTCTCTGAAGAAATAATTTTAAAGAACAATATAAAAAGTCCAGGTCACCTCTTTGCCAACAATTATAGGAACAAGACAGAAGTACCAGGCAATGACTGTGTCCTAGAAGACCTCAAGCTTAAGGATAAACTACAGCTCGCAGACACCTGAAAACTATAGAAGAACACATGTGAAGCATAGGCCACTCAAGATTCTGGACTACTTTTCAAATATGACCTTTAGTTGAAACCTAACCTAGTTTATTTCCACTTCTACTACAATATTTTTCAGATCATCTCACATCTTTATCTGAACCCACTCATTTCTTCCTGAGTATCTCTCAGGAATGTCTGCCTCACTTGTGGCTTTGCTCCATCAAGTAACCTTTATTTCCCAGAGCTGTGGCTGGACCAAGCTCACCTGGGAAATTAAGTCCCACTACTGACAATCTTCTCATCACATCTTTATTGTAACATCAACTCGCCTTTTCCTTGATTTACTGTGCATTTTGCTGTTTCCACAAAGTGAAGCCCCATTGAGACATGAATGTTTGCTACCACAGGGGATGCTCCTGAGACTATGCTTACAATGTAGAAGATTCTCCACAGCAAACAAATAATGCAACCAGAAGAGAAATGAAGGCAGTTAGAATAAACAGCCTCCAGCAAACTTCTCTGAAGGGAAAATCTTCAGTGGATTCAGAAATTCCGTAAGGCTTATTTTAAAAAGAGCTATACTTGTATCTCAGATGCAAGTCCCAAACTCTTACTAAAATCTCTGAACTTTGTGTGTGTGTGTGTGTGTGTTTTTGTGTGTGTGTGTGAATGTAAGTAAGTATGTATGTATGTATACATTACATAACACATGTAGTGTGTACTCCAAACAAAAAATAGAAAATAGGCCAATTTCATGGACAAAAATTACACTTGAAGTTTCCTCCAAGGGCTGTTATTGCCCAGCAGTGAGAATCATCACTGTGGACACAACTGCATCTACAGACACCAGATACACAGCCAAGCTGATGATATGTTCTATTCTCTATTTGTACAAAGCTTTGACATTGTGGAGTCCTTACTTATCCCAGAGAGGCTACCCTCCCAGAGCCAGCTAATGCTGGAAATGATGAACAAGTTCCTTGTGAGCATAGCTTTGACATGTAAACCAAACCCAGTCTTCAACTCTGAACCAATTCCTCTGACATGGTTGTTAAACACTAACAATTATCTGTTTTCATCACTCGATGGCCTGCTACTACGGATAGCTTCAAGCTATCCATTCAAACCAAAGTTAACCTTGCCCATGCCTACCTCCCCTCCTGTGAAAACACAAAGGCCTTTATACATGCTTTCCCACTGCTGACTACCAGGTGCTTTCACCCTTGTTTTAGGAATCTGTAGCATGATTGTCATTTTCATACCCATGTGTCTGTACACCTAAAGAAATCTCAAATCCCAGGTAAAGTTTAGAACAACCAGGGCAGGATGTAGAACTATACAGTGAAATGATAAAACAGGAAGGGAGCCATCTTTAGAATTAGACAGCCCTGGGGGTGCGGAAAAAATGATCAAGTCCTCCAAAGAAAGCTTCAGACTTTAGAGTTCTGCTGTACGTTACGAAGGACACCTTCCCCAGCACATCCAGGACTGGCTAGGAACCCAAGACGTTAATGAATGTGCTGCAAAGCATTTCACGCTCTCACTACAGAGGATAAGCAGAAACCGCAATTGCCTTGTGTCAGCTTAGTTCAGGCTTACATGTCAAACAAGTTACAAAAAGCCCTTTGGTTTTCAGAGCATCTTGGATTTGGGGTCTGAGCATATTGGCCTCTTAAGTGAAGAACAAGTGAAGCAAAGAATGTAGTCAGAGTGGTCTCCAGCAAACAGAGTGCTCAGTGGCCCCCTTCCTCTATCAGTGGCTGGCTTGAGTTTTGTTTTTTTTTTTTCCTCAGTTAGGACTTGTTTTGATTTTCCCTTGAATATTGAAGAATAGGAGGTCCTTCCTGTAATAGGTACTACAGGGGTAAAAGAGGCTATTACTTCCATTTCATATAATCATAACTAATGAATTAGTAATTGCATTTAAGGATGAAGACTAATTTTACTCAGAAGGAAGTATACACTCAGCCATCCCTGAATAAGGGAGTGTGTGTGTCTGGGCTGTGTTTGCTGTTGCCTCTAACTCCTACAAAGCACTCAACAGTCAGATGAGTCAGTCACCCCTCAGCTTCCATGTAGAAGATGGCAATGCTTTCCATTTATCTGCAAATGTATGTCCTTCTTTTCCTGTGTGCCTTATGCCAACACACAAGGCATGGATATCAAGGCAAAAATATTCTTCCTTTGGGAAGTAGCCATTCTAACACCTCAACAACATCCCTTCGTTTTCACTGTTCATCTTAAAGAAGTGGTCCAGCACAAGGTATTCACATCCTTCCTGTCCATTCCCTGGGTTCTGCATCACTGTATCCCAACTGATATGAAACCATAGGCCGTGAGATTTTCTTCAACTCGTACAATGATGCTGCACAGTGGTAGATAATTCTGTCTGGGGCTTCAACAGCATGAATTTTCCTTTACCTGTCCCCAAATAATCTTCCTCTACCCTTCTTCTTTGAGTATTGGGTGAAGGTAGCAGTCATTTTTTCTTTATCTTAGTCCTATTTTACAGTTATTGTAAATAACTGGAATGCCCCTTCACAACCTTGATGTCAACAGACTCTCTGGTCTATTTCTCTTTTCACTTAACTCATCTCAGAAGACTTATATTACCAAATGTCAGTTGAAGATGGCACATAAATTTTGTGCCAACTTAATCTTTACCCAATGTTTTTAGTATTTCCGAAGTCTTTCACTCTTCTCCCTGTACAGCAGGCTTAAAACTCCAGAGCATCTAGGAATTGCTGGATTAAATACTATGCATTTGATTCCTTCAGAAAATATCAGACCTCTTTTACTGTTTAAACAGGCAGGAAGTTATCAAAACAGCCAAGGAATCACCACCTAAGGCTTTCACACATACCCTTTATCCCATGCCACAGGTTCCTGATTAGTTTTTTGTCATGTAAAAGCATGACTTTTAACAATCTTCCATCTCCTCTCTACCTAGTCCCTAGAGTCTCTCTCCTTCCAGATCCTTCTTCACACAGCGGTCCTACTGTAATGTTAATCAAGCATGTGTATCCGTGTCCCTCTCCAGATCAGGACAACAATAAAACCTTTTCCAGGTCCACTTACTGTTTAAACAATGAAAGTTAAATTTTCTTTTTTGGACTGAGTGGGTGGGGACTGTATTTGTGATTTCAGACACCACTCACACAGCCTGACATTCAAATGTGGCCTGTGCTCATGGGATTCCTCTATGTAACAAGAACAAAAAGCACTAAAACAAAACCGCCTATCATTTTTAATATATCTGCTTTAACAGGATATATATTGGACTGATGCTTTGCATGAAGTAGCATTCTTCTGAAACTAGGTAATATTATCTCAAATCTTATAAACATAGGCCCAATCCAAAAACAAGTTGTATATACAGACAGAAAAACAGAAATCCAAATAAGGTAGACACCATCAGAACGAGTTAGGCTGCTGACATCGCATGCTATTACAGGCAATGGACCCACCCACTCTGCTTGTTAATGTGTGTTACAAACCTTCGCAGGACAGATTCCTAGTGTAGCATTAATACATGGAATGACACACAACTGTAATTCTCATGGCTGTTAAGTGGCCTTATGTGGCCTGTGTTTCTCGAGTCCCTTAAGCCCTTGCTCTCCACAGCCCCAGTGCCAGGACTGCTTCAAGTGCTGGAGCAGTTGACTCATACTTGACCAAAATTCCCTATATAGGGAAACCCTTCACTCATGGGATGAAACCTGAAATTATCCCTAGTAGAAGGCCCTTGAGACATCCATTTCTTTCTGGGGAACCATGGTTAATAACTGAACACATGGTACACTGTTAAGTTCTTCTGTGATTAGGTTCTCCTTGTCAAACAATTCTACAAAAGAAAGTTCAAGTTAAACTATGAGCCATGGAAACAAGAAGATGAGGCAGGATGGAACAAGAAAGTGAAGTGGGCAAAGGGAGTGAAAGGCACAACTCACCCTGCGTACTGGCTTAAATTTCTCAATAAAAGTGAAGAACTGCAAAACTACCACCAGGATCAAAATGGCTACAAAGGCCTATGTAGTGAGATTGAGAGCTGTCTGAGAATTTAAACAGTTAATGAGCATTGCACATGGCCAAACTATGTGTAAACTAAGTTCGTCCTTAACAGGACACCACATAAGCCACATTACAGGTGCCTTTACAGAGGGAAATTGTTTAACAATTAACTATACTACCTTGCATTTGCAAACTTTAAAGTTTACTTAATATTTAAACTTTGCTTAATCGTTAAACCTACTTACAAATTATATCCTTTCATTATCATAATCTTACACTTCACAAATCATATAAACAACATTTGCCAGACACATGACTCTCTTGAGACAGTCCCACTTAGCCTTGGGTGTTCTAACTTATCTTCCTTCATAAATCCCAACTCTGTTTCTGTCTCCTTCCCAGGAATCTCTTCTGAGGTACTCATCGAGGTGCTGGCTTCCCCCGAGTGAGGTTTCCTAAAGGGGAACTGTCTATGCTTTGACATCTCCCACTGACACTGACATAGGTACTGAGAAGCACCAAACGACAGACTCTAGAAGTGGCTGCCACTTAGAGGAACGGATGGCATTGGTGAATCATCCATCTTCAGGGTGGATGCTATATGGAAGGTATGTCAACATGCTGTACTGGTCAGAACCTGCAAGACTGAAGAACTCAAACCCACAAACCACCACGTTTGAACAGTAAAAGAAGTCTGACATTTTCAGAAGGAATCAAATGCATAGTATTTAATCCAGCAATTCCAAATTCCAAATCTGCATAACCGAAATAAAAATATGTCTCTACAACACTTGCATTAGGAAGTCCACAGCAGCTTTTTATAATAGCCACGGTCAGAATCTGCCATGTCTCTTCAGAAGAGAATAAACACAGTTTCATATTCATATAACGAACAAAAACAATGTACCAAAAGCCATGCCACAGACAGATCTCAAACACTCTCAAATTAAGTTTTACATCAGGAGAATGCACACCAAGTTATTCTACTACATGTGTATACAACTTTGAAAACATGCGTACAGTGGCCAAGTCAGACATAGGGGCCTTCTAGTTGGGTGGGAAGTGCATTGAGCAGGAAAAGGTGGCAGAGCTCTGGGGTGACAGCAACATTCTCCTTCTTAATGGGGTAGAGGATTAAGAAACCACTGGCAGACTCAGTTGGACTATTGTTCTGTTTCACTGTTTCTAATCTTCACCTCTTAGAAAAGCGGTAAATACTAACTCATATTAAAGCCTTCACAGTATAGTGTTGAGAACAATGCTGTTGCAGTGTCTGTAACTTACCTTGAAATACATAAAAAATAACTTGGGAAAGAAATAAAATTACAGTATGTATAGTAAAAGATATATTGCTGACTCTAGGTGAAAAGCAATGCAACTATTTATTCAATGAAGATTTTTTTCTCAATTTTACTATGAATAGTAAATATTTTAATAAACTTTTACATGGAATGGTCTTTACTTACAAATGTTCAATCTCAGTGCTGCTTACCTCTTTTCCACAGAAGTTTATTTCTAGAATAGTTATCTAAATCTGGTGCAGGGCCTCTTCTAACAGACCAGCCGCTACAGTAAATTGATAGGAAGTCTGAAAAGGGAGGGCATCACGCCTTACACCACCCAGCTCATCAAAATTTTCTTACAGCTCTCATTGGGAATCAACAATTGCTGCCAAGGGCTAGCCAAGCACAACACAAAAGAAGCATCTCAGCCTTGGAATCAACATAGAACCAATTTCAGAGGAGAGAATAAATGAACTGATAAAGGGACCCATGAAATTCCATACTAGCTGAAGAAAATGAGTCACAGGAACTTTATGACATATATGTATTTTTAAAAATTGCTCTACTTTAGCAATGTATTAAGACTTTAATTTGCAAAGCTAGTCTACGAATCAGATGCAATGTGTTTTCCCAAAGAAGTTTATATCCAAAATCAGATCATCTGTGCCACACCTCTGGAAAGCTCTCCATGATGAATTCATTCCAGTACTAAATACACAGAGGACAGTCACCCAAATTACTGATTAGAAATCATTAGCCATTAAGTCATTCATTAAGCTAAATAAATAATAAACAAATAAAAATTTCCAGTTGGTTTCCATAAAAACTTTTTGTAAACCTTATTAAAAGATTCTAAAATGTCAAATCATCTGGGGAAGCAAACTGTGTGTTATAATCTACATCAGAACCCATCAAGAGTCACATTCCTACCATGTTTTTAAATTTACTTTTAAATTCTGCCTCTATCATTCTTTAGTTCTGTTGGGTTTCTGGAAATTATCTCATGTTACAAAACTATTATGCATAGCTTTCTATATGTTAGCATTATCCAAAACACCATAATTGCTAGTTTAGAACATGTCTCACCAAAGATAAATCCAAAATAAGAGGTCATTTCTAAAATCATCCCTATATTGAATGTTCACAGCAAATTAATGGCACATACAAAATATCCTTTCTTAGCCCTAAAATGATTTCCATGAAGTAATATTGGATATTAAAAAAAAAAATCTTTGAAAGATTTAAATATGATATATATATATATATATATTATATTATATATATATATATATATATATATATATATTCAGGACACAGAACTAAAGCCCCATACCCTGAAATCCTACAGACTCCACCAACAGCACACAAATGTGCATTGAGAGCAACAGCGAGCACACTCTAGACCTACTGACAGAAGAACCACGATATCCAAACCACCCTTCCTCACCATGTGAAGAAATAGTCGTTTTGCATGTCCCAAACACCACTCTGTAGCATCAGGCACAAGTGTTAGTAGATAGGATATATGGTGGTTGGGATAAACCAAAAAACTACACAAATAAACTACAATTTTATAATCAAATAGGCCCAAATCCAAAGATTCTAAAAGAAACTGTCTCCAATTTGAAAGTTTCAGTATTTCTTAAACATTGCTAAGTGATTCTAATATGAAAGCAATAAAGAGAATTATAGAAATGGGTCCTTAGAAAATAGGTGAAATCACAATTGGAAGGACAAGAGCAAGGTGGAAGCCAGATGAATAGGTCAGGAGATATCTAAGCACAAGTACACAAATGGTGCCCCATGGGGTCATCATCCAGGAACCCATTTCAGGGAAGGAATATCTATGCCATTAACCCCCCAATGCAAACACGTACACGGGCACACGCATGCACATACACCAGCTTTCAGTGAGAGTCTACTTGAGATGCTGAATGTGGCAGCACTGAGACCTTCACCGCCCACTCTCACCCCACTGCCTCACTGCCCGTCCCTTCATTCAAATGAACAGAAAGGGCGGACTTGGGACCCACAGAGACAAGCACTATCTGACTCTCATCTTACCAAGTGCAACCAAACATTAAAGAAAATATATTCCCTACATTGTAGTATCTGGTTTAAGGGAGAAAATAAAATGACCTTTCTTAGTATACTTTCCCCAAGTTTTCCTGCACCCAGCCAAGTGCTTTGCCAACCTGGATGGCTCAGGACAGGCGTCTTGGGAGTTACAGGTGCCTAGTACTTTGCAACTGAAGGCTATGCTAGGATGCTAAGAAACTTTCCCTTCATCTTCACCTTTCCTTCTCACTAATGGCCTGGAATAACACAGATAGCTGGAGCTCGAGCAGCCTTTGAACCTTGACAAACACCGATCACAAAGGGAAGGAAAGCAGAGGTTACTGAACAAACACCCAGACTAGATGAGATTGCTCAGCAGTTGAGGCTCCAGCCCACAGTCCTCATGAACCCAGAGTCATTCTTTAGAACTCACTGGGTGGAAAGAAGAACTGACTCACAAGTTGTCCTTTCACATACACACACACACACACACACACACACACACACACACATACACACACATACACGCATGCATGCACACATGCACACAGACACACAAACGTAATTTAAAATAATTTTTTAAAATGCTTAGAAACTCCAAAAAAATACGAACCTAACAAAAAATGGAAGAGAAAAGACAAGTAAGCTGTCTTTAGTAAACTTGCAGGTTTCTTTCTTTTCCAAAAGAATCTACCTGAAAATACATCACTATGTAGAAACTCTGTTAGGTCAAGCAGAGGGCTCCATTCAAAGAACAGAAAAGAACACTGAAAGTGTGCACCGAGCATCCACCGTGACAACCAGCACCCTGACGACGGTAAGTGCCCGCTATTCATCCTTTTAAATGTGTAGCCAGGAAATGGTAAGAATTCCATAAACACTTCTGACAAACATATAGATGCCATTAGATAACTCAAAATTACTGAAAATTATATTTCTTCAAACTCTCCACACTCCTTGTTCTTTAAACCGGACCTCCGCCCTGCTGAGAGGTCACAGCCTGACCTACCTTCTGTCGTTGGAAACACTTGTGTCTTAGCCTCTGCCAGCTTTCCAGTTCTCAGCAACACTTCAGCAAAGCTTTCCACAGGAACCTGCTGATAGGTGGCACAGGTCACTTCAAATGACACAAAAGCTGCATTTTCACTTAGAAAACATGATTGCGGAGTTCTACGGCTTCGGGTGAGCTGGATAACTGTTTCTCACTAATGCACATTGTTTTAGTTAGCATTTTAGTGGATTTTCATCCTGTGATATATCATGATCTATATGAAACAAATCCTAGAACCAACATAGTAAGAGCCAAGCCCAAGATGTACTTCAGGAAAGGCTTCGTTTCTCCTCATGCAGTTAACCCTGTCTTCTTAAGCACACTCTCCTTACCTCGGTGACAAAGGGATTAGTGATGACTGACTCATAAAAAGGGTGGCATCCTTGTCTTTCTAGGTCATCATTGGCTACAGTCCCGATTCGATATGCTCCTCCAAATTCCTGCCCCTAAGAAAGAAAACTGGATTAAAAGAGAGACCAAGGAGAGGTAGAAGGGAGACGAGGGAGGATGGGAAGTGGGGTTCTGATTCCAGGAGGAGGTAATCAGTGTGTTCTGTACATCTAGGACAGAGGGGCACCAATGCCCAGAGGCAGATTTAAGAACAGTAGCTACAGCCTACAGGCAGCACTTCAATGCACCCTGTGACCTCTTAACTTCCTTGGCCATGTTCATATCAATAAATCAGAAATAGTGCGGCCATCAGTATTATATAGAATGGGTTTCCTACACCAGTTAGAACAACCATCCTAAGACGCCACTTGGTATGGCTCTGAATAAGGCAAGCAGCCACAACACAGAATGATACTATGCACATTAAATGTTAACAACAAAGGTGGTGTCCCTCTATCAACCATGCAGACTTCATAATACACGCTCCTTACAGGCCTATGTACCTCCCCCCATTGTAAGGGTCCACTCAAGGTTGGCTGCTTGCTGAGGTCTGATTGTTTCTCCAGGCCTGCCTCATGCTCATGTGCTCAAGTCTTACCAAACCAAAGCAAGGTCTGATGGCGCCCTTTCACTAGCTGGAATCCTTCACTATTAGTCCCCAGCCAAACATGCTTAGGGATCATCATCATTCCTCATTAGCAAGCACCTATTGCCCTGCCACAGTCATTAGACTTCTCTGCTCTCCTTGAACAGATGGAAAAACTCCTCATGGGAAAGTTAAGTAAAAGACATTCTTGCAAAGACTACTGCAGACATTTCTGGCAGGCACAGCCCAGTAAACAATGAAACTGTTTAATAAAATGATACATTAATAACAATGTTGAACACTTTAACACATAAGCCTTCACAAAAAAGGTAAAAAAAAAAAATCCACCAGGTGAATAAATCATAATCCACTGTGACACAAGGAGAAAGAGAGGGAGGGAGGGAGGGAGGGAGGGAGGGAGGGAGGGAGGGAGGGAGGGAGGGGAGGGAGGGAGGGAGAAAGGAGGGAAGGCAAGATCAATCCCCATGACAAGGCCAACATCTCAGTAACTGCTACCTCCTTTACCAACCATGCAGATCTCTGTCCCTGCAGCTCCTGTTTCTGGAATAATCCCATGTAGAACATCAGCAAGTGCTTAAAAATCTTCCTCAAACAGTTTAGGCTGCTTCCACTTCCTTCAAGATTACATGTTTTAAAGGACTCATATCCCACACTTAAAGAGCTAACTAGAGACCTGTCTCCACTCCCACCTAAGATCACTGCCTTTCCATACAGGACTTCCACGAGCTCATTAAGAAAAGGTGCAGCATACAGTCTCTCCACAAGTTTTCCATCTCCTGGAGACAAAATCCACAGTCACATCACAGTCTGCATGGGGTTTTCAATGCTGACCTCCCCACTAAAAGCCACTCTGTCCTGTATGTTCTACAAAAAAATATAAGCATATTTCCCACCCCAGGGCTTTGAATCTGCCCAATGTGGCTCAATCACACTTTTGCAAGAAATGATTATTTAATGAAAAAATCTAACTTCCATATAAATCAAAACTTCACTGTCTCAATAAAGTCATGATTCATTTAAACCTTTAAGCTCTCTTTTCTATTCATTCTCACGAGTTTTCTTCAGAAGTAATTTTGCATTTGTAGTCCCTCAATTATACACAGGCTATCATTATCATGTGATGTGCCTTGATTACACACACCTTCAGTGGCAGTTTTATCATCCCATCTCCTTTCTACATGTCCACTTTTGAGTTCAGGTCCTGCTCAAGCTTTCCAACCACACAGAAAATGTGAGAATTGTTTATCTAAGTATGACTTATTTCAATTAACATGATCATTGCCAGTTCTATCATTTTTTTCTGAGAATATCAGTTTTGATCTTTATAAGTGAGCAAAGCTCCAGTTTGAATACAAACCACATTTTCTAATTTATCTATCCTTTGTTGACAGGCACTGAGACTGAGTCCAAAATTTAGCAATATGAATGATGTCACAGAAACACAAGTGTACAGATAAAACTGCAGTCATAAAACTGATTCTTCTGGACATTCACTCAGAAGTGCTGAGTGGATCATATGGAAGTTCTGTTTCCACTTTAGAAGCTGCTGTA
Source organism: Mastomys natalensis (assembly GCA_021653895.1). NCBI lineage: Eukaryota > Metazoa > Chordata > Mammalia > Rodentia > Muridae > Mastomys > Mastomys natalensis. The sequence goes on from JAJTUV010000902.1 coordinate 1,047,642, forward strand.
CCCATTTCCATATTGGCTGGAATATTTATACTCCCCCAGCAGGAATAAGGCTTCTTTCTTCCCCATAGCCTTGCCAGTTTTTGTTATTCTTCGGTGAGAGCCATTCTGGTTTGAAACAGATACTAACCATAGTTTTGGTTTGCATTTATTTGATAGATAAAAATGTTGAACATTTTTTTCATGTATTCATTATCCATTTGTACTTCGTTACAAATGTCTCCCTGTTTTCCATTTATCAATTTGATTATTATCACTCTAATTATTTAAATGTTGAAGATCCTTATGTATCCAGATAGTAACTCTTTGTCAGATGACTGGTTATTCAGCAAAACTTTCTCCATCAGAAATGCTGATCCTTTGTCTCTGCAGAACTTTTCCAGTTTGATACAGTCCTGAGCTCATTCTTGTTCTTAACTCCTGATCAACTGGAGTGCAATTCAGAAAGTTACTGCATATGCCCAGAACCCTAGGTGTCCCTCTAGTGTCCTAAAGTTTTTAGCTCTTGCATTAAGGACCCAGCATGGCATAGATAGGGATTTAGTTTCACTCTTGTGTGTGTAGATTGCAGGTTTCCCAGGACATCTTGTTAAAGAGGCTAATTTCCCCCCACTATATCATTTTGGTACCATAATTAAAAGTCAAGTGGCCTTAGGGGCATGATCTACTTTCTAAATTTTCTACCCTAGTCCATTGGATAGTGGTCTGTGTCTGTTTTAGGGTCACTAGGATGTTTTTATTGTCACATTTCTGTAATATATGTGTATGGTAAGTATTGCAATGAGTCCTGAACTATTTATTCATTAGCTCAAACTGTTTTGGGTATTTGAGGTCTTTTATGTTCCCATGTGAATTTCAGGATGATTTTTCCTAGTCATCTGAAGAATGTCACTGGCTGAATCTGCAATCCTTTTAATAGCATGGACATTTAAAAAACATTCTGTGCTTTCAGGGACGTGGAAACCTTTTCATCTTCTACTGCATTCTATTACCTTCATTAATTCTTTAGAGTTTTCACTAAAGAGATCTTTAAGTTTCCACTTGTCCCTTTTGGTAGTACTGTGAATGAAACTATCTCCCAGCATTCTTTCAGTGAGTATTGATCATCACTGTATAGAAAAGCTAATGATTCCTCAATCCTGACTGTGTCCCCTGTTACTTTGCCGAGAGTGCTTACAAAACCTCCAAGGCTTCCAGTAGATTTTTTAGGAACTTTTAACTATAGAATCACATCATCTGAAGACAAGAACAATTTGTCTCCTTCCTTTATCTGTACCCTTTTTATTGCTTTCTCTTGCCCTGTAATTTGGCTAGGATATAAAGTTCTGTATTCTGAGCGTCAATAGAGAACAACATTGTCCCATATCTACTATTGAAAGAGTTCTTTCTATTTTTCCCATTCAAGATAATGTGGACTACAAGTCTGCCATACTGAAGTTATCTTTACATCACAGTACCATTCCTCTATTATGTAAATATTTCATCTCCTCTACCATTGTAGACAATGAAATTACATTAAAATCTTTCCTCATTCTATTGCCAGTGTTTATACTTGTTAGGAATCAAAGAAAGTAACTAGAAAGTATATGCTAAATGAACGTATAGGTAGACGGATGAGTGAACGCATGAGTGACAGGTTCATGAGTATTGGGGCTGCATTGGTATTGAACCTACATTTCTTCATGCTTTATTTTCATGACAGTACAAAGAACTGCAGTGTGGCAAAGCAGAAAAGGCAGCTTCCTGATGGCAGCATTCCTTACATGATAGGAGGACCAGATTTCTTAAGATATTTCAACACTCAGAGATTTTACTGTGACAACAACTGGTGAGCACTTTGCTTACCTGGAGGGGCCGCAGGTATGCTAAGGACTTCTTCCACCACTGCCCATCACTGACAGCCTGCAACACAGCCTTGGTAGTAGTCGTAGTATTTGACAAGACTTTCATGGTGGTTGTAGTGGTCCAGTGTAACAGGTCAGCTGAACTGCTGCCCGAAGCAGCAGCATCCTACATTGAGACAAGAACAGGCAGTATAAACTAGCCATTGGTAAGATGGAGTACAGAGAGAGGTTGCTGACAATAATCAGACTCATTAAACACCAAGATAAACAAACTGAAAATCCATGTTAGTCAGTAACTAAACAAAAGTGAAGGAAATGCTAATAGTTCATTGTTCCCCACTAAGTTTACAAAAGAAAACAGAAAGAGTATCAATGCATTAAGTCAACACTCACGTTCAGTAGACCTGCAGAGAAGTGATGTGCTCTTTATTTTTTGCCAATCTAACAACCACACATTTTAATTAGTCTTTAAATTAAGAAGTAAATCATTTAATTGATCAATGTTCTGTGACCCTGACAAAGTAGACAACTCCAATAAGCTACCTATCAATATAAAAGGAATTGCTTTTTATCCAACCAAGTAGATGATTAATATTATTTAAAAGATCTAACCTCCTGCCAATCTTGAGGCATTCAGCAAAAATGCTACCTATCCCTTTAAAAACCTGAACTATTCTAAAAATAGAAAAATCACATACATTAATAGTCTTTTAAGCAAAAATAACAAAGACTGCATCTGCTCTTAAGATCAAGGAGTTCCCAATGGAGGAGTTAGAGAGAAGATTGAAGGAGCTGTAGGGGTTTGAGGCCCCATGGGAAGAGCAACAATACCAACTAACCAGAGTCCCCAGGGTCTAAATCACCAGCCTGGGAGAACATCAGAGGGACCCATGGCTCCAGCTGTATATGTAGGGGGAGGGGCACCTTGTTGGGCATAGGTGGGAGAGGAGATTCTTGGTCCTGTGAAGGCTGGATGCCCCAGTGTGGGGGAATTCAAGGACAGGGAGGTGGGAGTGGGTGGGTGGGTGGGGGCATATCCTCATAGAAGCAGGAGGAAAGGAGATGAGATAGGGGGTGTCTGGGGTGGGGAAATGGGGAAAGGGTATAACATCGGAAATGTAAATAAATAAAATATCCAATTTTATAAAAAGAATTATTGTATAAAAGTAAACTGATAGGCTAATGAACCTACAGCTTTTTCTTACATATTCCAGTTAAATGAAATAAATAAAAGTAAGTTCTATACTTCTGATACCAATAATTGTCTTGGCCTTCTTGCTGCTAACAGCAGATAGCCCAGTTTGATTATTTAATTCTTTACCATATCATTCTTGGAAGTAATAAAAATAATAGATCATATAATCACTCAAATGTTCTCAGGATATCCTCACATACGAAGTACTGAGACAAAAGCATCCTGCAAATCTACTTGCAGCTGCTTCAGGATAAGTCATTCTCATTCTTGCCCTCGAACCTGTGAGACTATGAGATAGCAACAGAACGTTGCAGACAATGCTTCTAACAGCATGGGAAGCAGAAAGACTAAGTCAAAATAACTCACTTGTGGGACTAAGCCTACAAAGCAGAAAAATTGCCATAGCTAGGGTCAAAAAGTTTGTGAGAGAGAAGTCAAGGGGAGGTGAAAGATTTGAAATATAAAGACACTAGACCCACAGTGGCTGCCCTTCAAAGCAGGATGAGCGTTGCAATAAAATGAATTACAGAATATTCCAGAAACCTGAGAACAACTGTCCTATGATAACCAGTAAGAAAATGTGGAACTCAGTCCATAAGCACAAGGAATCAAGTTCGGCCAACAACATGAAGAAGGAGAGTAACAGATTCTCTGCCAGAGTCTGCAAAATTCCCATCTTATGAGAACCATAAACTAATGAGCTTTTCTAAGAGCTGTGGATTTGTGGTGATAGCAAAGGAACAGAACATGTTAGAACATTTAAATGTCTATTTTACTATTTCAATAAGAAAAATCAAAAGAAGCCTTTAAGCTGCACTAACCAAAGCTCAGAATTTCCCTAACCTCAGTGCCTGAGGCTGCTTCTACATGGTTTACTACAGTTTTGACATTAGAAAATATATATCCATGAACTCAATGCAACATTACAGATTAAAGGTTAATTATGAAAAGAGAAAACAGATGCCATGATAGTAAGGAAGAAGCCATGCTACACTGCTTGTATATTATAAAGATAATCACAGGAAATATAACTGAGGTTTAGCTAGCAATAAAATTAGTGTTCCTCCAGGCTTCAGTTTGGACAGACAGCATGGCTTTTCTGACTTACTGCAATCAGACCTCCCAACAAACTGTCCGGGATGTGAGTTTCAAAGCTGAAGAGACACTTCTTAAATGGGCCTATAACTGTGTTAAATAAATGACTCACTTTCTTGACAGTTCACACATATACTGCATGAAATCTAGGAGGCAAAGCTATTATAGAGGCTGTGTTTTGCTAGTTCTGTAATTCTTCTACTGGCAAGAAATATATATTCATCTGAGTAACATAAACTGTATGTAAACATCTATAAAACTGTGCCAGTGACTCTGCTGCCAAAATAAAAGAGGGGCCTAAAGGAAAACCATGACCTTCCAACCTTCCCACAAAGGTGGGAGCTGGCATGGGATGAAAGCTCATCTTCTGGCTCCCCCGGTAGAAAGTAGCTCCCTAGAAAGGAAGCCCTGAAACATGTCCTGCAACAAGAGTTAAGTATTAGCAACATCCATGATTTAAGTTCTTAAAATATTTTCTAAGGCAATAAAAAACTCACCTCCACTTATAATGGCTAAAATGTTTTCTGTGATCTATGACTTAACTTGACATATAAAAAAAAAAAGTAACAACAAACTGAGAACACAATAGCCAGGAGATAAGAAATGCTGTCTTCATTCAGCAGAGACTACAGGTAAAATAAAGAGCATCACCATTGTCAGAGCTCCAGTGGGAAACTTAATAGAAACACATCTTGTCCTGGTGCTCTGACCTCCAACACCCAGCCACTGGTCTATGAGGCTCTTCAGAACACAGCATGTGGCTGTTCTGCACTGACCAGGGCTATAAAGGAAAAATGCATGCTAAGTTTGTTTATTTGTTTGGTTTATGATTTTTACAAGTGTGTGTAAGTGTGTGTGTGTGTGTGTGTGTGTGTGTGTGTGTGTGTGTGTGTAGGAATATATGCACAAAGTGCAGGTACAAATGGGGACAGAGGAGGGTCCTGGACAGCTCAGAGATGGACTTGCAAGAGGTTGTGAGCTGCCTGACAGTGCTGTGAACTGAACTCTTGTTCTCCATAAGAGCAACAAGTCCTTTTAACTGCTGAGTCAGCTCTCTAGCACCTCATGCTAGTTTTAAATACGAAAGGAAGCAGATAGAGAACAACGTGCATGATCTACTCAATGTGCTGGAGTAGAATTAGATGGAATACACAGACATAACTAACAACCTAGATCATGTCAAGTTATTAAATGTCTTGTGTGCAGGGGAGACAGACAGACCTGTAAGACAACCCTTGGAGAGGACAAGGTAGAAATCATAAATAGGAACCCTAAAGTGTTCAACTTTAGCAGTAGAAACAGTGGTTGATTTTTCTCCCTGTTCTGTGCCAGGACTTTAAAAAGTGCATTACATATATACGTTGTGTAAACACTAAAGGAGAACAAGCACACAAGTAGTTGTTTTATGGGGTCTTATTGGGGCATAGCTGTAACATCAAATCTTGGGAGGTAGATCAAAGCTAGTCTAGACTACGTAGTAAGTTCATAGCAAGCCTGGACAACACAGTAAGACACTGTCTTTAAAAAAAACTATTAGAAATTTCAGAAGATGTTTCAGATTTATGCATATAAATAATATACAGTAGGTCAAATTTTTTTTTAATTTTTTTTTTTTTTTTGTAGGTCAGGTTTAACACTAGAATAACCCTGTACCAAGAAACATACCAGAATTCCATAGGACTTTCCAAGCAGGCTTCCACACAATACTGCCAGCACAAGCACCACCCTGAATGCCATGCTTACTTGGCCCATTTTCACACTCTTGAGCCCCGCCATGCTGACTTCCATATCGATACACGACCATTTATGTGTGTGGTACTAGTGATTGATCTAGGGCCTTGTCATGCTAGTCAAGTGTGGTATCACAGCTGAGCTTGACCAGAGGTTTGTATTTGTTAATTTTGGACAACCTCTACATTATCCAGGATGATCTTGAACTTGCTCTGTGGCACACACAGGCTTTGAACTTGCAAACTTCTTGCCTCTGTATGGTAAGTAGCTGGGATTCAAGGACTATACTACCAAGTCCAGCTACTTAACCTCTTTCTGTAGAAGGACATTTAGAACATCTCCAACTTCTAGGATATACACCTAGTAGTGGAATCCCTGAAGCATAGAATATACATGAGTCCATATTCTGCACACAGAGCCAAGCGCTTTCTCCAGTGGCTATAACAGTCTATACTATAGTCAGATATAACCAGAGTTCTACTTGCTTCACTATTAACATATGATATATCATGGTATTTTAATTTAAGCAGTTCTTGTAAGTACATATTATCTTTTTAGTCATCTACATACTGTATACTGGAAAATATATCTTCTAGAGTGCCACTTATTCAATAAGTTGTCCATTTTTTTACTCAGGTTGAACTCATACATGTTTTGAGGTCATAGGCCTTACTAAAAATACAAACAATTAGATTTTAATACCTTATGAATTATTTTCATTTTCTTACTAATGTCCTAAGACAAAAATTAAATCAGGTGGAGATGGTGTATGCGTGTACTCCCAGCACTTGGGGGGCAAAGGCAAGAGGATCTCTGAGGCTGAGGCCAGCCTGGTCTACAAAGTGAGGTCCAGGACAGTCAAGAGTGCAAAAAGAAACTCAAAAAAAAAAAAACCCAAAATAATAATAATAATAATAATTTTTATTTAATATGTTTTTGCTTAAGGATTATACTTTTATATCTAACTGAGAAGTCTTTGCTTACTCTAAGGTCACAAAGATGCTATCCTCAGTTTATCTTTTTTTTTTTATTCTTTATGGATTCTCTGTGAATTTCATATCATGTACCCAATGTACTCAGTACTCCATCCCTTTGTAACTGCTCTACACCCTTGCGACCTCCACTGAAAAGAAAATGAAAATAATTTTTTTAAAAAAGAACATCTCATTGTGGAAGCTGTAGTGTATCAATAGTGTGTTCATGGTATATCCTTTTATCCACACATCTTTACTTACAAATGCTCACTGCAATGAGTCTCATCTGCTACATAATCAATAATGGGTTCTTACCAGGACCCATTATTACCTTTTGGATATTCCATTTTGCCTGTGTCATGGAGATGCTGCAGCTTTGGATCTACATGACTGGCCCCTTTACATACTCCAGCTGTTCTTAGATGGGGTAGACGTTAGGATGGACCAATTTAAAGCCCTGGATCTGGCCTTGGGTGGTAGCTGAGTTGGTTAGTCCACCAGTTCTTCCACACCCACAACACCAAGGCAAGCTCTCCAGTACTGCCTCAGCTAGCTCATCCAATGCCACAGCTGGTAAGGGGCAGGCAAGCTCTCCAGCTCTCATGCCCTGGGGTCAGCTCACTCTCACCTTTGCCCCAGGGTCACCTCTACTGTGGTGCCTGGATGAGATGCAGGGCTATTCTCCTGAATGCTGCAGCCAGGGAGGGACAGGGCCAGTTTCCAGCTCCAAGAGGGTAAGGGCATCTTTCCACTGCCCATGCTGCCACAAAGGACTGAATGGCCAGGATCAGATCTCCCATCCTCAATTAATCTTAACACATAAGATCTTTTATCTTTTAACTTTAAGTGACATTAATAAGATTACTATCCCCTATCCACTCATAGCATTATATGTTTAATTACTGTATTAAATATACTGGTATGATTTTTCATTTCCTGCAGGGGGGGTTGTTCAAAAGTAAGGGCACTGTTCATTCTTTATTATGCAGTGTGTGAGAATCTCCACAATTTGCAGCTATAGATAAACATCTAGATTTACTGCACCATTTAAATATTTGAGATATATTTTCAAGTTGTGTCTAGAACAAAAATTACTCAACTAGAATATCACATCACATTTCAAATTCCTGTTCATCTTGAGAATCTTCTTAATTAAGAGGGTGTATCAAATGATTTGAATGTCATTAACTAATCTCAGAAGAGAACTAAAACTATAAACATGCTGAGAAATACAGACCTCAGATAGAGTGTGACTTCATATGGTGGTAAAGAAAAAAAAAAACTAAAAGATATCAAAATGTGAAAGGCAGAAAACCAGTATTCACTTTCATAATACAAGCCTAAATTTTATTTGTGTTTCTATGGATAGATGGGCTAATTCAAGATAAGAATTCAAGATACATGAAATATAAAAGACTATTTCCAAAGATAAATTTACAGGTTGAGAAATGTATATGGTATATTCCTGTAAATATTTCTTCTAGGGAAAAGCTGAAAGAGAAAATAAGGCTTGTGAAATGGCAGAGGTAATTGTTAAACAACTAGATGACCTGGGCTCAACCTCAGGACCCATGTACTAGAAAAGAGAGAAATGTAGTCCTATAAGTTGACACCACATGTTCATCATGGCACATGTGTGTGCATTCATAAAATTAATGTAATTTTTAAAAATTAAAAGACAAGTTAGACCATAGAATTAGTATTTAAGCAACATAGACTAGGGAAAGAAAGAAGAGGGTGGGAAAAATCACCAACTGGAGTGGTCTACACAGTTTTCTTTCAGCTTCATAAACTAGGAAAAGAAAAAAGGGCTTTGTTGAGAGATAGTTTTGCACACTGTGTATTCAGATGCTGATTTCTATGCCCAGACATCTGGGTGCAGTTCTGACATTGGCGTGGTCAAGCATCTCAGGCCTCAGTGTTATATAAAAATTGTTTTCCATCACCTCTGATTGGTTAATAAAGAGCTGATCAGCCAATTAGCCAGACAGAAGAGAATGAGGCAGGACTTCTAATCCAAGTCAGGGGGTCCTAGAAAGAGACCAGAGAGAGAGAAGGCAAAGAAGGAAGATGTGGAGAAACTATGTAGATGGACCAGGAAGATCCACAGGCGTGAGGACACAATGGTCTATCTGTGGCTGGGTAATAGGAAGCCTAGTCAGATTAACATACTCAGAATATGCTCAGTTTAGTGCTTGGACTTTGTTAATAAAATAACATGGCTCTGTGTCATGTATTCCAGAGCTAAAATGAGCTAATCTGCAGCTATTTGGGAACAAGGAAGGCATAGAAAAGCCCCCAAGAATTATTTTTATGGGAGTTCAAAATTTTAATCCTGAAATGACAATTTTTATATTCATAGTGACACACTGCTAATTAATTTAAATTGTGTAATAACAGAAATAGATTAGACACTAAAACCAGATCAACAATTGCCAAGATAAAATTTAACATCAAATCTCGTAAGTATTAAGCAAGTACATAGTTCAAAGGTTAAAAAGCAGTAATGGCTTCTTTCTAATGTTACAACAAAAAAACAACATTACCATTATACATCCAGTATGGCTCACAGGAACAACTCTCTGTGGTCTACTGCTATAACGATTTGAGGAGTGGCTTCCCTAGTGTCAGTTAAGAAAGATGAATTTCAAAGAAAGTGGTTGGCCTCAAATATACTAAATGAATAGTACATGCAGGCTATTAAGGAATATTGAAGGCCCAAGCAGGACTCAATCAGTACCCATTCTTCAAAATATCCTTAAATAATCGAAAATACTTTTCTGCAAATAACACTTTCCTTCAAGTACTAACTGGAGCACTTTTCATCCCAATTTGGAGTATTAAGACTACAACTTTGTCTCCAAACAAAACAGTACAAGAAAATACAAACTGCAATGGAATATTAGTAATGTGTGTACATGTATATTATAGCTTCAGTAAGAAGACCCCTCATGAGCCAAGAGAAATACCCAGAACTCTGAACACAGGCTTGAGAATTGTGGGAGGCCAGGCTGTGTATAGTGCACAATCACATGCATGCCCCAGGACTTGGAAGGGGATTGTAGGGTCTAAGACATCCAGGAATACACAGACCCTGTGTTAAAGAAACAGCATGGCAGAAAACATATAGACAGTGGTTCTGTCTGGGCAGCAAGACTCATGGACATGAAGGCAGAAAGAAGCAGGAAAAAAAGACCATTAATTGGATAACAGGTTCATGGTTAACCATATTCATCTTAGTTACATTATATTTTATATTCAGCAGATTATAGAAGATACAAGATGTATCCATGTACCACTTATTATAAGTTAACAAATGCTAGTATTTTATCATAATTGGCCCATATCTATTTTTTACTTGTACAAAATAAAATTTTCCAAAAATCTAATGACAAAGAACAAGTGATTAGATGACCAAAAAGAAAGCTAACCAAATAAGCTTCCCAATTAATTGCATATGTGACATAAGGTATTTTATATATTTTCTATTTATTGAGCAATAAATTTAAGAAGTAGAAACACTTAGAAAAAAGCCTAACAGTATATTTTCAGAACACTGAATCAGACACAGATATCTTAGGTACACCAAAAGAATAATCAATAGAAGGAAATGCTATAAACATGCCTTAGGAAACTTAAAAACATCTATACTTCAAAAGAAACCACTAAAAAAATAAAAATTCATGTCACATATTGACAGAAAATGCTCACACTAATTACAAATGTGAGACGTATCTGGATAAAATACTTGTATCTAGAATCCAGAATATTAATGAAAAATTTATTTCCAGCTCAGCCACAATATAAATAACCAAGAAGGAAAACAAAATGGGCAAAATAAGTGAATAGCACTTTCAACATGGCAATTAGCATGTAAAAATGTACTCATAGCTGTTTGTTGCATAGGATAAAATTATGTTTCCAGTACATCAAAAGCATAGTAAAATAGCATACATATAAAACAAAACTTCAGTGGAGAAACAGGAACTTTAACATATTTCTGGTGAGAATGTAAAAATATTGGTACAATTTGCATATTAACTGGTACACCAAACAGGTATTAAAGTTTTGGTCTTTGTGCAGGATCCAAAGGCCTCTGAGCAGGAACTGCCTGCCCAGAATGCCTCCTCCTGAAGGACTAACTTTCATATTAGGTCACATGTAGGTCCAAAAGAAGAAAGCAATCAAACATCCTACCTAGTTATGATACCAATCAACTACATTGATCAGCACAGCACAATAACCCTAAGGCTACATACAGTATTGGCACACATACCTCAGCAATAACCAACAGCTCTCTACTTGAAGTGAAGTTGCACTCAGGCAGAGGAAATTCATGCCTGGTACTAGAAATCTAGCCATCTACTCAGACCTAGTGAAACCATAGATCTTGGAGGAGAACCTACAACTATCACTTTACTAAACCAGCATAACCCCTAAGTACATTCTATTAAATACTTGTCCTTATACTGGCAAATAAGTGTAGTCCTAATCTCTCACCAAGGAAATTCTCTTTGCAACAGACAGAAACCATTACATAAAAGCACATCAAAATGCAGAGTCTAGAGACCAGTCCCAATGGATAGACACATCTATAAAACACTCCCACACCTAAGGCTCATGGAACATGAAGGAGATGGAGCAGAAAGAATATCACAGAGTATCATAGAGTATGCTGTTCTCACACATTATGTCTCCTATGACAAGAGTTTCACCCAAAAAGTCTCACCAACATGACTGCCTAAAAATGAGCTGAATAAGGACAACACCAATAGACATACTAAATTAAATCAAGAAAGATCATAAGGGTCTCAACCCCCAACAGGTAACTACAGTAAAGTAAGAAATGCTGAGAATGGAAGAATTTATACAACTGACCAGGTTGTACTTAGTAATACATATTAATATGCTTATGCATATGCACACGTATCAACAATTAATTAATGAAAAAAGGCCATGAATTTGAAAGCAAACAAGAAGTGGCATATGAGAGAAAAAAAGGGAGAAATGATTATATTATAATTTCAAAAAATAAAAGTAATTTTAAAAAGGCTTGGTCTTGTGGATTCTGACAATAGATCCTGAGACATAACTAGACCACAGGGCTTTGCTTTCCTCAGTGGACTGATCCAATAGCATACTCATAATTTGATGGTTGTTGAGTCCTGCATGACCACGAAGGGATGGTATGACAGGGTTCTCACCTCTGGAGCAAAGCCAGCAGGGTGTGGGCCTCCATGAGTGCTGACAGTTGCTAGCCATAAGGCTTTTTCATATAACAATGTATATATTTTACTTTATGTTCTTCCTTCAGGAAACCATCTCCCTGCTAAGGTTAATGACTCCGTTATAATTAGAAACAGCATGAGTCTAGGAAGCAAGGCTGTGTCTGCTGTTCCTTAGCAAAATGCTAAATGCTGTGACCTTCTGGACAAACCTTAACACTGTGGGAAAGAACCATGAAAATATGAGTTCAGGAATACATAAATGAGTGTAAAAGCTGTCCTTCCAGTATATCTCAATTATGCAAAATATAAGGATGCAATATGAATTGTATGAGGGGCTTCACAGAACTAAAAGAACAAAGGCAGCTGCACTAATGAGCCAGCTTGTCAGAAAGATATTAAGGAAGGAGATAACAAGATATAGGGAGTGGTGATGTCAGGACAAGATCCTACCCAGCTAAACTTATTGTTTGTGCATACAAAGGCAGGCAGATTTCTGAGTTCAAGGTCAGCCTGGGACACAGTGAGATTAGGTCCAGGTGTGGTGGAAATGGGGATCTCAGAGTGGGATCCCACACAGCTAGCTTAGTGTTTATGCTTACAAAAGCAGGCAGACCTCTGAATTCACTTGCTATATTAAAAAAAAAATGTACTTGATGTCTTTTTCTAACAATAAAGGTCATAAAATTCTGATTCGTGGAATAAACAAAAGAGAAGCTGGAGCATATGACTGAATTGATATGGAAATAAAAGACTGGGCTTTGGTCTGCAAGAAATGAGCTGTCTAGAAAGCGATTATAGCTCTTTTTGGAATTTGTCTGGAGGGTTTTTGACTAGAGTAATGGAATGAAGTAATAGAAATATTACATATCTTTTCTAGCAAACCCAAGAGCTGTCTTGAGCAGAAAGTTATTTCAAGCAGACTACAGAGCCAACAGCTATCTACAGAATTGTCTGGAGAGCTATCTCAAACAGACTACAGAGCTGCCAGCTTGCACCCCATCATTGACTGAGTTGTATCTTCCACTACACTCAAACACTCCGTTCTCAGTACCCTCTTCCCAAGCTGAGGCTGGTCCTTGGCAGATGGCACAACTGCAGTTGGTGGAAACAAACAGAGATGAGATCTGCTAAGAGGAAGCACACCACCAAGGATACATTCTTAGTGACTGTAGCCTGTTCCAGGCCTCTTCCTCTGGCATTCGCTAGCTTCTCTGTACCATATGTGAGCTACTTTCCTCCATTATATAAACCTATTCTGTGTGCTGCTTCCCATGCATCAGCCTGGAATCAACAAAACAAAGTGCCTAAAACTTGAAACTTCTGAAAACACATGTCAACATTGTTCTTTCTTCTAGTTATCTTTAATTAGATATCTCATCACAACAATGACAGGCTAAGACAAATGTGTAGCCTCTGGAAAACAAGTAGACAGCATATTCAAATATCAAGAACAAAGTACAGAGTAGTTCTACTCCAGGGTGTCAATATATGAGAGGAACAAACACATCCACACAAACACTTTATACTAATGTTCACAGAAGCTTTATTCAAAATAACTAAGAAGTGGAAACAATCCAAGGATCTATCTCTCAACCAATGAAGAAAGAAAATACTTACCATGATAATGACACTAACTGCCATTATGCTTGCTTTTATTCAAGTATTTCTAAACAGTCCTTCTATAATTTGAAAATAGCAATATGCTGAAAACATGCTTGTATTCTAAACATTAAATAGTCCAGCCATATAAATTATAGTCTCTTAAAATGTTCATAAACAATTTTCCCACAGTGAAATGATTTTTTTTTAATGAGAACCCTGTATACAATGCATTTCTATCTCTAATTAGACTTATCTAGGGAAAATACCACCAGCTATGTAATACTAGCTAAGCAAAATGTTAATATACTATAATGGTATAAGACTGAACAATCTAAAAAGCCACAAAACCAACATCAATAAGAACTGGAAATCTGTAATCTTGCAATTATTCACAGAATATGCATCTTGTTCTATTATTAACAATTTTTCTACACAGGAAAAAATACAGCATCTTCACATGTACAGTTTCTACACTATTCATGTGGATGTCCCTGTACAACAATATCTTTATTTTATCTAAATATATGATAAAAAATAATTTTAATAATGAAGTAACAGAAATAATAAATATGACGCAGTTTACATTGAAATCAGCTTTCATTTATGATTATAATTTAATATGGTTATTAATTCTACTGTTAATGTGCAATGCATGGCAGCTTATAGCTAAATACTACATTATACTCTGATAATAGTAGCTATAATATTCTGAAATGGGCTTCATTCATCAAAGATATATGTGGGTTTTGATTAACACTTTCTGAAATCTAGATCTATTACAAGTGGCTAAAAGAGGAAAAAGAAAGACAGAAAAGCTTTTAAGGAAAAAATAATGACTTTGGAATCATGCCTTACTTTTAAGTGGACACAGAAGACATCTGTGTCTGTCTTCATTGCTAACAAGAGTCTAATGGAATAGTATGTGCATACTTGTGGCAACACAGTATGACTTAATCCAAAGAAGACACCACAGGGCCAGGCTGACACTCGCTAATTCATTGTAATAGCAGAAAACAGGAAACCTGAAAGCCACAAAAGGCATTGCATGAACTGTTTCAAAGAAGGATGGGAATTCAGAACAAGCCCATGGAGCTGAGCTCAGCAGAAAGATGGTCTGATTCTATACTAAATAGAAAAACGATACCCCTCTCATAGACAAAACATAACAAGACGTGAATAACCACCACAGGCCATGCAGAGGAACTATGCTGGAAATTGTTTAGACTCTATGTTCTTTATTTGCTTCCTTGTTTCTATTAGCCATGGACTAATCATTAAGCAGCAGATCTTGCTAACAGAGCTCTAGCAAACATCAGTAATTTACTAAAACACATCATGAAGAAGGTGTAAGATAAATGACATTATCTTCACTCACTACACACAATACCACATCAACTGTAAAGTAGTAACTGAAAAGAAAAATGTGAGGATACTCAGGAAACACAGAAAAGGAAACTATGAGAGTACTCAAGGAAAGTACTAGAAAGAAAATACTTGAGAAGAAAAGGCTCAAATTCAGGGCACAAACAAGAAGGGGAGTGTGGTGGTTTGAATATGTTTGGCCCAGTGAGTGGCACTATTAGGAAGTATGCCTTTGTGGGAGTAGGTGTGGCCTTGGTGAAGGAAGTGTGTCACTGTGGGGGTGGGCTTTGAAAGTCTCCTCTTAGCTGCCCATGAGACAGTCTCTCCTGGCTGCAGTCAGATGAAGATACAGAAATTTCAGCTCCTTCTCCATCACCATGTCTGCTTGGATGCTACCAAGCTTCCTGCTATGATGATAATGAACTGAACCTCTGAAATGGTAAGCCAGCCCTAATTAAACATTGTCCTTTATAAAAGTTGCCTTGGTCATGGAGTCTCATCATAACAATAGAAACCCTAACTAGGGCAGGTAGGAAGGGCGAGGAAGAAATTACCTACTCCCTTGGCAAGACAGAACCTACTGAGGAGAGTGATGGGTCTGCCATAACTCACAGTTTAAAAAGCATCAACAAGAGACAGCTAGATGATGAAGGAGGAGATCAGAGGAGATATGCCTAAGCAAGTCAGACAGGTAGATGGTAGACAATTAAGAGAGCCAAGTCTTTATTTTAAGATCTTAAGTCTTCAATTAGACTGGAAAGATGACTCCTACTACACACAGGTTGAGTGACCATTGGCTCCTATTAGAGCTGCTTAGACTCTGGAAAAAACACAGAACTTCTAGGGACAGAAACCAGATAATTACTAATCTGTGCAAAAGTGAGTTACTAGGACTCCTCAGGATGATCTGTGAGAGCAAATAACAGGACAGAAGTTCTGAGAGAGCTGTAGTAAACTGGTCATGTGCCATTTCTTCATCTGCATAGGGGCTGCATTGAGCTATTTTTGTAATTTGTATTTTTGAGTTCTTTTCTATGTGAATGCTGTATTTCACACAACACAAAACTGAGAAGTATTCTGCACACACACACACAGACACACACAAAGGTATACATACACACACACATGCTGTCTATTTTGGCACTGGGTGATTGATCCCATTTCATTCTACCCACAGTATCTTTCTAACTCCTTCCCTCCACACTCCTTAGCATACATACCTCTTGTAGAACTTTACCAATTAAGGGTGAGACACTAATACTTTCTCCTTCAGGATGGATCTCAAAATTTACTCTTTGATAAAGAATCTGAAACAAGAAAGGTTGTATTTTTAAAATCTTCCTCTCACATTATAGGCTTGAAATTTGGAAAGTATTAGGCTCTCCCTTTGAATTGTATAATGAACAGTTTTGAGCAACAAACATATATCACAACTTCGGAAAAAGTTTCACAGGGAAGTGACAGATTCAGGAGAAAAAACTGTCTATGAAAAGCCTGCCACAGAATGCCATGGATGCCCACAGTGTGAAATATCAGGTTTATAGTAGCCTCCCTCTGTCAGCTCTTTTTCTCATCTAGGAGGCTCTCTGAGGTCAAGTCCTACTCATGGTTTCTCAGAAGGTATATGCCAACACTTGCTCTAACTAATGTGGTTTCAGATAGACTTCACATGCCTAGTTCTCATCTATTTTATTCTTCACAATGCTGCACTGCCCTCATATAGCCAATCATTTATTTCCTAACATACTTGTAGTTTTACTCAAGCCTCTTACAGCATTTGTCCTTACTATAATAAAGTCAACAATACTTAAATATCCTCAGGTTTTCAAATTTCTCTGTGTATGACAACCGTGTTTCTTCTAGGACAGCAGCATACTATAAAAACAAATAAAAATTGGCCCTATGTCTCAGATACATACACCCAACAAAATGACCTTCACACACGTCAAGATTTATTGTATTTGTGATCACTGACCTCTGTTTGAAGAGAGCTGCTAGCTGCCAAAAGAAGTTCAATGCTGCTGGGAGGGCAATGTGTCAAAGCGAAAGCCATGAGCTCTTGACGAGTGGCCAGGTCCTGATAACCTTCTGATTGACCCAACTGGCTACAAACAGCCCAACTGTCTGGATATCCTGAAAATTTGAGAAATAGGGGAAAAAAATGAAGAAAGGAAAAGTGATGTGCAGAAAGGAAAAGATTAATGTGAAAAAAGGTGAGGGGAATCAGAGTCCTAAGCAGGTCTTGTGGTACCAAGGCAGAACTGCAGTCATTAATGACACAGTGTACACAAGGCATGAGAATTCAAGCTAGAAAAGAAACATCTGAGCGATTCATTATCCACATCATTCAGGAGTACTGCAGACAAGTGTTTTTGACAAAATTAGAATCAATAAAAATGAATTCAAGTTATTCACTGAACGCTCATGGTGGATTCTGAATTCAGGACACTAGGAGTTTGGCACTGTCTACAGGAACCATTTTTTTCCCATTAATAGTAGACATACATTAGACATACAGAAAAAGCAAACAAAGAAACAGAATTATGTGCATGGTGCTGGAGACAGAGCCTAGTAGTAAGAGAGTTTACCAGAGGCATAAAGCCCTAGGTCCATTCCCAATAACAAACAAGTGCAAGGCTCCATTCGGAGTGAGTCGGGCGGAGTTACAGGGTTGAAGAACACTGTGTTAACTGCTCCCTATTGGAGTACAAAGGTTTTCCTATGCAGGGCCCATGATAAGAAGGTACTGTGTTTTCTTCCACTAAGGAATGTAGATGCAAAATTATTCTACTATAAATTCTGTTTATTCTTTCAAGACAGGAACTTTAAATTCAATATAGGAAATATTTGAGCCAAACTCCTGCCCAATTTTCAACACTGTTCTTTTTTCCTATACTAAAATATAGAAATATTGACTATCCGATCACAAATTGTAAGTATTCTTCCAGATTTTATTTTCTATAATATATAAAATAGCATTAAAATGTTTCAGGTACTGTTTTTCCTGAAATCATGAACATGTTTTAGACAGGATACTAAAGTAACCAAAACCATAGAGATGAACTATAGCACCTGAGTCCATTAAAATATTGATATTAGTATATAAACACACAGCATATATGCTTGCTACTAACAAAATATATCTTTTTTTTCTTTTTTTTAGGTTTTTCGAGACAGGGTTTCTCTGTGTAGCCCTGGCTGTCCTGGAACTCACTCTGTAGACCAGGCTGGCCTCTTTTTTTTTTTTTTTTGTTTTTTCGAGACAGGGTTTCTCTGTGTAGCCCTGGCTGTCCTGGAACTCACTCTGTAGACCAGGCTGGCCTGGAACTCAGAAATCCGCCTGCCTCTGCCTCCAAGTGCTGGGATTAAAGGCGTGCGCCACCACCGCCCGGCAGGCCAGGCTGGCCTCAAACTCAGAAATCCACCTGCCTCTGCCTCCCAAGTGCTGGGATTAAAGGCGTCCACCACCACTGCCCGGTAACAAAATATATCTTAAGCAAACATTTGCCTGGCTTGCCAGTCAGGCTGACTGATTTCAGAAGAGCCCTTTCCATGATTTACCATGTTGAGAGGATGTGAGCAAAGTGTAAGCTGTCTACTCACCTGCGGCCATCAGCTCCTGACAATACATGCTAGCTGCTCTGTAGTCAGTGACATGGAGTGCTTGCTCCACTAACAGGATCAGAACCTGCCCATGCCTTTCTTCTGGGTCTTCACCTGTACACACAGACAGATGACCTGATGATTAGAACAGCCTCAACTGATCAACATCATTAACAGAAAGTCTCAAATCCACAAGTAAAACAGACAGACTGGTGTTTAATGATTGGAGGATAAAGGTTACAATAATTTTTGAGTTTCTAATCTACTTATTATATATGGAAGTTCCTCCTAAGTCTCAGAAGATTAATATCAGTTCTCAAGGTAAACAAACAAACAAACAAAAAGTCCAGGATAATCCATAGTCCTACAAAGGACATGTTCTTTCCTTTACTAAGGGAGGAAATCTATTTCAAAACGAGGTTACACAATGAGGGCTGGTAAAGCATTGATAACCTAATTCACTCACCAGGTCCCACATGATGGAGGGAACAAACCAGTCACCCAAGTTCTTTCTTGACCTCTACTGTCATGCCACATACAATAAATAAAATGTAAAACCGAAACAAAGCATATCTAAAATTGATGAAGAAATACTAACTAGGTGGAATAAGTGAATGAAATAATGAAGTCATAGTTTTGTTTTTGTTGTTTTGGTATATGGGAGGGTTGGTTGTTTGTTTTGGTGTTTTGTTTTTGTCTTAAGATTCAGCTAGTAAGGATGATGTCATGGCACAACCTGCAATCCTAGCACTGCAGACCGCCACAAGGGGATTTCAAGTTTGAAGTTAGCCTGGGCAGTACAGTGAATTTAAAGCCATAAAGAGATCTTGTCTCAAAACCAAGCGACATATCACCACTAATCAAGTCTTTGAATAAACTGTGAATCCTGCTTAGCCACATCTCTGTGTTTCTCTTCTGTATTTCAGTTTCAGCAAAAACTTCACCAATAAGTTTAGTCATAATCGTCTGCTATGGACATATATCATTGCCTCATCTCATCTGTTCCTATCTCTTCTAGTAATGTTTCACTATTCTGGAATCTTAAGCAAAAATTCCATATCCTCTTAGGTTCACTGAATGTGAATCCTCTCTCAGAAATTTCATACCACTCATAAACTCATGTACACACATGTGCATACACACACACACACACACACACACACACACACACACACGAAGAACACACCTGTATTTGCACTTCAGCCTGTCACTGAAAAGCTATTAGTACACTTTACTTCTTACATAAGCAAACAGAAATCCAGCCCAATGGAAGCAGGAAAACACCATAGAGCTAAAGCAGACCCATTTAGTTACGCTGCCAAGGTAATTGTGACTGTTGGGACACTTCACATTCAGGAAAGGCAAAACAATGTTTGTATGTCCATCACTACCTCAAAAATGTGTGTGTCCTTCATGTTATTCTGTGGCTTAATGAATACAGAATTCCTGAAAAAAATGCTCAAAATGGAGTGGTAAAAATCACCTTCCTTCTGTTTCAACATAATGGTAAAACATTAAGATTAAATTAATGCTGCAGCATATATTTCAAAGATACTTTAATACACACGGATTGTGCACACTGCAGGCTGTTATAGTACAACACATGTCGGTCAGAGTTTAAGGATTTCAATTCCCTATGGACCAGTGTATGTATGAGCCCATGGTTCTAAGACAGCTTCCGTAGAAACCAGGCAGGTCTGGGCTGATACGAGAACACAAAGAGTCAGCCTGAGCACAGGAAATCTGATTCATCATCACTGTGAGTGCACAGAACACACTGATGGCACTTTATTTAAAAATTTATCACCATGAGAACCACCGCATTCACTATGAACCTCACTACCTTAATTACTCTTAACTTTGTGTTCAATATACACATGCTTTGCATCATACATCTGCCTTAATTTGCTGATATAAACTTGGAAGAACAGTGGGACAGTACAGAACCAGACCTGTTCAATAAGAAGACCCAATTTTCAGTGCTAAACAGGACAATACCAGAAGTGACCCAGCACTCAGTGATTATACAAACTACATTAGAGGAATTCTGCTTTATAAAAATGTTATGATACATTTCTTGTATTTAAAATATATATATGAGAAATAAACATGTAAGTAAAAAATGTGTTAGAACATGAGAAACTTCAGCTGAGACAATCAAAGACCACTACAAAGGACTTAGGGACAGGTTTTTGCTAAAAGCACTGACTCTTTCCTGGGCCTGTAAATGTCCAGTAAGTACCTAAAAGCATGATAAATGTCCAGCTTTTCTGCCTCCTTTCTGTATCCATCTCCTTCATCTGAAGTCATTTTGTCTTTCAGTCACCTTGGGTTTCAGAAACAACAGGTCTAATGGATAAGCCACTGGTGGGAGGAAGCTGGATCTATTCCCAAGCAGCAATGACTGTAGTGTGGAGATAAAGCCCGCCTGGATCAATCAGAACATAATGACGAACCAGGCCAGAGCCTGACAGGACTGAGCACATGCTTTCTGTCTTGGATTCCTCTCCCTTCCTGTACATCCTAGGGGCTCTGGAGGTTACCCTAGGATACAGCACTAACATCAGCAGTCCTCCTGACAGCATCAGGTTAGCTATAGAGATTAAAATTCCTTTCCAATTTTTCTTAACGTTACTATTTTTGGTCTGGGGAAAGGTGGCCAGACCTAATATGTAGGTATCCTCAGAGCTAAGTCTCTGGTCTAGGACTCTACTAATCAGGGCCAGTAATCAGAACTGCCAATTAACATCTACGTAGAATATTTTCACTTTAACCAATATTTTTTCTATTTTTGTCTATTTTCTTAAACACCTTACAATAGTTTTCCTCTTTTATTCTGTGGGACCTGAATCAATCTAGGTTTGATTTTGCCTGATTCATGATGCTATCTGCTGAAATAAATAGATTACAATTTTAATGTGTTTCCATTTAGTTTTTAAGAAGCCTATTAACCTTCCTACAACAAAAACCTCAGTACAGTAACCTAAAGCAAAAGTTTGGCACAGTTTCATCAACATTTTGGTAAATATTAAGACTTTTATAAAAATAGTGTGTGTGTGTGTGTATATATATATATATATATATATATATATATATATATATATAAGTAATGCAGACATAGATATATCAAGAATGGCAAATAAAATTTTTCTATTATCTTAATGAAAACTTTCTATTATTTTAAAAATCTTATGCTCAGTTTAACTGCATACACACTACAACTGTAATGACAACCATGAAGTTAATGTGGTGCAAGCCAGGGTCATTATGAAAACATCAGTTATATATTCTACTAAATAAAAAAAGTTTTATGCTACTTACAAGTGTCAAAAACACTGTTATAACATAGTTTCACCCTACCCCTAAGAAAACAAGCTAAATTACATGACTTTTTTGTCTGTTTTCCTGAAAGGTAGTAGCATTTTGACAAAGTATAGATCAACAAGAAACAATATAATGTTTGACTTTAAATATATTATAAATTAACACAAGTTTATTTTAGTACTGGATAATATCATATATTTTTAACACACTATAAACTAACACAGACTTATTTTGGTACTGGATAATATATATTTTTAACACACTATAAATTAACACAGAGTTATCTTGGTACTGGCTAATATCATGCTCTATTACATTTAGAAAAAGAAACACAATCTTCCCTCTACTTTTAATAATTCTTGTGTGAGACAAATCCCTGTAGAAAGGCAGTTTAACTAAAAGAAAATAAGTGTAAGTTTAACAACATGCATGGGGGACCCCTAGCAAGTGAACAAAGCAGCATCTTGGAACCACCCAGTCCATTGACACAGACCCTGAAACACTTTTGTCTTGAAGCCCAGCCACAGATGAACTCTGTTGAAGTGAAATGCAATCCTTTTAGGTTTTCTGAGACTTAACTCAAGAGTAATGACACATACACACATCAGTAAATGCACATACCACATTTAATATAAAACCCATTCCTACCCAATACTCTTAAAATGTTTCCATTTATGAACAATATACACAGAAGCAAATGAACCAGGTGCAGTTTTTCTCCTGTGTCTTGACTAGGCTTCAAACATTGATCTCATTCTTGAAGACAATGTGCAAGCCCCTAAAAGCTAAGTGGAAAGACTAACCCTGGATAATCTTGGGATGTTGACGGAGTCAGAGAGAAGGGCTCACACAAGTGAGTGGTTGGGGGTAAGGGGCTAAAAGGTTCCTGTTCACAAGAGTCTTAGGCCATTGGTGTGGAACCAGACAAGTTCCTAATTGCCTCAGCCTGCCATGTTCATTTTAGACTCAACTAATACACCTCATGGTAGAAGAAGCCAACTTTGTACAGGGAATAGCTGTCTCTCAAGCTACTTATACTTACTTTGCTTCTTTCACAAAAGCATGAGTAATAAATCCAGCAAAGGGATCCTGTCTGTTTCTTCTCTTTTTATACCTTTTTTTTTTAAAAAAATATATATACAAGAGACTCGCTATATAGGCAAAACTGGCCTCTAACTCATAATCCTCCTGTCTGAGTCTCCCCAATGTTCCAATACCTTTACATTTTCTATACCTTTATGCATTGTTTTCTCTAATCTAAAATCAATAAATTTGATACTAGGTGATTTCTTTGAGAACAACCATATCTGTGAAAGTGTTATGAATGAGTTGGAATACACAAAAGCCACTGAGTATCATCACACAACATCCAAAAGAGAGGAGACGCAAGACAAAAGGAGAAGGTATCGAATAAACTGCTAACAGCCCAGCTATGTGAGAGTCTCCTTGCTGCCTGTAAGGCACACAGTAAAAAGGATCAGGGATAAATATTAAAGAATAAAATTGAAATAATTGCTGTCAATAAATTTTATGTGAAGAAGGATCAAATAGCAATCAGGAAGTTCAGAGTTACTAAGCTGAAAGTTAAAACCTGAGCAGGTAATTCAAAACTCCATACAGTCATGAATAGGTTTTCAAGGACTGATGCCTAGAAAATGTGGTTAAGCAAGGAAATTCTTCAGAAGAATAGACAGGAGTAAAAAAAAAAAAAAAAAAAAAAAAAAAAGCAATGGGGAGGTACAAAAGAAAGCAATTCATAGCTGAGTGTGATGCTCCTGTGTCATTCAGCATTTGGGAGGCTGACAAAGGAAGATCTTAATGAAAGCATAGCCTGGGGTATATAACAAGACTGTCCATTCAGATGGTTTGTCTAAATAACATTAGTGGTACCTCAACAGACACATTTGAGTACTGAAGTGCAATGTAAAACATGTCTGCAGATAGCTATATGTTCCTTGCCTCATAAGGGATGGAGTGGCCCGCTACCCCTGACAATAAATTGGTCTTTGTTACTTAGGATGACTGTCTCCTACCCACAGTTTCTTTTAGAAGTTTCAAGTTACCAATGGTCAGGTGAAATCCTTCACATACAAAGAGCTTTTCTAGGCTTGCAACCTGTTGGGGCTCTTATTATTAGACTATGGATGACAAAAGCAAATAGCTTTCCTATTCCTAGATGTGGTAACTGAACAAATAAAGCTTAGAAATGTATAGCACACACATACATACACACACACACACACACACACACACACACACTGTACAAATAAAGCTTACAAATGTATAGCACACACACACATGCACAATATCAGGATCGAACCATTTTTCTGAATCTACACTCAGTGTTCTTCCACGTGACCCACGATGCCTCACACTGATGTGTGGCCCCAAGAATTCTGTAAGTCTACAACACTGATATATGCTTTTTTTTCTTTTTAAGTTGAAAAGTGACACATTTCTTAGAAGTAGAGGTATTAACAGTTCTATTTATTGGAAGTTCAAATATTAACCTATATGTCTACTAAATATAATGAAATTTTAGTAACTAGAAATAAATATAAACTCCGTTTAATTTTGAAAATATCCCATGGTTTGACTGCAACAAATTTAAACAATTGTTTATGAAACAAAATACCCAATAATTATTCTCACAGAAACTGATACATATCAAAAATAAAAATATAAAACTAGCACTAAGATATATTGGCACATAGGACCACTGTGGTTAATAGAGCATGAAATGCATAGTCAAAGATTTTCCTTAAAAGTAAAGCTCCTATTTCATACTAGTAAGTAACATGTTTAGCCTCTGTGCTCCTGAATTTCTTTTATAAATTGGAAAGATGACCACCACTGTGACCACTCAGGAGAAAACTGAATGAGGTAAAAAATCTATGAATATTTTGCCAAATAGTAAGTGTATAAAATGTTCTAACAAGTTTTTCAGACCTGCCAAACTAAGTCCAGACTGTAAGTGTCTGGAAGAGCTGCTCCACACTGGAGCTTGCTCTCTCCTGAAGGGTAACAGTGACGTCTGCTGATTATCATTTCAAGGGCAGTTGGTTTTCTGAAAACTTCAGTACAAACATACACTTTTAAAACATGCCAAGAATCCTAGACAACATAATTTCTTGGTCAAAATAACGTTCTTCTGGTACCATTAAACAAATCCTGATGCTCACATAGGCTGATGTGAAAAATGGGACAGAAGTTTAGTTTTCAAAAGACTTACCTGTAGGAGGAGCTAAGGTGGGAGGAGTTAGGAGGAGGAGAATGAGAGAGAGGAGATGGAGGCTGATGTTCACATGTCTGTAGCAGTCAAAGGTAGATGGTATATCTAGGTTGGGAATTGGGTTACAATTCTGATTGTACGGGTATCTGTTGTGGATAGCCTCAGCCTTGTATTTTGATCCTAGTTCCACCCTCCTGGGAGGGGCTGCAGAGGAGGATTGAATCAATGTTGTGGATAGCCCCAGCCTTGTATTTTAATCCTAGTTCCACCCTCCTGGGAGGGGCTGCAGAGGAAGATTGAATCTGTACACAGGTGACATCTTGTAAACCTTCTGTCCAATTAAAACATGTAAAATAAAGGCTAGAGCCAGAGATTGAGCAGTAGAAGGGGAGGTGGAGAAAAAGGCTTAGGGGAGGAGAGAGTGAGAGGAATTCTATATAAAAGGAGGCAGAAGCTGAAGCACAGAAGCAGAAGAAGGAGGTAGAAGCAGGAGGAAGCAGAGGTAGAAGGAAGCCGACGATGGAGGAGCCAGAGCTGGACAACCACGAAGCCTGGATGAACTGCAAGTTATAAGGGATCTCATAGTCGGGGATTAGAGTAGTGTAGTGGTAAATCTGCCCAATCTAGGCATGCTATTTATACCATAATTATTGAGTTGTGTCTTCCTTTACTGGTCTCCTTTGGGTAGGAGATCTTACGATGGCAAATTTGGGGTTTAAATAATCTCATCTACTACAGGTATCTTGTTACTGATCATTACCAAATATATAAGCTTTGATTAATCTACAAGAAATAGAGTCTCATTCTCTTACTGGGCCCGCATGGATGGCGGAATGGTCTGGGCAATGCCCTGCCTTGCAGAGAAAGCATGGAAGATTGGCATAGCCATCTCTCATGCTGGCATCTAGTGGGTGGCAGGGCTGGTGTTTCTGGCAGCTGGTTCTAGCTGCAGTGTGGACATGGCCTCAGGCTGAGAAACGTAGTGGCTGGGCTAGGCAGATAGTCGGCCTGAGCCAGAGGCCTTTTTAATAATTACCACAACAAAGTGGTGCCCAACATGGGATACAAACTCACGACCCTGAGATTAAGAGTCTCATGCTCTACCAACTCATCAAGCAAGCTAAGCAAACCTGCTCGAACCTCTGATGTCCTGGAATTTCAGTTGAATGCAGTGAAAACACAGACGCCAGAGGCTTATCAATTTACCCTTCCCCCTGTCCCCCTCTTCTAATATCTCAACACCCAAATTCAGCTTGAAGAAGTTAATGAAGAGTCGGCGCCCCTATTCTCTGGGCTTGGGGACTGAGGTTTAATATTAGGCTATTCTAGGGAAAAGTAATGGTTTTATTGGAACAGGGGGGAATAGTTAGAATTGATTATTTAGCTATTTGGTAGAAAGCTGTAAAATTGTTATTAAGCTACAGTTTTATTTCTTAAATGGTACAAAATTTATTTTGATTTCAGATTTAAGGTTTTCATTGGTATGAGTTTCTTATTGATATAAAAGTGAGATTAATATTGTTACTCTCTTAGGCATTGTGCCTATATAACACATTTAGGAATACAGGCTTAGACACAGTCCTTTTTTAACTTTTTTAAAACTGATTTAAGATAATTAGCCTGTAAGTTAAGGGCCTATAGCAATTGCATGGCTCTGAGTTTACTATTAGGGTGTTTTCTAGATTTTAATTAGAAATAGCAGAAAGGAGTTAACGGACAACAGTCCAGATTGTTTTACATAGATAATTGGTTTTCAAAAAGTCAGAAGTCCACAGAATTGATGTTATAAGCATTCCTGTATAAATGTTCGTTTTATTAGAGACCTGTCTGCTCCTGACAGCTTCCTTATCTTGGATTCTAAGAAGAAATTGAGCATCTTGGAGTTACTCCAGTTGTGGTGAGACAGCCACTAGGCAAGAATTGCCTCTTTTCATCTACAGACAAAATACTGTCCAGAAAAAGGACACACTTGCTGAATAGTCGACTGATTATATCTGCCAAGACAGAGTAATCAGCCCTTAAAAAGTCTGCATTACTAGATCTGTCAGATGATCCTGGGCCAGAAGGCTGAAGACCAGATGCTCCAACGTTTTGAAGTAAGGGACTGTCCAGGTGTTCAGTGGTCTCTATAAATTGGCTAAGTTTTAGAAGCTACGCTTTGTGCTTCCCATAATTTCAGTTAATTCAGTCATTCTGGATTTCTGACGGGTTGAAGACTTATAGTCTCACAGGCAACACAGGCTATTTACTTTGAGAGGATGGTTAGCAAATGGCATTCATTCTAACGACAGGACATAAGCCAGGTTCAGAACTAAGACTTTTAGTTAAGAGAGATGGCAGAGGTTCTATTTAGTTAACAAAAATGATAGACTGGGTATTAGGTCTATCTTGCACTTTAACAATTACAACATGGTAATATAGTTTGTGTTCAATTTATATCTGAGAGAAAAGAGTCTTTTAATTAGACAAAAAGGGGGAAGTGTTGTGGATAGCCCCAGCCTTGTATTTTGATGCTAGTTCCACTTTCCTGGGAGGGGCTGCAGAGGAGGAGTGAGTCTGTACATAGGTGACTTCTTGTGAACCTTCTGTCCAATTAAATTTGTAAAATAAAGGCTAGAGCCAGTGACTGGGCAGTAGAAGGGGAGGCGGAGAAAAAGGCTTAGGGAAGGAGAGAGGAAGAAGAATTCGATGTAAGAGGAAGTCGATGGAGGAAGGTGAGGGAGTAGGAAGCTGACAACGGAGGAGCCGGAGGTGGAAGGCAAGCACGTGGCCTGGATAAACCACAAGTTATAAGGGATCTCCTAGCTGGAATAGAGTAGTGTAATGGTAAATCTGTCCAATCTAGGCATGCAGTTGATATCCATAATTATTAAGTTGTGTTTTCCTTGACTGGTCTTATTTGGGTTGGAGATTTACCGCAACACTTACCTGCAACTCTCAGCAATTCAGCAAGGCTTAGAAGCTTGGCTGACTGTTTGTAGCATGTGGGGGACTGGGAAACACACTCCTTGATGAGGCTGATTCGGTCAGAACACAAGCGTACTATAAAACAGACATTGAAGAACTTCATGAACACACAAAAGAGTTGTCGTGAATGTTCACATATAAAGGAACAAAATGAAATTATTATTCTCAGACTGGCTACAGTGGTATACCCTTGTAACCCAACAGGGCTGATGCTAAGTTAGGAAATCATATAATTGAGTACATCCTGGACTACATGGTAAGAACTCATCTCCCCAAGGGCGGTCTACATTGAAAATAAATTTGAGTGTGTGTGTGTGTGTGTGTGTGTGTGTGTGTGTGTGTACGTGTGTACGTGTGTGTGTGTGCGCACGCGTGCATAAACACCTTCTCACTAAGTACCCCTGATTGCCTGGTTATGCAAGTATATTCCTGCCTGCTTCCAGAGTGCTGAGTTTACAGGCATGTACCATTAAATTTGACTTCAAAAAGCCACATTTTAAGTCAATCTCACCCAAGGCTGGCGAGCAGGAGGTTCACAAGTACACCATGTTCTAATTCCCCCATGGCTATGCCCAGTGCTCCCACTTAAACTAGCATTCAGGAAAATAAAGCCCCTGATCAAGCAGTCCATCTCATACAGCAAAGAACATTTAAAGGGGAAAAGGTCAAAGGACAGTGTGTCCCTGGGATAAGTGGTTCTTCCTCAGAGTAGCAATTTCAAGGAACATGGCATTGCCTAGGTAGAGCTGGCTTGCAGTAACTATGACAACTGTAACAGCAGGTACATAAAATAGAGAAGAACTGTGTCTTAGGCATTGACTTATATGTAACTACCACACCAAACCAATCTTTATAAATAGGTTAATATCCCCAAGGGAAGAAACTAGGTTAGAGAGAGCTTAGGTTACCTTAACAAAGATCAATGAGAAAGAGGTGGGCCTGAATTTATCTCAACTCTTTAAATTTTGTCTGTGACTTTCATCTTTATTCCTAAATCCATTGTAAATTCTTATATAGCTCATTCAATGCTAACACTACAGGGGACAAAGACTCAAGGAAGTAGGCCACTAGTACCTCAAAGAATGGAGGCTTCTGCTCCTATGTTACTGTTTTTAAAGGGGGAAGGAAACTATGTTGGAAACATCAAAAAACACAGATGAATTCAGTTATATTTCTCAAACACTTCTAGAGTTAAGGACAGCAGCAAGGAAGACAGCGACCAGCAGTGCATGGCTTCTCAGGTAACCACTTTCTTCATTCAGGGGCTGGAGTCCTAGATTTGAAGAAACTGACAAGGCCTACTTACCAGCTATTGTCAGCTAAAATCTGGAATGTGGCAATACACCACGCTCACAGGGCAAAATACTCAGGACAAACTGTGTGAGCAATGCTTCTATCAGTAGTTCTCAATCTGTGGGTCACCACCCCTTTAAAACCATCAGAAATATCAGATATGTACATTAGCATTCATAACAGTAGCAAACTTACAGTTATGAAGTAGCAACAAAAATAACTTTATAGTTGGGGTCAGCACAACAAGAGGAGCTGTACTGAAGGGTGGCAGCACTGGAAGGGTTGAGAAGCACTGGTTTGGAGTGCTGGAATGTACCAGCCTCACACTGTAGGCTCTGAGGACAACTGTGTGACCAACGCCTGTATGGCTCCGACATCACATTTAGGCAAAAGAACCTGAGCAACATGAAGGCATCAGTAGCAATTAAGGTCAAAGTAAGAATTTCCTCTTGTAACTTTTGAGCCAAGCATAGGGGAGGGGACAGCTAGTTAATAGTCTATGAAATTAAAATACAGGAGTAAGTTTTTTGCCAAAATTGAAATAAATCTGCAACTGTCATCAATAAAATCCCAGGTTTTTCACCAATGGTCTCACTGCTTAGTTGCTGTGTTACTATTGTTACTTCTTTTCTTTTTCTTTTTTTTTTTTTTCATTTAGAAATAATTTTTATTTAGTAGCCAAATAAAACTTCTGGTAAATATTTTTCATCTGTATGATCATAATCTTAATAACTAGAGAGGCACTTTATATTTAACTCTTATATTCAAATTATTAAATATCAATCCTAATAACCAGACTTATTTCTGAGTAAAATACACAAAGATGTGTGATGCAATATGGAGGCTGCCAGAAGCTTACTTCACTACAAATTCAGTGGCTGTGTGTGTGTGTGTGTGTGTGTGTGAGGAGAGAGAGAGAGAGAGAGAGAGAGAGAGAAAGATCTGTCTTGATCTCTGTAGTATTTGGCATAGCTGTTGCTTCTGTCTGCTGGACAACAAACTATTTGCTTGTTCACCAAGTTCTCATAGCTTCCTGAGTTTCTTGTCTATTCTTACTGCATCTTCTCAGTATCACCATTCCAGCTTTTGAACTTAGAAATGCCTCACGAATCGATCCTTGTGCCTCTTCGTCATCACATCCCCATTAGACTTTTGTGAATACATCCTGATGACTTTAAACGTTTAACACATGTGAATGACTTTTAATGACATATTTCATGGCTCTTTTTCTTCCATATTATTTAGGTAATTGGGTTCAAATACCTATTTAATATGGATAATAGGAAGTCCTCTGAGAATCTAAGGAAAATTTGATTTCTGTGCATTGTTCTTAATATTTTTTAAAGGTTATAAACAAGATCTTTTTAATTCATAGCAAAATCACTTTACTCGAGATTTCACTGCATAAAAAAAGACACTAGAGTCTATTACTAATGAATTTAGATTATAATTGTTACTCTTTCATTCCAAGAAAATAAGAAGGAATACTTCTTGTCATAAATAATGTAATATGAAGCAGAAAGCGCACCTTGCAAAGGCAGGATCTTCACCCCAAATTCTTCAAGATACCCTAGGGCTTCAATGAGGTCTAATTCCTCCTGAATGGCGGCCGGCCTATCCGTTATGAGCTGTAAGCAGCACCTATAAAAACCAGATCAATTTTGAAAAGCACTAACATAAATTCATTCATGTCACCTATCATGTTGAATAAGAAGTGCTCTAACACATATTTGCCCAGCCCCCGTGAGACCTTGCTCAGAGGGGGGAGGAGAAGTGACAGCAATGACAGTTGCCAATGGTCCCAGGCGTGATGCAGCACGGTTCGACTTAGTGATGCTTTAACTATTGAGGACAATCCCAATGATGACCTGAAAATAGATTTGTGGTTTCTGTTTATTTAGGGTTTTTTGTTTTCTTTTCTTTTTATGAGATAGAATTCAGATGAATTCTGGCTTCCCTTCTAAGAGAATGGGAGTTCCTTTATTTGTCTCAATTTGGAATCCTTTGAGAAATGTCCAAAAAATTACACATATTACATTTTTCTAACACAAAAGAATCCATTGGCAATATAGTAGTGATGTAAACAACAAAAGAAAGTGATTTGCTAGTCAGCAAATGAATATGACTTCTTAGTTTGCTTTGAGACAGCAGCTTGCTGTGCACGCGGGCTCGTGTGACCTTCTCATCTCATAGCTCATCATGTGGCATACTTTCAGCTTTATTATATTATTATTTATTAAAATTCCCTTTAAAAACATTTTCTTTAATGAATAAACTTATTTTTGAAAGGTACACGTGTAGGACCATTTAGCAATCAAAGGCTATTAAATGCTGACAGACAGACAGCACCAGCTGAAGGAACAGAGGTGCTAGCAGGCCACCGGTATGACTCAATTGCAAATGCAGGCTGAACTTGACCTTGCACAGCTGTAGGATTTAAATCTGTAAGCATGCACACATTCTGTTAATTCTAATATAAGAATTACAGACTCTGACTTTTATAACATTTTACATGCATTTACCCTTGACTCCATGAATTCTAGACTGGAAATTTACCCAACAGAGAGGCTAACATATCTCCATTACCAGACTGCAGGAATTTCTTTGGTTTTAAGGGAAAAATTAAAAATAAAATTCTTTAAGAGATAAAAGACATATCCAGTCTGAGCCTATGAGTTATGTGTCCTAAGTGTGTAGTGTCTTCAGCAATAGATGGTCCACTTCAACACCCGAGAGGCAGCCAACAGCTGGATCTCAACTGAAAGCCTCTTTCCTGAGGTCTAGCATCTATGGTTCCAGAAAATACTATGCAAGCTGCCAAGGGAGGGGTGCAAATAAACAAGCCTATCTACATAAACCACCTATGAGCCACAACAATTATTAGCCTTACAGAAGCTTTGAAATTATATGAGGTCCCATTTGTCGATTCTTGATCTTAGAGCATAAGCCATTGGTATTCTGTCCAGGAAATTTTCCCCTGTGCCCATGTGCTCTTTCCCACTTTCTCTTCTATTAGTTTCAGTGTATCTGGTTTTATGTGAAGGTCCTTTATCCACTTGGACTTGAGCTTTGTACAAAGAGATGAGAATGGATCAATTTGCATTCATCTACATGCTGACATGCTCCAATAACTGTCCAAAGAGGGACCCGCCAGGAGCGCACAGGGCACAGGAAAAATGGAGCAGCTGGGGACAGGATACTTGCGGTCTCCATCTGTGCCCCGAAGAATTCGGGTTTCTACTGCTATGCTAAAACACCATGACCAAAAAGCACCTCGGCAAGGAAAGGGTTTATGTGGCTTATACTTCCATACCATAGTCCATCATTGAAGGAAGCCAGGTCAGTGTGAGAACCTGAAGGCAGGAGCTGACACAGAGGCAATGGAGGGGTGTTGCACACTGGCTTGCTCCCCATGACTGGATCAGACTGCCTTCTTATAGAACCCAAGACCACTAGCCCGGGGATGGCACCACCATACATTAATTAGTAAGAAAATGCCCTACGGGCTTGCCTATAGTCTGATCTTAGAGAGGCATTTTCTTAATTGAGGTTCCCTTTTCTCTACTGACTCCAGCTTATGTCAAGTTGACATAAAACTATCCAGCACCAACATCTTTTGAATCACTAAGGAAAAGCTAGTTAATAAACAGGAATAGAAGAGATATTTTCTATACACAATATCATGGTAAACACAAATGCCTTGGGACTCACAGGCCACTTTATATACACAACATTATATACACATGGGATTCAGTACAACATGGATCATATGAAAGTCAAAGTGGATCCTTCTGGGATAGAAAGAGAGGCAGGGAAGTCATAGTAGGATTTTAAACTCATCTGAGAAATGCCTGCCTAAAAGCTATAAGTCAAACACATCCTGGATTTCAAAGGCTATTCTACTTGATATTTTCAACATTTGAACTAAAAATAGTATCCCAGAGAGAAAGAAAAAGATTTGCTAACTACTTTAAAGAATTCTGTCAAGTTCAATAATAGTGGAAAGAAAGAAAGAAAGAAAGAAAGAAAGAAAGAAAGAAAGAAAGAAAGAAAGAAAGAAAGAAAGAAAGAAAGAAGAGAAGAGAAGGAGAGGAGGGAGGGAGGGAGGGAGGGAGGGAGGAGGGAGGGAGGGAGGGAAGAAAGAAAAAAGAAAGAAGAAAGAAAGAAAGAAAGAAAGAAAGAAAGAAAGAAAGAAAGAAAGAAAGAAAAGAAAGAAAGGGAAAAAAACTAATTCTGACATAAGACAGCACTAGGGAAAAGAGTTGCTTTTTACCTTTGCTAGAGTTGAAGCAGCTATGTGGAAAATGAACCTAGATACTGAAACTACCAACAAATGAGCTTGAAGATTAAATGAAAAGGGTCAAAGTATAAGAGAATGTTTATCATTATGACAATTAGTCTTATAGGTACATAGGTAGATAGAACAGATAGATAGATAGATAGATAGATAGATAAATAGATAGATAGTAGATAGATAGATAGATAGATAGATAGATAGATAGATGTAGATAGACAGACAGACAGACAGACAGACAAGGCTGGTGACCTCAGGGTCAGACAACCACTTCTGGCCTCCATGAGCATCCATATGCATGTGCACATACACACTCTCTTCAATAGAGAAAATGATATGAGAAGTTACAGCTGAAAACCCAGGCAATGAAGTTAAACAAAAACAGGAGAGCCCAGACATTCTTGTGTTATAGAGGATGTGTGTATTGGTCATATATGTGCATATTAACATAGAGGCCAGAGGCTGACATCAACTATCTGTCTCAGCTCTTCTTTACCTCAGTGACTTTGAGACAGGTTTTCTCATTGAACCTGAACTGGTTGGCCACAGAAGGCCAGAGATCTGCTTGTGTGGTCCCCCCATGCCACCCCAGCCCACAAAGGGGGTGCAGATTCATGCCACTTTGTGTTTCGTTTACATGGATACTAGGGATCCAAACTCAGATCCTTAACTGACAATCTCCCATACTCCTCAATTCCTTTTTAAAAAGCAACTATAAAAAGATGAACACCACAATCAACAATAAATTTAGGGCTAGAAATAGGTTTCAAAACAAGTCCAAATAGTGCCTATTATGCTTACTGAAAGGGCACTTCAGTGTCTAATGTGCTAACAGAAAACAAACTGGAACCATCTGGTCACATTAACAAACTTTTATAAAGTGTTTACCTGTTGCCTACCAGTTACTCTACACTATCTATATAACAGCCACAGTTCTGAGCACTTCCAAACTCACTTATGACCACAATAAAGGGGATAAAAGGGAGCTGGCTCACTCGGTGAGAGTGCTTGCTGCACAGGCATGAGACCTTGATCCCCAACATTCACGTGAAAAGCCATGCATGGGTCCATGACACTGTGACCCTAGTGCTGGAGGACATCAGCATGAAATTCACTGGAACCTGCTGGCTGTTGTCAGTATTGGCAAAAACTCTCGAGCCCTAGGTTCAGTGAAAGACTATCTTAAAGGATTAAGGTGGTGATCACTAGAAAAAGACCCTATCATCTGACTGAACATGCTGCATCATCACACACATACAAAGGCACATGCAGAGGCTCACTATGGTCTCTCAAGTCTACTTCCAAAAGAAGCCAATGTTGCAGGGCTGTGGACTAGCTGGGACTGAGTGCACACATGGGCATCTGGATCCAGAAGACATATTACCCTCATGCTTTACTAGAACTCAGCACTAAAAGTGGGGAACCGAAACCTACTAAATTCAGACAAAAGGAGGACGAACAAATCAAGTGTAATCATTCAGCCTTTGAAGCACACAGTAATGCTTCAGCTCACACACTCACATACATTAATATAAACAGGTCAGAGCAAAAAATGTACAGTGCCTCCATTTTATAAAATTACACGTGTATTTACAAAGTAAGTAATATCCAAACCATTAAGCTTGAAGTATCTCATCTTCTTAAAATAAGGAATGAATAATTTAATGAAACAAAGTGCAGAATTTCTTACAGACTGTTGGAGTACAGAGTTGGAAAGTCAGGGTCACAAGATACTAAGGAGGTTCTCAGTTTTCCTCGGTTTTTTGACCAAGAAACAATACTTCAGATGCTACAAGAAATGTTCAAATCGCCAATTGCCCTCACAATAGGAAGCAAGTTTTAAAATGTATTTCTAGAACGGAGGAAAGAAAAGCTCAGTATGGTTTAAAAGGGAGAACTCCAAGAAAAACAGAGCAGCCTGGGACGTCCAGCGTGTGACCTTGAGGATGCTCAGCAGAGTTACTGTAGAGGTCAGATGGTAGAGAAGTGCAAACAGAAACACACCTAAGGCACTGTTTACAAAGAGTGAAGCTCGTGTAGTTATTGCTTTGGTTTGTGCACGTATCTCTCTATGTTCATGACATAGGAGCTCTTTCCCCAGGAAGGTGCTATCTAAACCAGCAGTTGATAACCTGAGGTTTGTAATCTTTTTTTGGAGTCAAAGGAACGTTTTGCAGAGGTTGCATATCAGATATTTATATTATAATTCATAACAGCAGCAAAATTACAGTTATGAAGTAGCAACAAAATAATTTTATGGTTGGGAGTCACCACAACATGAGGAGCTGTACTAAATGGTTGCAGCATTAGGAAGGTTGACTGGGAACCAATGACAGGACCACTAAGAGGCAGAGTCTACAACTCTTAAGACTGACGCTTCCTGCTGGCTTCCTATCTCAACATAGGCGGAAGGTCCTCTTCTATGACCTTCTGTTCTCAAGCCTCTTACAAAGCTTGAAGGTAAAAGCTCAGGATTTTTTAAAATAGTAGAATAATAACGGACTAATACAAAAGACTTTTCTGAAGTACTTAACATTCAGAAGTGACATATATTTGGGGATGAGTTTTATTGGACTCTGGGTTTTATATAGATCTACTTTAAAATATTAATTTCAATTCGGAAATTTCCCCCAAGACTGGTGCAATGTTTTTTAGATTACAAAAACTCAGAAATATACCTTGTTTCTCTTGTTAACTAAGAAGAATGAACTAATTATAGGCCAAAAGAAGAATTGAATTTAAAAATCTAGACATTTCTACCTGGCACTGACTTTGGAATAAATGCTATGCAAAGGAGATAAACACTGCCCACAATACTGAAATTTCAGAACTTGAATTGGTGAATCTATGAACATCTACTAACAAAAGAGGAAGAGGTTTATAGAAAATAAGCAAAATGACTCGGCCAAAAGAATGCCAGTAAGGAGTGAGGGGACGGAAGAATTCAGGTATTTAATAATTCATTGCTTGCATCTCTATAGTAGATCAGCACACAACATCACCCATGCAATGTATATTACATGCAACTAAGATAATCTGCATGTGAACCTGCACGCAGCACTCACAGAACACAGATGTCCTACCTGGCCAAATCCATGCAGCTGTCAGTGAGATTGGTGGAAGAGTTGAAGTACTCTCTGCTGGCAGCCAAAACCAAGTCAATACTTGTCTCATAGCTGACCCTGTACTGGGGTTTTCCTTTATGGCCCGCACTAGCTGGAAGGTTGTCCAAACAGGCCCTGCAATGCATCATCTGCCCCGCAAGGTGGATGTTCTCCAGGCGACTGGAGCAGAGAAGGCTTTCTGCAATATCTGGGAAAAAGAAAACCTCACAGTTACCGATAAGGAAGGGAGGCTCAGATCAACAAAACAAGGACTCTGAAATCCAAAAGAAATAAATCAAAATTGTATCTAGCCTAGAACTAGGGGTCGCATGACATCATGTGTGTAGTAAGTAAGTGTGCACGGTCTATGTTGAAGTAGCTGTTCTATGAAGTCCACCTCAATAAAAGAAAACTTCACCTTAGATAGAAATCTCATCATAGCAAACAAAAATAAGCCGTGCTATTTAAGGCATTACAATATAGATTTAAGTGTATAAAGTTCATTCAGTTAAAACCAGAATTGAAGCTGGGTGTGATGGCACACACTGTAATCCCAGTACTCGAGAGATTCAGCCAGGATAACTGAGCCCTAGGCTAGCCTGGACTACATATATTACCTATAAATAAAGTAAATAAGCAATAAAGAAAATCTACTTGTCAACTATTAGATGTACCGCCTGACTCTCAACTGGACCCATTCTGCTTACTGTAATAGATGTCTGACTACCATCTCTGATACACATAATTCACACTTGCTTACAGCAGAGAAATCCATAGTCTCCACCCATGGGAAGCAGGAGTCAAATCAAAGTGTGGGTACAATGGGCAAGTACTGCCTTACTAAGCTGCTCCCTCAGCCTCGTCTGAATTCACACTCAGGAATGAGTCAGACTATAAACACAAATTTCCATATAAATATTAAAACTATATTATAGAGCACCAAGGGCTTTCCAACTTGGCTATTAAGGTATATTTTAATAAAATTAAAAACACTGATGGAAGGTACCTTGCAAGAGTTTGTTATACTAATGTCACTACTTCACTTAAAGATTACTTGTGCCAGAAAAATATTAGTGTGACCCTAAGTGCTGATATGACATACATTCTCTCCCTGCATTCATGGGCGGATGAAGACCATGAGGAAATCGATGAGATGACAACAATGTCAGAGAAGAGTTGCTTCTTGCTACATATGAAGAGCACCCAGCTTCTGTAGCATTGCCTCACCATTCACTCTCCTGGGAGTAAGTAACATGAGACAAGCCTGCTCGGTGATGTCTGCCAAGAGGGCTCACTTCATATAATAACAAGAGTGCCTCTAAACTTCAAGTCGTGACCCAAAGCATATAATGAATGGGCAGCCCTCCTCACTAGTGTTTGTCAGGTGAAACTGGCACACTGAGCACAAGCCAAATGAATTTTCAACGGTCCATTCAAGAAAGTCACAGAGCACTAGGGCCAAGACTGAAAAAGAACTGCAAGCTACTCACCCTGAACTGTACAGTCCTGCCAAAATGAAGAATCTGCACTGTATTCAATAGACTGCAGGTCAGTCTTTGTCCACCATGTTCTACATTATGTCATTGTGCTTTCAAATTATTTTCCAAGGACAACAATATTTAACAGCCAAAATCAAATGATACAGTATATGTTAAAGGGTGATAGTAAGGCTTTAGTTTTGTCAAGTCTATTTTACTGTCTTCTAGAACCTTTTCAGAACTTATAAACGTTTTCTAACATTTTCTCAACAGAGAGATATATTCAGTGATAGTAAAATGCCTACCTAGGCCTCAAGGCCTAAAGGTACAAACCTCAAGGCCAAAACCATAGGAACCCATCTGTACACAGCTCCATTTTAAAGAAAGGCTACAGTGGAGGCAAGTTATATGAGGTCCTAGCAGGTAGTCAGCCTAGCCATGAAGATTTATCAGGAGTTTTACAAGTAAGTGAAAAGACTGTACTCCAAGCAGAGGGAATGGTGTACACACAGTTACAGCAAGAGATATGCATCCTAAAAAAAAAAAAAAAAAAAAAAAGCCAGGCAGTGGTGGTGCACGCCTTTAATCCCAGCACTTGGGAGGCAGAGACTGGCAGATTTCTAAGTTCGAGGCCAGTCTGGTCTACAGAGTGAGTTCCAGGACAGTCAGGGCTACACAGAGAAACCCTGCCTCGAAAAACCAAAAAAAAGAGAGAGAGAGAGAGAGAGAGAGAGAGAGAGAGAGAGAGAGAGAGATACATCCTACTTGAGGGAGCAACTGAAACATGCAGAACACTGGACAGTGACCAAGCAAAGAGTGACCCGGGAGGCTCAGGCTGCTGCCGCTTTCCCTAGCACAAGTGAGGTACCTACAGTGATATGGAACAAGCAACAGGTTGTATGCAGGAGAGCATGATGTCTGTAAATAAATGTAAAGCAGAAGATATGAAGACAGGAATCAAGCAGAGGCCTGCTACCAATCAGCAGAGTGAGGAAGGCAGGATAGATAGCTAATGCATCATCAGCTGTTAATCACACTCCATACAGTACCTCTTATAGTCTCTATATTGTGGCAAAACACAATAATCAAAATGGAAAAAAAGTATTTTATAGTCTGAGATACCTCATAGCAAGCATTGGCATCGAGGCACGTGTACACGTGCTGCTGCATGGTCAACATGTCCTGCAGCAGCATCCTCCAGTGAGACTCACCAACAGAAGGCTGCCTGGGGAAAGAAAGAAACACAACATGAAAGCTGACCCCCAAAGTCCTCCAGGTACTACCATCCTGCACACACCAACCATCAAATAGTCCATAGGACTAAATTTCATTTGAATTTACAAGAAAAAGTAAACAGCCTTCCTGTGGGAAGAAAAAAAACAGCAAAATGAAGTAAAAAAAAAAAAAACAGAGATAGCCACAAGTTTCGAATTCCATCATCATCACTGTGCTCTGCACAAGTCTTCTTTTGGTTGTTTATGCAGTTCTGTTTAATTTGGAACTTTTTCTTTGGGACACTGTCCCATCATATGGCTCTACTGAACTGGCCTTGAAATCACATAGAGCTCCAGTTAGTCTTGATTCTCCTGCCCTATACTCTAGCATGCAGGGATTTTAGGCAGGAGCCACCAGGCCTAGCTACCCAGGGTCTTTTGAAATTTTCTATGGACGTTAAGACACAGGAAGCAACCTTAAACCACTGTTAGATCAGGTCTGGCTCACAGGAGCAGCCTACCACCAGCACTATGGCTGGAGGCTTAGCTTTAAAAGACAGTGGCTCTCTACCTTCCTAATGCTGCGACTCTTTAATACAATTCCTCATGCTGTGGTGACCCCAACCATAAAGCAATTTTGTTGCTATGTCATAACTAATTTTGCTACTATTATGAATCATAATGTAAATATATGATATGAAGGCTATCTGATGTGTGACTCCCAAAAGGGTTGAGACACACAAGTTGAGAACCATTGATTTACCCAGAATTCCAGGCAGCAAAGTTCACAAGCAATAAAGTGACCTGCAGGAGTTACCTTCTCAGGTGGCAGCTTGGGTACTAGCTGCCAGAGCCTTAGAGTACTTACTTCATTGCTATCTGCTTTAGGAAGAAACTTCAAGCTCCAAAATAGACAGTAATCTTTTACAACAATTCCTGGGACATAATTTTCAAGATTCCCTCTAAAGGGAGGCCAAGAAGCATACTCAAGAAAGACCAAAGCATTCAGCTCCAATCCAGTGTTTGGATTAGTTTGTCCAGGCTGTTGAGTAGACTGTCCTCATTCCTACTCCTGATCCCTTGGGCTTGACAGAATCTTAGCTGGCATTGCATAGCAACTGCAGACAGCCAATGCCTCTTTTAGACAGTAAGGCCTTAAGAGGCAGCGCTGGCTGGGCAAATAATGTACCACAGAGAAGTGTCATTACTGATCCCCAGACCAAGCTTAATCCACTGTATGCACCCTGCTATCTCCATACAAGTTAGTGTTCACTGTCCTGGAATTGACAAAACGAGGTCATACCTGGTTCCAACATCCTCTACCCCAGTATTTTGCAATACAAGATAATAAATGTGCATTAACCCCCCCAAAAATGTTCTGCAAATAGAAGATGAATAAATATACAGGTCAGTGTAGGGCTTCCAAACATCCTGCACAGCCCTTACCTGCAGCCACATGGCCTCTGGATTAGGGAAGGTGAAGGCTGTTGTGGCTTCTACCCCTTCAGAGCTTCCTCCTCCACAGTGGCAGGTACAGTGGGACTCACTTGCTTTTCCCAACAGTCCACCCTTGTTCAACTGCTAATTCAGACTCTAAAACCTTCAGAAGGTTTTCCATCAATCCCCCCACCCACCCCGGGAAGATAAATTCAACATAGATTTTGCTCTATTTGCTGACAGAGACTAAGCCTGGCCCCATTTTCCTTCCATTTTCTATCCCCTCTTGAGTGGTTTATGCACTATACCAATTCAGTTTACTCCCTGGTCTATACTAGTCAAATTCTGCCTAGCTATTCCTACATCATCAAAATTGATTGTGCAACAGGGCTCCTCAAAGCAAATAAGGCTTCTCAACTGTGAGAGCCCAGCCCTGTCTTACCTAGTGAATGGCCATTTCTACCTCATACTTTCCTCTTGACGACCAGACAGTTCCCAGAGCACAGCCCTGTCTTACCTAGTGAATGGCCATTTCTACCTCACACTTTCCTCTTGATGACCAGACAGTTCCCAGAGCCCAGCCCTGTCTTACCTAGTGAATGGCCATTTCTACCTCACACTTTCCTCTTGACGACCAGACAGTTCCCAAAGCACAGCCCTGTCTTACCTAGTGAATGACCATTTCTACCTCACACTTTCCTCTTGACAACCAGACAGTTCCCAGAGCACAGCCCTGTCTTACCTAGTGAATGGCCATTTCTGCCTCACACTTTCCTCCTGACGACCAGACAGTTCCCAGAGCACAGCCCTGTCCTACCTAGTGAATGACCATTTCTGCCTCACACTTTCCTCTTGACGACCAGACAGTTCCCAGAGCCCAGCCCTGTCTTACCTAGTGAATGGCCATTTCTACCTCACACTTTCCTCTTGACGACCAGACAGTTCCCAGAGCCCAGCCCTGTCTTACCTAGTGAATGGCCATTTCTACCTCACACTTTCCTCTTGACGACCAGACAGTTCCCAGAGCACAGCCCTGTCCTACCTAGTGAATGACCATTTCTGCCTCACACTTTCCTCTTGACGACCAGACAGTTCCCAGAGCCCAGCCCTGTCTTACCTAGTGAATGGCCATTTCTACCTCACACTTTCCTCTTGATGACCAGACAGTTCCCAGAGCACAGCCCTGTCTTACCTAGTGAATGGCCATTTCTACCTCACACTTTCCTCTTGATGACCAGACAGTTCCCAGAGCACAGCCCTGTCTTACCTAGTGAATGGCCATTTCTACCTCACACTTTCCTCTTGACGACCAGACAGTTCCCATGAGTTCCACATTTTTAGACTCCAGGAGGGCTTCTTTTTTTTTTTTTAATTGGATATTTTATTTATTTATATTTCAGATGCCTTCCCCTTTCCCCATTTCCCCTCCTTAGAAACCCCCATCCCATCCCCCCTACTCCTTTTTCTTTTATACCATTTTAATTACATGCAAGTATTAAAGTCAGTTCTAGGTTGAGGAACTAACAATGCAATAGATGCAAATAGTCAAGGAACAAGCAAGACAAGAAACACAAATAGTCAAAGAACAAGCAAGGCAATAAACAAAAATTCTGTGAACACTCCCATGTTCACTGTTTCTAGGGGCTTATCAGGATGACCAAAATATCTGAGCCAGCTTCCCTGTCCTAGCCCAAAGTCATTTTCATGTCTGAAGTCTACTTCCTTGTTCTAGCCTAAGATTTAGATTCCTGTCTGAAATTACTTTTTTGTTCTAGCCTAAGATTTAGATTCCTTCCTGAAATTACTTCTTTGTTTAGCCTAATGTCAGAGTCCTACCTGAAGACCACTCAGGAGGGCTTCTTGAACTGCAATCTGTATTCTCTTCAACTTTTGAGTGTCCTCCAGTTTTAAGAAGTGCAATCCAACACCTCTATTTTATCCTCCCCCTGGTTTTTTTTTCCAGTTTCCTCTTGAAACAATAGGCTAGAGTGAAGGACTCTAGCTGAGTGTTCCACTGTAGTTTCTCCTTTATACATGCAAGTTCCTCTGTGCAGCCACTCTGGCCTCTGGCCCCTGTCTTATAGAAAACAGCAACATTCCAGTGACTACAACAGCAAAGAGACTGAACTAATATTCCAAACCATAGGGGGAGATTCATATCTAATACCCGCTGTAGATGATCTACCCTCAGACAGTGTAGCTTCAGCTGTCTAAAACCCATAACAAGAAAATGTCACTGCTCTTCCCAAACTTATCTTTAGTTC
Source organism: Mastomys natalensis (assembly GCA_021653895.1). Taxonomy (NCBI): domain Eukaryota; kingdom Metazoa; phylum Chordata; class Mammalia; order Rodentia; family Muridae; genus Mastomys; species Mastomys natalensis. The sequence continues at coordinate 1,090,880 of JAJTUV010000902.1, forward strand.
TGTTGAATCTAGCCACCTCCATCCAATATTGTGGAAACACTCTCCATGGTGAGACAAACAAACTTCCCTCCCTAAAGAGCTTCATTGACAAACCAGCTTAACTTGGTGAATCCATGAATTTATTTGGGTTACTTACAGGCACATAGGTGACCTAACAGCACTCATTCCATGGGAAAGTCTCACTTTCCCCCAGATCGCAAAAAAATAAAAATAAAAAAATAAAAATCAGAAGTATCCATTAACCTTCCACAGTATATATACTCTAATGTCTCCCCAGACCAGGAGTCCACATGAAATCAGGGCAGAATTACACACAGCTGACTAGAAAGTATAGAAGGAAATGATCCAATCATTCTCCTCTTCCCTCCTTTCAATAAGGAACATCAACAGTCCAGAAGCAATGAATCATAGCTCCTCGGAAGGAGTTGATGGCTATCATGCTCAGAGCACAGCTTTCCTCACTATACGCAGAGGCAATTTATCAACCTGAGCAGTTCTGCAGGGCCAGTGAGGGTTTTGCAATCCCATGATGAAAACCCACCTTAGGTCTGTTTCCCAGGATGCAGGTTCTCCTGCAGCAGGGAAGGAAGGTTTCCTAACAGTTTCACCTACGTCATGAATTTGTGGTATGAATGCATGACATTGCTGAATTAAACATTCTTTACTCAAAGCCCAATTCACAGAATCATGAGGAATGTGTAAGATTAACTTTGGGTAGCTGCAGACATGCAAGATGCTCCTAACACACAAATGAGCTCAATAACCTGCATTCATGGTCAGTGTTTTCATTTGACTTCTAGTCTTCCTTCTCTGTAACTTAAAGTCCAGTATCTAACAGGCACACAAGTTTGTATTTGAAAAATGTGAATGAATGGGTGGATTTTAGGTCTTAAAGACATTTTGTTTTATGTTATCTTATAGTAGAAGGAATTATTAAAGCCTCTAACTTTGCTGCTGTAAGATCTCCTACATGAATGAGACCAGTCAGGAAGACACAACTCAATAATTATTATATAAATTGCACGCCTGGATTGGGCAGATTTACCACTACACTACTCTAATCCCTGGCTATGAGATCCCTTATAACTTGTGGTTTTTATCCAGGCCGCATGGTTGTCCAGCTCCGTTTTCGGCTTCCTTCTACCGCTGGCTTCCTTCTGCTTCAGCTTCCTCCTGCTTCTCCTGCTTCTCTTTCTGCTTCTGCTCTCCCGGCGACTCCCTCTCTTCTCTTCTTCTTCCTCTGGCTTCTACTTCTACCTCCTTTTATATCGAATTCCTCTCACTCTCTCCTCCCCTAAGCCTTTTTCTCTGCCTCCCCTTCTACTGCCCAATCTCTGGCTCTAGTCTTTATTTTACAGGTTTTAATTGGACAAAAGGTTTACAAGATGTCACCTGTGTACAGATTCAATTATCCTCTTCAGCCCCTCCCAGAAGGGTGGAACTAGGATCAAAATACAAGGCTGGGGCTATCCACTGGGAACTAGGATCAAAATACAAGCCTGGGGCTATCCACAACATTGATTCAATCCTCCTCTGGAGCCCCTCTCAGGGGGGTGGAACTAGGATCAAAATACAAGGCTGGGGATATCCACAACATTATCTTATAAAACAGTAGGAAGGGGAGCATGCTGTAAGTTTCTTTGTTTCTCTCTCAGCTCATCTTACTTGAATGTACCTGAGCATAGAATCACTATGTTTACCTCTAATTACAAAATTCTGGACAGTAACAGAACTCAATATTTGAAAACAGTAGATGCTTTTTTGGGTTTGTCAAGTACAAGATAGTTTCTTTTACATGACTCTTTTATCTTGTATATCTCAATATATTATCATTTAAAATCATCACTGTTACCAGGTGCACCTATTATCCCAGCACTCAAGAGGCTGAGGCAGGGGCATCATAATTTCAAGGCAGCCTGACCTACAAAGGGAGATGCTATGCCAAATCACAGCAATGCCTACCATTTCTGTCTGTTATTATGCTTAAATGGACAAGATAGATGCTAAGTATATAGTAATTTAAAAATATTTTCCCTGAATACTTCTGCTTTTGGAAGCTGGGACTCACTATGTTGCACGGGCTGGCCTCAGGGCCTGGGATTAAGCAGTTCTTCTGTCTCTGCCCCTCGAGGAGCTGAGACAACAATTGCCCTGGTCATCATGCTAAAAATGTAATAAGCACATGCTGCACTGTTCATGCTAGTTTCTATATTACATGAAATAGACAATTCTTTTTGTTTATGTGCCCAGAAGCACATGAGGCCACATACTTCTCTGGCACACAGACATATATAACACATTGCTGCTTCTAGGAGGATTCCAGAATAACCTATATAGGATATCCGGTATTTTCATCCTGCTCCTTGAACGTTTTTCATAGGCTTCAAAACTGTGTGGTACTCCTTTCAGGTTTGTCTTAAAGCCAGTGATGTAACAAAATGTTTGAAGTTCCTGTCCACCTTATTAGCTCAACAAAATCAGACCCTGGCCTTGTCAGGCTGAACACAAGTGCACAGCCCAGCTGTTCCTCTGGAAGCTATCAGCACCAGGACAGATGGTACAAATGTTCCCTCACACATGGCTAGCCAGAAGTAGAGATCCTAATTAAAATAAATTATCACACATCATTTACAATGGCCCTTTTCAGAATATATCGAATAAATAAGAATCAAAAGCAGGATTTTAAGAAACAAGAATTTAGCAAGCTAATAAGATGCCTAAGTATATAGTATTAGTTACAAGTCTGTACTTGAGATAGATTCCCCACAACCCAGGTATAGACAGTACCATACTCAAGATGGTAAAACCTGGATTCATGATGAATGTGATGGGCTCCGCCATCATTTGTGACACATATGAGATTGTTTTAGAGTTGTTGAAGGCTTAGGCACACTCACATATTAAGACAGATAGCAAGCTGACAATTTTGAAAGTGAGACGTTTGCTCCTAAATATTCACAGTGAGCAGATCATTCTGGGTAGAACCTCACACTGGGCACATCAGAAGCAAGTAAGGAGCTCAACAGCAGGAACAACTGTGGAGGCACAGGTCCTAGAGTTACACAGCATCATCCTGGGAACAGTGACCCCTTGTTAAGTTGTCATAAGACTGGAACAGTCAGTCAGTAATTATCAGAGCCATGGTGTGTACATTCCTTCCCATTTAAATCACATATTGGCTGTAACTTGCAACCTACAAGAAGACCTAAGGCACATATGTTTGTTAATAAAACACTATATAAGAGACAGGGACAGTGAGTAGAGAAAGGCACAAAATGATAGGGCATTTCTGGCACAAAGAATTTGACTGTACTTGGAATATAAGCTCAGTACTTTCACTCTTATTAGTATTGGAATTTCATTTCTTCTTTTATCAGACTCAAGTGTATCTCTAACAATTCATTCTTTAGTCCTACTGCCAGCAAGTTGGTTCACTGTCCCACCAGGACTTAAGATTCCCCTCCAGGCTTCTTTATCTTTTATACTTTCCCAACATGACAGATCCTGAAGATAACTTCCACATACACACATACGGAACGCATCCAAGCTCTGACTCTATCTCAGAATCCTCTTGTTCTAAATTTATCTCTACATCAACCTCTTCAAGGCACACTCTCCACCTACTATCTCACTCAGTGCAAAGACACAGGTCCTTCCCACTGAGGCTTTGCTATGTGTCCACTCAAAAAATGATTAGAATGGGCCAAACAGTTGCCAGTTTGCTTATGGGCCATTTGGATCTCATATAGTTGGAACCATCTTTGAAATCTTTTGCCAATTTTTCTACAAGGCAATCTATTTTCTCCCTCACAACTTATTGTATAGCTTGGACAGACCAAGAAGGTACACTATTCCTTGCTTTTACGTGGGCTAATATTAAAGCAGTAAACTGACACAGAATTGTCCAAACCAACAAGAACAAAATATTCATATGATAATGTGGAGGGAAAATTCATATATTCATGATTAAGAAATGTGAATATTAACAAAATATTCAAAAATAATATGAATAAAACTTTATAAATAAATGCATAATTAAGAAATGTGACTACTAAGTATAGGAACACAAGAAATGCAATTATTAACTAATAAATATGGTTCAGCTAGCTCTCTTGCAGCTAAATAAATTCCCAAAGATACAGCAAAATTCATAACTCCATCAGAATAAATGTACTACTTTAACGATGAAATAGAAAGGTCAAAAGTTACCAAACACAAATACTCTACTTTAAAAATTGTTAAGATTACTATCTTTTATTTACCTATTCACTTGAAAACACAAGTATCTAAAATGTGGTAGAAGCTATGTTATGCAACAAGAATAAAAATTAAGTCATACAATCAACAATATAAAGTGAATCCAGCAAGATTAGAAGATAAAAGGTCAATATAGGAAAGCTTAGTTGATCGGTTCTGGTGATGTCTACCTGTGACCCTCGAATTCCGAAGGCAGGGCATAAGATTTAAGAGAATGATGAGTTTGAGACCAGTCTGAGCTGCAGAGGAAAAACTCCACCTCACAGGCACACACGGGTTGTACATTGCTATATTAAGATGAACAATGTGAAATGGATTTAATTCAAATCACCACCACACATGCATAGGAATCAGTTTTCCATGATAATTATAAGACATGCATACTGAAAACATGAAAACACTGAAAGGGACAGAAGGCATGCTGCCCAGTGGAATGAAAGACTCACGACTGACCATCTGGTGTCAAAGTCAACTGTGTAGATACTGAACAGAATACATGGAGGGTTTCTTTTATCATCATCATCATCCAGCATATAATCCTGCCCTCTACCTTTATGTATTTATAAAACAGAAATTAAATATATTCATTTGAAAAAATAAATATCTATAAAAGCTGAGTTTATGAAAGTCAAAACGACTCTAATGTCCACTAATAGGTAAGCATATACAGATTGGGCAATGCAGCTAATACATGGAACACTACTCAGCAAATGAAACAGTAGAATCCATCGAGTAACGGAACAACATGGATAAGCCACATAATAAATGGTGCTAAGTACAAGAAATAGAGACAGAAAATAATATCTACAAGGATATAAAAATGATCAGTTACAGCTCGTGACTGGGTGAGGCTTAATGAGAAGGAGGAAGGGGACTGTGAAGAGGCAACTCATAAGGGTTACTACCTACTATAGTCATTATTCTGAATACCATGATGGTATATATCATGCTATATACAAAGATCAAATCTTATCAAATTACATATTTATAACTGCAGTATGTTATTGACCAATTATATAACTGACTGGTTGACAAAAGAGAAGACAAGTAATATACAAACAAACATCCGTGAGCATCAGTCACTCATGTTCGTCACTTACTTCCGCCCAGTGTGCCTGGTCAGTCGAACCATCAGGCTGCGTGCCTCTTCGGAGCTGGACTGGGTGTTCTTCACAAATGAGACTGGTTTCTCCAGTCCATGTTTTTTTAAAAGCTCCGACACACTGTAAATGAAAGAAGAAATGTTTAACATCATTCAAACACAGAGACTAAATATCTTAAGAATTTAAATTATCCTTAGAAAGTTGGTGGAAAATAAAAGGTATCACATATACATAAGATCAAGTATTATATATATTACATTAATTCTTACCAAAAATAAAACTCATAATTATATATCAAACAATACAGTTCTCATTGGCTTTTTTTAGACTATACCCAGAATAAATGATCTGTTCTTCAAAAGATGAAATCTATAAATCAAAATCTTTCTGGCAAGCTGCCTCCACTCTAAAAGCATGCATAGCAATAAGGCAAATGTGTGACTTTAGTACTAGGCTTCAAAGCTTGGCGGTATACGATCAATATGGTGCATGGGGCATTCTGCTCCGTAAATGCAACTGAAATATTTTTACACTAGCATCTCTAGTTTGAGTGAATAAGAAGACTGATGGTCTCCAAATAATGATGCTTTTCTATATATACACTATTAATGAAATGATAATATCAGTAATTATAAATTAAAAGAATAGTTTTATTATTTGGCCTCCTTCCTTCCTTCCTTCCTTCCTTCCTTCCTTCCTTCTTCCTTCCTTCCTTCCTTCCTTCCTTCCTTCCTTCCTTCCTTTCCTTATATGTTTGTTTGTTTGTTTGTTCATTTTTGATGCAAGGTCTCACATATTCCAGGCTGGTCATGATCTTGCAACACACCTGAGGATGATACTCAGCGTCTATTCCTCCTACCTCCACTTCCTAGTGCGTGATGAGCAGAACAGGCCACCACATGTACATTTTAGAAAAGAGATATAGAATCAAAGCTTTGTACACACTGAACAAGCACCTACCAACTGAGGTACAGTCACAGCTCCTAGTTTTTACTCAATTTCATAATATAACACTTAAAAATATTTTTATGGTATAGTATTTTCATTAGTTATAGTATAAGACAATATGATTTTATAATATAATACTTAAAAAATTACAATATGTATGTATACATAAAAATGAATGCTAGTAAATAATAACAAACTCCCTAAAGGGCACATTAAGAATATTTCAGTCTCAGAGAAAGACAGCTCAAATTCAACATTTCACTGTAAATTTAAGAATACACCAACAAAAACACATTAAAGTTCTAGCATAGCTTGATATTATCCCAACAGTCAGTCACACAGACTATTGTGCTCCATGTCTTATCAATGTAATAGACACTATTTCCTGACTGATGAAACTATTGCTGTGCTGTATAAATTAACATTTCTTGTGTGCCAGGAAAGTGTGAGGGATTTTGGTTTCTTAATCTTTCACCGTCTCATGAAATAACTATTATAGTTAAGAAAGCCATAAGTTCAAAGGTCACACAGCTACTGAGTAGAAATGTTAGGACTTGGATATAGGCTCATCGGGGCATGGCATCTCGTACCTATTACCCCAACACTGGAGGCTGAGGCAGAAGATTGATGTGAGTTTAGAACTAGCCTGAGCTACATGGCCAAAAGCTTTTTAAAAAATCATACAAACAAACAAACAAACAAACGAAGCACACACCTGTAAATAACATTCCAGGGGTAAGTATTAGGGGCAGCAGGATTATCTATGAGTTCAGGTGCACCCTGGTCTACATCAGTGAGTTCTAGGTCCCAGTAAAAACTACAGCGGGGAGGAGAGGCACTGGGGTTGGGAGCACAGCAGATGTGTGTGCACACTTAGGCTTATCAGGTTCATACCCCATATCTGCTATAGTAAGATAGTGCACACATCAATGAGAAACTGTTCAAGACAGTCAAAGGACTACACATTCAAACTAGACATGAAAGACAGGCAGGCCATTGGCACATGGTCCCACACACATCTTAGCACAGAACTAAAAGACTTGTCTTTTGTATTCACCTGAGAATTTTCTCCAGTTGGTCTACCATGTCATGAAGAGTTGAGGTTACCTTTGTATTATGCCTAAAAATAAAAAATAATAAAAATTAGGTTTAGAAGTGAGTTTTTAATAAAATATAAAACAGCTATATGGAGGAGAAAAGAATGTTTCTCTTATACATGATAATATTACACTGCCCAACTAAAATTTGTGGCTTATTTCCTATGTACCATCCAAAGACCTCCAGGGTCCTGCACTATTTCCTTGAGGTACCGATAACATAATGTGACTCTGGTCACACCCAAAAGCATAGATTAAATTCACATATGCCTATTTCCTTAGAATTGATTCAATAGATTAAGATTAAAATTAGTGGAATCCAATATTGGAAAAGTGAGCACCAAATAGCTGTTTACTGTCTTAAAATCTTTACTTCAACTATGTGCAGACACTATTTTATACTTGTAAATAAGGAGAGGATTGTCCCCATAAGCTCCTTTACAGTACAATGTGACCTCTCTTAACAATGTGTTTTTCTAAATGACTCTAACTTTTCACAGTGAAAACACCAGTTGCCTATAAATGGTGTGACATTCTATGCACAGCAGACTGCTTCCCTAAGGTGTCACATCTGTCTCTATGTGCTGTTGTTGAACACTATGCTATGAGCATGATATCTATCATCACTGCCATCTGAGAAACTGTGATGCATCAGGAGCAAACCCTGAGACTGGGCCTGTTGATAGCCTGTCAAGGAAGAAAGGAGTGGAGAAAGTCAGCAGACCCTTCCATGAAGTTTCAGCCACTTCCTGCTCCTCACACCAACTTTATGTGATTCTGCCCCAGTTGCACATGGTCTGAGGTTTAGGAGGTATTATAGTACATAGACTGTGAACAGTTAATTGAAGGGTATACTCCGTCTATACAGAAGTCATCACCCAGTTCAGCCTTTACAGTAGTGTGGCTGCTCTGGAGTCAGCTACATGGCTGGCACCAATGCCACATAAATAAGACCAATAACCTCATCAGTTCACAGAGCTGAATTTAGAATTGTCCTCTGGTCAGTCATTGGCACCCTACACGGGAAAGCACTGACTTACGTCTCTTGAGGAAAATCTCACTAATGCAGTTATAAAGCACCTGCAGTAGCTCTAAAGCCATAAGTTCAGCCCAAAGAACTGATGGGATTTAGGTTAAACAGCTTGAACAAGACTTCTTTTCCTAAGGGATGTTGTGGCATCCAGTGTATTAGACAAGGAGGTTCATTAGACAAGGAGGGTGACTGTTAGTGATGTTCCTTCGGTAGCTGGATAAATATGATGGCAGTCAATCCATTACTTTGTGAAGACAAACTTCATCTTGAAAATCAAAAGGTCAGATTCTGAGATAATACTCTGAAACTGTACAAAAATCATCTTCCATTCATCTTTTCCCTGTATCTACGTCTATGGGAACAAGTGTTACAGGGTAGATTGAAAATGTGGTGATTCCTATCACCCATCTAGTAAACACTAAACAATTCCCTGACATGAGACAAGGGACAGAAAACACAAGGACAGAAGAAACCTACAACGAGGAAGCCTTCCTGACTAAATATTCAATTTTACTGAAGAAGCTAGAGACCAGTGAAAGTGAGCACCTTGGCTGAAGTACCAAAGACATAAAGAGAAGGGTGTTGCCTAGCATTGAGCATCCATGTGGGATACTTAGGAACTAGGAATGCAAAGGGAGAGAGAATGACAGCTACCTGATGTCCAAGGACAGAACTACTAAATATAGACTAAGAAGAAAGAATGCACAGAATAAACACAAGCCGTCCATAAATACAAAGATTAAAAAAAAAAAAAAGAAGAAGAAAACTAAAGCCCAATTTAAGAACCAAGAAGTCAGTGCTGTAGACTTTCACAGGATTCTTGTTACAGTGCTGTACTTCTTACTTTTCAGTGTGTGACAGTCACACTGAATGGAATGATATCAGAAATTATAATTACAATGGAACTCTCATATAGTAACAGCAAATGAAGGCTATCTTCAGACACAAGGATGACAGACAGTTTTGCTTTCATCTCTGTATGGCTCCCTTATGTTTTGAAGGGCTGGGACGGTCTCTAGAATACTGGGCCACATGAACACTGAGCATGCACCCCGCCACTGAGCTGTCTCCCAGACTTCTGTCTTCTCCTAGAGTCTCGAAGTTCTCTGTTGATGAACACTTAGAAAAGCAGTGCCTCTGTTTTAAACAGTAGACTAAGAAGACTAGGTGAGCTTGGCTCCCTGGGCTCCTTACCCACACCCCCTTTGAGGGAGGCATTCTAAGATGTCATAGCAGAGCGAGAGCTGGTCACTTCGTTCGCAGTTATAGATGCATTCGAGCGCTATTGCCATCAGCTGGTCTTCATCAGGAATAATTTTTTGCTGCAGCTAGGGAAAATAAAGCATGTTGGGCTAGAAGTCAGTTCTCCGTATCCCAGCACCACTGTCAATAGAATATTAAACAGTGCCATTAATCAGCCAAAGAGACAAATCTTGAATTTTCTGTAGCTTGCAGACTTTTGAGGTATTTAATAATTCTAGATGAAATCACATTTTAATTACAGAATCAGCTAAAAAAGATCATTTGTAACCCACAAGCTTCATCTACTAAAATCAGACTCTTCGATTTATGACCCATTTCAGATAAAGCAGATGCAAATAACAAATAACTCAGTGAATTATAAAAGCAGGGACACTAAAAATAACATTTCTAACCTCCACATCTGAATTCTGTGTTTCAACTCAAAAATATATGAAATTCCTGAAGTAGTATCACAAACTGTAGAGCCTACCATTTCCCGCATGCATTCCATGTACGTATTACCCACATGGTACTGCTGTCCCCTCAGTTGGAGAACCACACTGGCACAACCACTCTGCACACTCTAGTTCTGGAGCACAAGGATGGCGACCTCAGGCCTCTTTCCATATAGGATATTTGTTTGCCACTTCAAAGCCCAGATTGCTATTCTTGGAGTATTTTATGAAACACAAAACTAATAAGCAAATGGTCCCTTATTTTTCTCATCTATAAGTCCGACCCATTACCAGCACCCTCCTATGAGGGTACAGGAAAGAGTAAAGCCATTGCTATATGTGAAAAGCTTATGCTACCTCACAACAAAAACTAGGACAGAAGCTTATGTGGAGTAAAAGAATATAGAAAAAAAAAAAAAACCATAGAAACAGAAAGGAAAGTATGAAACAAGATTCTGGTGCTCCATGGAGATGGAGCCCATAGTCTTGAGTGTGAAAGCCCAGCCCTATTAGAAGCCTTTTGTAGCTAAGTAGTTTAGGAGACTCTGATAATAATGTTGGATTTCAGTATCTAGGAAGCACACACAATACACGCACACGCACACGCACACGCACACGCACGTGCACGATATTAAGTGACGGAGAGAAGCTGCCAACCAGGCACTTTCTTAGGAAAAGAATTACATCAATGAGTGTAATTTAAAAAAAAAAAGTCAGTGATGGTTCAGAGAAATAAAGTTTTCCAAAGCAGATGAGATAAAGGATATATATAAATATCTTCAAGATAATAATTAATTTGGAACTGACAAAGATTTACTCAAGGTTATAAAGTGAGTGATAAAATAACAATATATAGAATAAAACAAATTATCAATACAGTTAGAAACTGATAAAAGTAGCTAGCCTTTCTAGATTCTTATTTTAAACAGGGTACCATTCCTAATTACCTTTATACATTAATTTATAAGTCCTCCTAACAACCCTGTAAGACTAATTCCAGTATTATTTCTATTTTCCATAATAGAGAATCTGAGGCAGTAGGGAGTCACATGATTTGCTCACGGTGGTGAAGCTAAATAATCATAAGGCTTGGACTAAGATCTGGACCCCTGGCTGCAAGGCCTACATCAGGTAGCATGGGTTCCAGAGGTCCTGTCAGTGTGTACACATGCAGGCAGACCTAGGAAACTGAGGGAGGGCATGGTAGCCAATAGCTTAGGAGGGAAGAAACCCAGTGTATGAAAGCTCGGAAATAAACCCCAGGCATGAGCAGCCTGGGCAAGCATCTTAAGCAGAAGCTAAGCCTTGATATTTCACCTGACCCACTGCCTCCTGTTCTCCTCTTCCTGAGACAATAAAGAGCCACTTCTAATATCAATAATGTAGAGCTTGTATTTGATCATCTATACTCAAATCTTTATACTGAAAGTCTTTTAGTATGAAGATAATAGAAAAGCCTTTTGCTTTCTACTCAATCTCATTTGGGCTTCGTATCAAGACACAATTTTTCATTTTAAGTCAAAGAATCTCACTGTGCTATTTTCTACTCCTAGTTCAAGCAGCCCTTCTGCCTCTGCCTCCCAAGTGACTGGGACCCCGGGTGACGTCACAATGTCATACCTATTCTTGTATCATGAACCAGCTGCCCTACAGAAAAGATTAACTATATTCAAACTAGTTACTACTTGCTATCTATAATAAGTTTGTTCCAAGACCAGGGAGATAACAAAACTGTAAATACTCAAGTCTCTTATACAGAATATCAATTTTGTATATAAAATACACATATCCTGGTCCAGATTTTATTTCTTCTTTGATTATATACAACAGAAAATGTGGATGCTATACCAGAATAAAAGCAAAAGAGAAATTTTACACGTTTAATACACGTAAAACTGTTCTTCCAACATTTCTGATGCAAGCTGAGCTGAATGGAGCTGGCTAACAGAAAGGACGCAAAGTCTTCAGCACAGAGGTCACACCGCCTCCCCTAGCGTGACACGAGGTTGATGATGTCTCCTAGTATTAGCCATACTTCACACACTATGGACAACTAGAAAAAGACATGATCTGAAAAAAATAAAATATTTAGAAAGCATCAAAGAATCAACCAATAGAAACATGAAATGACAGGATATAAAAGTAACATAGAAACTCAAGTTTTTATAAACACAAATATTAAATAGTTGAAGGAAATGAAGGTAGAGAAAACTCTATAACAGAAACAGAATATTAAAAACATAATTGTTTAACAATGGTAACACCTCAGGTCATTAGTTTAAAGATAACATCTTAATAAATTCTGCTTAGACAATTAGCTATTTGAGACAGTATAAAATCATATCTATAACTCACACTATATAAAAGAACAAACTCGGGCTGGAGAGGTGGCTCAGCAGTTAAGAGCACTGACTGCTCTTCCAGAGGTCCTGAGTTCAATTCCCAGCAACCACATGGTGGCCCACAACCATCTGTAATGGGATCTGATGCCCTCTTCTGGTGTGTCTAAAGAAAGCAGTGGTGTACTCATATACATAAAATAAATAAATATTTAAAAAAAAACAAACAAACTCCAAATACATTAAGGATCTCAATTTAAAAGAATAAATCTACAAAAATACTCAAAGAAAACAAAACTTTGCTGGAAATGTTAAGTGGGAAACACTTATCAACATGACTCAAAACACAAAAGTATCTGGCTGATGACTATGATGACACAGAAATTAAAAGTAAAACTTACACATGATAGTGACTAAGTAAAGACATACTAAGAAAAGCAGGAACAAAAATCTATCAAAGCAAGGAGAAATCATGTATGATTTCAGAGAGTATCATAAGAAATAGGACCATAAGCAAGACAGTTACTTATCAAGTAAATGAGAAGGAGGGATAGAATCGCTTACACAGGAAGGAATTAGCCCACTATCACAGAAGGCCAAAATAGAGCCCTGGTAGGTAAAGAATTAAGTTCTGTAAATGGCCTCATGTGCTCATGAAGAAATATAAGGAAGAAGAGGCAGACTGGAGGCAAAGACCCATGCCAAGCCAGTCCAGTGCTGGCCAGGATACAATCACAAGCCAATCAGAACGTTTCCATAGATTATGACACTGTCGAACCTATGTAGCAGAAAGGTAACACTGAGAAATATAGACGTGGTCCTCTAAAGAAAGGATCCTAACATCCCTGTTACCTGCCTAGTATTCATGTGTTTGAAGAAAGGCAAATGGCTACATGTTTTATTCAAAAGCACATGTTAAATGTCCAGATAAAAACAACAAAAAGCTGACTATATACAAAGGATTTACAAGATCCCATATGGAAGAACTATCACAACCAAACTGCAGGAAGAATTTAAAGTCAATTCTTCTTCCCTCATCAAACATTCATGGTCAATCCACCCTGCTGGCATGCAGTATTCCACTGCTGTAAGTGCCCACCACAGCTCACCCTAAGTATAAAACCAGACATTAAGTACAGGCTGATTATGAGAAGATGGGAATCCTTAAATAACCAATGAGCAGAGGCATTTCAGACAGGTGACCGTCTTATAAACCCAGAAATGCCTAAGATATAACAATGCTTTCCTTCATGTTTGGGTTACTCAAAGCCATGACTGTACATCACAGTGAGATTCACTGCTAACGGAGGCCAGGATGAAGAAGCAGGCTCAATCATAACTAACAAATGGAAGAAATCTGAAGAGGCTTTGGCTTAAAGTCTCATGACAGTGCCCCAGGGACTGTGCCACCTTGCTTAAAGTCCTACTCCAATGAAATGGGAATCGGTGTATTGCCTAAAATAGTTTATTTTTTATCTATAACAAAATTAAGAGATATCACAGTGCAAAAGTATTTGCACCTAACAAAATGGCTTTCCTTCCAGCAAATCCAAACAGAGCAGAAGGCAAGTCTAAAATGCCATCTTCTGCTACTGTTAGAAGCATTGGGGTGATTGAGAAGATCATTATGAGAACTTAAAGACCTTCATAAACTTTTTGGATGTCCCTGAGAGAAGACACTTCGTTTATTGGTGACAGCATAAATATGCTGGGCAATAACACAGTGAAACTTAGATGACCCAGGCAATCGCATGGACACTTTACAGCCCAACCCTCTTCCACTTCCTACACTTGCTAAAGACACTAAGTAAGTCAACGTTAGTGAACTCTTACTGTTAGAGTTCCAGACCTACAACTACAGGTCTCAGTACTAACACATTAGAAGGATGGAGGGAATGAGTTGAAATTATGGAAACATTTAAAAAAATGTACATTAACAATGTTGAAACCTTTTTTAAACATAAAATAGCAATTATTTTCTACTTAAAGGAATTTCTTTGTAAAGCCAATTACAAAAATTTATACCTAAAGCAAATGTTACAGACTAAAGAAAGAAGTGAAGATGATATGCTACTTACATCTGGTTTAGAATGCTGAAATATCTTCAAGGGAAGTTTCAAGTCTCCTTTAGCTAAAGTTACTAGATATTCTCTTAGTAGCTCATTGGCTGCACCAGGAGATTGTTTCTCACAACGGTGGAGAAAGGGAACCATCCACTGGTAGGCACTGGTCACATAAGTGTCCTCAGAACACTGTAAGCATAATTAACAACAGAAATTCAATATGGCACTATACCAGACAAGTCAGACTAATGTTAAGCCATGGAAGCCCCATACCTCTAAAGCACCACAGCCCCCTGCTCACTTTAGGCCTCATTGCTAGCAGAAGAGTATGCTACCTTCTCCTGGGGTTGGTAGACTACATAGCTATAAGTCTGTATCCCATCTCTGCAGACTGGAACTGGCTTAGGGTCCCATAGGCCTAGGCCCAACTCAAGAAGACATACATGTATAGCTACTACTCAGCCACAAGGCCCTCCATAGCAGAGAGCATCTATCCAGAGAAGCCAACAAAAGCACGTGAAGAGATAAGAGAGACACTTGAGACCAAGGGAAAAAGAGTTAAGGGATGAGAGTACGGAGATGCTGAGACAGATGAGTAGATGGGCTGGAGAGAAGAGCCACTGGGAATACAATCTCACTAATAAAAGCCCCAAGTTTTGGGTTATTTTATTCATCATCTCTAAAGCTACAGCATCACTTCTCATAATTATCCCAGGATGTAGACCTACAACTACTTTCTTTCTAGCTACCTAGCTATTTTTGACGATACAGTCTTTCTACATAGCTACATAATGCTGGCTGGAACTCACTATGTAGGCCAGGCTGGCCTCAAACTCACAGAGATCTACATTCCTCTCTCTCCTGAGTGCTGGGATTAAAGGCCTGTTCATCTACACTTGACATAAAATCTACTCTTAACAAGGGTGTCATACAACGCAAACCAAATCTCAGTGAATAGCTGCTAAGGAAAAGAAATTATTGAGAAAAAGAATGATATAGCAGATGGAAATGAGGTGACACACAGACAGAGGCAGAAAAGAGGGAAAGAAAGAGGGAGCAGAAAAGCTGAGTCAAAGATAAAGAAAAAGCAAGGTATAAAAATAGCCAACAGTTTTTTATTCCTGCTGTAATTTATCCAGACATGTTACTTTGAAAAGTACAGACACTACCCCTCTTTACTACACAGTCATGATTAGAAGTCATTTCCTTGTTGTGACACAGCAGCAGAAGCCCACGAGATGTTCAGAAGAGGTTCAGATGACACTCAGCTTCTCATCAGTAATCTCAGCTTTTCAGTGTCATCTGGCTGCACGGCTTTATTTCGAGGTGAAGTTACAGCCTGCTTCATAAACCAGAGTTCCAGTGCCAGAAATCATCGCAGAGCCAGCAACAGGAATATGGCTCCACTCAAGGCGAACAATGAAAGGCACAGTCCACTGAAATTGGAATAGACAGTAAAGCTCCGACTGAAGTCAATGAAAGCTCCATGAAATCAAATATATACTATCTCTATGCAATTTCATAATCGGGATGCATTTACTCCAAGGTGTTGGAGTTCTTTATCAAATATATAACATCAAACTTCTTTAAAATGTATCAATCAGCAAGATATCCTGATGGTACAGATATGAAGGGAAAGAGAGTCATCTTAATTCTTACAACAGAATAACAGAATACTAAAAGCAGAGGGAAATGGGGCATGTACAGCAGTGAGAAGCCTAATTAATCGTTACTTTCGTCTACAGCACTTGCTTCCAAAAAGCTTCTTGCCACAGGCTTTCCGACCAGCCAAAAACATTCTGCAGCCACTCAATAAATATTTCATTTCTTACTAAATCAAAGAAACACATTTCCTTTACTTGCCTGATAAACTGGCATTTATCTTCTATCCCTGATAAATTATGAACTTACCATCCTCCCTGTTTGAAGGAATCAGCAATACTCTATCCAGCCTTCTACCTGTTGCACAAATACTAAATATCGGCCAGAGGACCTTCACAACGAGTTAGAATCAGAATACAAACGATCGAAAGTACTCTCGCCATCAAAGAGTGAGAATACAGGGAAACTAACACCGATCACCAGAAAAGTCACACACTCACAAGCATGTCTACTTGTACACTTGTACCAGGGAAACTAACAAACCTATAGAATCACAGGAAAGACCACTATGAATGAAGGCACACAAGTTTCTACCTTGTCAAGCTTAGCAAACAGTGATTATTAACTGAAGCCCCTTAAAGAGGAAAGTCCCTGCTCACTCACTTCCTGGTGTGTTCGCTTGTTCTCAGTGAGTAAATGTTTGTTGGACACTTCCTGTGTGCTGGACAAAAGTAAAATGGCAGTGTAACTACAGACATACAAGACAATGAACACAGCAGATCTTTACAAGATACAGAATTTGGTAGAAACACTTGAGTAGCATGGGTAAGAAGGAGGATTCTAGAATCATCTCCTGGTTTCCCTTTCAGTGAGAGGGTAAAGACAAAAGAAGACTGGAAAGAAGTAAGCACATTCCATACTGCACATGTGTGCAAACAAGCCTGTACAGCTCATGCATTATCTCTGTGCAAGAAGCCCAGCCAAACTCGTCATCCTCCTGCCTCTGCTGCCTTCAGCAAATCCTACCAGCATGAGTCAACACAACTGGCAAACTCAGGTGATGCTGGAAAGGATGTGGAGAAAGAGAAACACTCCTCCAGTGGAGACTGTTCCACCTGGGTATCCATCTCATGTGCAGTCACCAAAGGTAGACACTGATATGGATGCCAGGAAGTGCATGCTGACAGGAGCCTGATATAGCTGTCTCCTTAGAGGTCTGTCAGAGCCTGACATACATACAAAGGCAGATGCTCACAACTAATCATTGAATTGATCATGAGGTTCCCATTGGAGGAGTGAGAGAGAAGACTAAAGGAGTTGCAGGAGTTTGCGGCCCCATGGGGAGAGCAACAATACCAACCAACCAGAGCTCCCCAGGGTCTAAATCACCAGCCTGGGAGCACATAGAGAGGGACCCCTGGCTCCAGCTGTATACGTAGGGGGGGATGACAGAGTCAGGCATAGGTGGGAGAGGAGGTCCTTGGTCCAGTGAAGGCTAGATTCCCCAATGTGGGGGAATTCCAGGGTGGGGCGGGGGAGTGGGTGGGTGAGGACACATCCTCATAGAAGCAGGATCGGGGATAGGATAGGGGGTTTCTAGCTAGGGGGGAATGGGGAAAGGGGATAATATCTGAAATGCAAATAAAATATCTAATAAGAAAAAAAAGAAAAACAAAAACAAAAAACTAAGAAGCCCAGCAGAAACTCTAAATGCAGGAAACCAAAACCTACCATGAGAGAAATGTATGTGGCTTCAGTGGACATTTGGGAACATATATCATGGAGAAGTATTTGAGAAGATCTGAATGGGCCATATGTGTAGACAAGATTAGTGTCTACAGCAGCAGCCTGGGGAATAGTGATAGGGGAAAGCGACAAGCAGGAGCCACAGGAGCATGCTAATATGAACGGTCATGACAAGGACAAGAAGAGCCTGCGCTAGGATGGAAGCCCAGGTGGAAGAGAGGTCTGCAAAGAAAACAGTCAACAGTACCAATGGACAAGGATAAAAGGAGCTGTGGCTTCACTGAGCACAGCCTCCAGACAGCACCAGGCACATCCAGATGGAGAAATAAGGAGGAAACAAAACCTGAGACTTAAACTCCAAAGGCGGAGTGACTAACCCTGAGCCAGTTACTAGGGAAACAGGATGTGTAACAAAAGCCTGGAAGAGGACCGCTCCACTCTTCATGCTACATCCATACAAGTGAAGGAATGGAGCTTCCTGTTGCAAAGGGGAGTAGGGAGACAGGAGAGCAGCAGACCCATGAGGAAGCAAAGGTATGGGGAGAAGAAATGGCCTAAGTAAATGGGAATGCAGAAGTGTGGAATCCAAAGCACAGGGGAAGAGACGAGTGGCTATAAACTCACAGAGAAAGCCTCCTTCCTCTGGGAAAAGCCAGAAAAGATCCTGATGGAAGGAAGTTGTCAGAATCTCAAATGAGACACAAAGCATGATCCTTTTCTGAGAGTAGTGAGGGAAATAACAGGGTAAGAGGAAGACAGAGAAGAAGAGAAAATGAAGGAACAACACAGCAACAAATAAAGGACCCCCAAGGCCCCACAGTGCTGGATTGTCAGAAGGTGAGGAAGAGAGAGGCAAGGAGTAAGCTCCATTGAGACACATCAAAAGAAGAGGGCATTAGGGGGCAGAGCACCAGCAAAACCAGGACCTGCCAGGACTGGAAAAGTACTGGAAGCAAACAATTCACAGCTCAAAGTGCATTTCTATCTTCATAACAATTAAAAACAAGAGTATCAGCCAATTGTGTTGCTGTCTTCCCCAATGTTCACTAAAGTAAACATATTTAAAGTCAACCTACAAAACGTGAAACTCAAGCAGACACCAGTGAAACTAACAGGAACACACAACAAGCTGGAGCCTTCATGGGGTAAAATTCACCACCATAAACATTTCCTACACCAAACAAACAGGTTTTGCTGAAGGCATTTATAGGCACTAAGGAAAAAGAAGTCCCACATCAATTAAACCTCTAAAAATGAAGAAGATAAAATCAATGTCAGCAGATATCACTTTAATTGCATCACAGACATGAAATATCAGTACCTTTCATGAAGCCAGAAAAATAAAAACCATTATGAGTGTTTTTAAATAATGAAAAGACACAACATGACATAAGACACTGAATACAAAGTACTCCAAGCCCCTTTGCTTTATCATCATCCCTAGTTTCAAGGGAATTTATGGTATCTAAGAAGTAGTCCTTTCTCTTAACAAAGCAGCTTCAGATTCATAGTAAAACTAAGCAGAAAACAGTTTCCACATATCTGGTAAAACGGTCCCAAAGAGGAAGGCATTAAGTCCCTATTACTGAAGACTCCACACGCAGACACAGGCCTTAGAGGCCCCTAGCTAGCACTGACCTGAAAGCCTCTTTCTAGAGGACCAGCTTTCATAGCAGCAGAAGGCACCATGCAAGCAAGCTTCCAAAGGAGGGAAGCACCCAACATTCCTACACAGCTCTAACACCCATGAACCTCAATACCCAGCATGACACAATAACCCTAAGGGTGCAGTAGTGGCACACATACTTTGGAAGTAACCAAGAGCTTCTAACTGGAATGCAGACTCACTCAACAAGAGGGAAATCATACTGGAAACCTAACCAACTACTCAGTGCTAGTGAAGTCATAGACCTTGGAGGAGAACCTACAACTGACACTTTTCTAAAGCAGCATAATCCCAAACAACAACAATTTGTCCTACCGCCACAGATAAATGTAGTCGCCACTCTCATCAAGGAAACTTCTCTTTGCATCAGATGGAGACCACTACAGAAAACCACAGCTGATAAGAATGTAGAGTGGGGAAGTCAGGCAGAAGCCTAAGGCAACACAAGGCACTTGGGACAGAGTTCCTTAAA
Organism: Mastomys natalensis; assembly: GCA_021653895.1. NCBI lineage: Eukaryota > Metazoa > Chordata > Mammalia > Rodentia > Muridae > Mastomys > Mastomys natalensis. The sequence continues at coordinate 1,110,903 of JAJTUV010000902.1, forward strand.
AGGCACAATCACAGTTGCCTGTGTTTGGAACTGTAACTGGGGCTAACCAAACTTTGTTTTTCTATGCTGATACAGTCCCTTAAATTAAGATGGTAATACAAGCACTAAAATGCCAGAAAATCAGAAACAATGCATAACATAGTCTGCAGTTCACATTTTAAAGGTATTTTGAACAACTTTTCTTGCATGTATTTGCTTTATAAAAATCCAAAAGTTACAAAAGCTTCCAGGCAAAGGGCAAATGAACAAAAGCACTAAGATTCCTTTCACCCTTAAAAATGACTTTAGTTGGCTGGACTGTTTCATATACTATGAATTTGCAAAATAACATTATAAATTGAAATGTATACACCCAATGTGTTGGCATATACTTGTAATACTAGCATGTGGGAGGTGGACAAAGGGCAATCAGGAGTTCAAGGCCAGCCTTAGCTACATAGTGAGTTTGAAGCCAGCCTGGGCTACATGAAACCTTCCAAAAAAAACCAAAACAATAACAAAAAATTTAAGTGTACCTATGATAATGTCTGAATCTGAGTTTAAGAAATGTGATATTATAAAGGCAGCACTTCTACTAGCTAGGTGTGTGACCCTGGGCAGGCCACTCCACCTGCTAGGTGTATAACCCTGGGCAGGCCATTTGTCTAGTCTGTGCCATTCTAGTAAAATGAAGGGATGCATTAGACTAGACAAAATGATCTACAAGTTTCATTCTTATTATAAAATTTATGATTTTATTATCTGTACTTTAAAATTGTTTGGAATATTGCCAGATTATTTCCTTATGTAAATATAGGTAAAATGCTGCTTAAAAATGTTTTCCTCACAAAATTACTATCAGCAAGATCTGCCATAAATTCTTCCTAAGTTCTTTGCTCATTAATCCTTAGACCACCATGTATCATGGCTTATTAGTAAGCTGAGTGCTAAATGACAGACTGCTATTCTAAGAGAGTCAGGGCTCCAAGAGCCAAAGACGCAACTAGAGTCCTAAGCTAGCATAGCTGAGTCAGTTATTATTATAAAGGCATAATTGTTTTTTATTTGGATCATTTTTTTACTGTGGGTGAAGGGGGAGGGAAGTTGCATACAAAGATATCATATATCCAAGTGTCTGAAGTAGAGTTTTTAGATTACTTTTTCAATGTAAATAATGTACATTTAATGTCACAAATTGTTTTCTGCAAATTCTCTAGTATAGAAAGTTTTGTAGACGAAAATTATTGTGTTTAGAGGTCTAATATTATATATTTTCATATTATAAAATGAATTTGTATTTAAACAAAAACTTAAATTTTGGAATCCTCTAAACATTTTTGCATCTTTAATTCTTATTATTAAATCATGTAAAAGTTCTCATAAAAAAAAAAAAAATGACACCTGAGATTTCTTGCGGGCTTTAATGTACACTAGGACTGGACCCTAAAGAGCTGGCACCACCGACACCACTGAGAACAGTGCTCCATCCTCTCACCTGCCCAGCATGGTCTCTATGTCCTCTGCTCTGCTCTGATACCAGGCCATCACCTTCTCCACAGTAAGCTGGGATGTCCTGTACTGCAGTAGCTCAGGCTGTGCTGCATACAGGAACTCACTGTCATCCTGGAGGCTCGGCTCCACCACCATCCTGCAAAGCATGACGGGAGAAATTAATAACTGTCTGGAATGCTACAGAAAATGAGACACAAGGATGAGAACAGGTGAAGAAGATGGGGTGTCTGTGGGAAGGGGTACTTTCTAATGTGTACTTGCAAATTTGCAGGTTAATGGGACTCTTGGGGGAATTTAACATTTTCCCCTGGTTTTCTTGACTTCAAAATTCTGAATGGAAAATGAATCAAAACTACTATGCCACAACTCAGTCAGATAGGTAGTAACAAAGGCTAGAAAGCTTTTACAAAATACACACAACTGGCTGCGTCTGCCCCAGTCCACCAATTCAATGCACCTACACAAGCCAAGCAGTCATCGGTAGGAACTGTCCCAGAAAGATTCGAGTTAGAATTGGAATTTGGAAATCTTGCTTTCCATTTTCATGGAAATAAGAAATGCACTTCATTTGTATTGACGGTGCACTTGTACCAGACCCAGCAAGGCAGCCCTGCACTGCTCTTACAGCACAGGCCTCCTGACAGCATCCCCTGTCAGCTGTGAGGATAAGACATCCTAATCAAAACCAAATCTGAAAAACTCCATCAGCAAAGGCTCTAAAACTTGTGGAGACTATTTTAAAACGCCCCTTTTATTCATTAAAATAATGGGGATAATATTATGCAAAATGCACACATCGTGTCCTTAATTTTATTTACAGTCACTATGTTTTGTTGAGATTCTTAACAACTGAGTATCTGCTTATCCCAGAGCCCATAAATGCTGGGGCAACATATCCAAATACCTAAGAGCACTTACTGTGCATGTAACTCATGCTGCAGAGCTCCATACACAGAGGAGTCCTTATCTACCCTTCTCCTGGTGTGATTAACACGCTTACCAAGATTCCTCCCAAGTACTGCACACAATGCCACCCTGCCCACCCAGAAACTATTAAATATTCCTCATTTCGACAAGACAAATAGGCACCAACAACACTGAGTCCCTGGGATACTTTCCAGCCCTCCCTTGTCATCTCTCACACTCTTTGATAGGAAAGCACTGTATTCTCCAGGAAGCATAAGTGCTAAGAGCCAGGCTTCTTCTTGTCTTTTCTGGATGTTCCTTTTCAGGAGTCCTTGCTAAAACATCCAGCTCTATGAAACACTAAACACTGGCACTCCCAGCTCTCTACTCAATAAGCAATCAATCAATCATCATCTCTCTCTCTCTCTCTCTCTCTCTCTCTCTCTCTCTCTCTCTCTCCCTCCCTCGCACCCCCCCTCGTCCGTCTCTCTCTGTCTCTGTCTCTCTCTCTTGCCCTTCAACACCATCACATCCATATTCCAGGTCATTCTGATTTTGAATTCCTTCCATGAAATGGGGTCATTCTCTTGAAGAAAAAAAAAAAAAAACATATTCTTGATATTCTAGAATCTCAGGGTGAAATGCTTTAAATGCTTTAAAGAACATTTCAATCTGAAAATTCAAAGCCTTCAAATTCTAATTATTCTTAAATGTGTGTCCTCTATCATCTATGTCTTTTTAGTGTCTATAACTTGAATAATAGACTTGTTTTATTAAATATTTGATATATCTTCTAGCTCTGTATATTTATTCTAGTTTCTAAGGAAACACCTTGAATCTACCTTAGACTCCTATTAGTTTCTGAACTCCCCTAAGCAAGTTCTCTTAGTCCTGTTCTTATTTTATTCAATCCTATGGTATTAACTTAGGTTGTTTTAAGGTTTTTTCTTTTTCTTGACAACCTCACATGTGTCTGTAATGTGTTCTGCTCACTCTATCCCTCTCTTCCTCCCACTGTAAAGTTCTTTGCCACATTCATGCCTTTTGTTTTGTGACTCACTGAGTTAACAAGGGCCATCTGTGCGGCCATGCAGTGGTTGTCCATTGGAACATGCTGGCTATGATTTTTACAAATCACAATAACTTGTTTCCTGGATTACATTAGTTATAACTTTTGAAATGTTCTATGTTCTGAAGGATGTCTTCTCTTCACTATATTTTCTTCCTCATTTTGTTCCATCTAGAAAATCTATCCTCAGAAGTCCAGAAACCTCAATGGATGTAACAGGACCTGTTCATTTGTTAGCTCCACTGTGTCCAGGTAGTACACAAACCTTTAAGGACCATACCTCAGGATCTAGATCATTTCTCCAAATTAACAACAATGATAATAACAATAATTCTACAAACTTCTACATGAAGGGAAGCCAGATGTGTAAAATTTCTAAGAAGCTGGATCTTTGAAGCATCACTTCACCATCCGCTCTCCAGATGCTCTACAACATGAGGACTGGTAACTCAACTAGCAGTCTGCAGGTCTCACGGAAGGGAAGTAAAGAGGACAGGCGATGGGCCCATGCCTATTTCTGATGAGTGGAGCATACAAGGGATTCAAATGCACCTCCTGCTGACAGTGCCCTGAACCTCACTTATGTACCCCCTGTGCAGCACTTCGACAACTCCATATTCTGAGGGTTTCATACGTGCAGTCTTTGAAAAACACCAACTAAAATTTAACTAAGGATATATCTTAAAGTGAAGAGCTGTAATAAAGATCATTGCTTAAACAGTTCCCTTTTAACTACTGGTATTTTCTCATTAAAATGTTTAATATATCCCAAGTCATTAATATATTCCAAGTCATTTGTGTTATTTTAAAACTTCACTAAAATACTCTGGACTAGGGAACACCACCACGTAGGACTGCATGTGTCATAGGTTTTCATAGGGCCATCTATTGCACCTATGCTACAAAGAAACGAAGACACCTTGTGCTGGTTCATACTAGCCTGCATTCCAATTCCTCGCACCAGTCTTCAGCTCGGTGTTTATGCTCAGCCCAAGGGATGATCGTCAAGGAGTCATTGTTCCAACTAAAATTTAAAAACAAAACAAAAACACCTTAGTTTTTAAAATACAAACTACTTAGCTTGATAATGCATAGTACTAGAAATACATACAAGGTACAGCCATGAGGATTGTTGTTCATGCTACTCTAAGTGGCTCATGACAGAGTGAAAATTGTATAAAAGTTTTTTAAAAAGAATAGTGCTCTTTTATTTTCATCCTTAAACTACTTAAAAGTAAAATATCGCTTTTTGCCAAGATGGTGCTGAAGGCGAAGAAGGAAGTTCCTGCCCCTCCCAAAGCCGAAGCCAAAGTGAAGACCTTGAAAGCTAAGAAGGCAGTGCCAAAAGGCGTCCACAGCCACAAAAAGATCCGAATGTCACCCACCTTCCGGCGGTCCCAAGACCCTGCGACTCCAGAGGCACCCAAAATATCCTCCAAAGAGTGCACCCAGGAGAAACAAGCTTGGCCATTATGCTATCATCACATTCCCACTGACCACCAAGTCAGCCATGAAGAAATAGAGGACAACAACACGCTTGTATTCATTGTGGATGTCAAGGCCAACAAGCACCAAACCAAACAGGCCTTGAAAAAACTCGATGACATTGATGTGACCAAAGTCAGGCCCTGATAAGGCCTGATGGAGAGAGGAAGGCGTATGTTCACTCGGCTCCTGATTATGATGCTCTAGATGTTGCCAAACAAGATTGGTGACATCTAAACTGAGTCCAGATGACTAATTCTAAACATACACTTATTTTTTCACCATTAAAAAAAGAAAATAAAATACAAAAAAAAAAAAAAAAAAAAAAGCAGCAATGAGTTAAAGGATAACATGAGTGTGTGTTCACTCACATGTCTAAAGAATGATCAAGAGCCTGCACTGTATGTTTCATTTCAACCCAATCTTCTATGCACACACCATCTATCCCAGTCCTATCTGTCTAAGATTCCAGTAACTATGGAAACGGTCTGAGTGATCCTAGTACAGCAGCTCACTAGTTCCATGGGCATATATTAACCACTAAAATAAGAGAATGAATCCTAAGAAAGTTAAGTTTAACTTTATTTATTATTATGAATGTCAATTTAAATAGCCACATACAACTAGATGTTATCACCAATTCCCACAACTCACTCCACACAAATGCCCTCTGATTTCCATATGTATACCCATGTGCACACACATGCACAAATAATGATATATGTTTAAAAGAATCAGTTTAAGTGAAAACAGAAAGAGGGAACACAACATGTTAATAGAGCGCCTGCAGAGTCCTCTTTAGCTCTAACAGCTGCATATCCATGGAAAAGATAGAAACATGCTCAATTAAGAATAAAGATAAAACTTTTTTTAAAAGAACTTTGAATAGCCTGGCTTATGCAGTTCAGTGAAATGCTGGCATTGGGTTTTACTTTTGCTTTTGTTTTTACTTGACTGTATTTCAGACTATCAACTGGGACACTTTCCTTAAATGTATCACGGCCCCACGAAAGAACCAAATGCTTTTCTGTTAAGTCATGAAACATGTTCTACACAAGGAAGACTCCATAAACTGGTAAATGACACTGGTAAAGAGATTGGCTTCATATGAGAAGGAATAGGAGAGCACCAGAGTGTTCAGCAGTAGAGGCAGCTCTGATGAGGTCAGGGAAGGAGCGGTACTGGCTCATCAATAGCATCGTGCCACTGGATGTTGCTGGAACAAATTAGCCAGAGTCTAGATCCTCCAACTATTAGAATAAGCTGATCAGATGCTATGCTAAAAGCATAGTTTTTCAACCAATGCATAATAGTCTAGGCTAGTAAACCAAGCACCAAAGACACACTCTGAATGTGTTTATGCTCAGATTTTTAAATTTTGGAAAGATTCAGATGCTGACACAGGGCAAAACCATAAGTATATTATTCATTTGTCACCAAATAGACTATTTTATTTCCTTTCGTGTCAGAAATATTTTACTGCAAAAGCTGCAATGAAAAGTGAAAAAGATAACATTTTAGATGGGGATGACGATAATGCCCACTCTACCATCTGAACAACAAATTAGTGCAATGAATTGAGAACGAGGAGAAAAAAATACATCTCGGCAGCACATCATAACTTTTCCAATCAAAGCAGACACGGTTCCTTAAGCTACACAAAATGTTTTCAAAAAGAATTTCAGAAAAAAATGTATCACAAGCTGCTATTTGTATTTTGCTCACAGAGAATATATTAGACCTAAGAGTTCTTACGTCGATGATTAGTAAGGGCAGGCCCTTGGCCAAGCGAGATTAATGTACAATGTACTCTAGAAAATTGTAAGACACTTTTATGGGTCTTTTTTGAATAAGATGGCTAAGAAATCCACTAAAACAATAAAAATAAGTTCTGCTTAGAAGCCCACACTGAAAGGTAGACCTAGAGAGCCCTGTTAGTAATGATGTATTTTACTTTACTATCAAAGCAAAACTAGCTCCACTCCTTAGCACTGATGCAATGACCAGGAACAACACTCCTCAACATTTATTGAGCTCTCCTATGGCCCAAACAGTAGACATGCTTTGAGTTAATGTGCAATACCTCCACTCAGTCCTAGCAATCTAGTAAAGGCAGCTATATTTTCTTTGCCTTCCAGTGATTATACATATACATGTATATATATAGTCTAGGAAATGAATTTTGACAAAATATGATTTAATTTCATATCTGAGCACCAGCATTTACACAATAAAAAAACAAAAGCCACACATGGCTACAGGCCCATCCCTTAGAAGCCTCAGGCAGGAATATCTTGAATTCAAAACTAACACTGAACACAGAGTGCATTCTAGGTGATCTCTGGCTACACAGTAAGAGTCTCTCTCAAAGTCCCAGACACCGCAGGTGGCACCATTCCCTAGGCTGGTATACTGGATCTTATGAAAAGGAGATGAACTAAGCACAAGCATTCATCAATCACTTTCTGATTCCTGATTGTGGAGTCAATGTGACCAGCTGCTTCAAGCCCTCCAACCTTGACTTCTCGGCCATGATGGGTTGTATATACCAATTAAGAGCCAAATAAACCATTTCTCCCTTAGGTTGCTTTTCTCAGAGTGTATTATCACAGCAACTCAAAATGTAACTATGATAGCAGGGTTTTTATTTATTTTGTCTACTGCTATATCCTTAGAAACTAAAACAGTGCCTTGTACTTAGCAGACTAAACAATATGTGATTACTGAATTAAACAATTAACAGAAACAACAAAGAATTTAAAAAGCGCTCTCATGGATAACATAAAAGTGAGAACTATAATATGGCAACAGAAAGAATGGCTTATTCACAGTAAAAGACATGTCAGTGACTTATATAGGACAGACTTACAGATCAGAGTGAGGTAGAGAATGACATCCTAATCTTATACTGATGCAAGGCAAAGCTCCACAGCTGGTTCAGAACACCTGGGAACATAAGTGCTTGGAATACATGTTTATATTAACTTCAAAGACAGGTGAGCATTTCATTGTATGTCACACGAGTAGGGGAGGACCAGAATAGATTCATCTCTATAGCTGCTACAGGTGAGAATGAAAATGACCCCATAGGCTCAGGCACTGGTAAATTTGATCCTCAGTTAATAGCAACTGCATGGAGAAAACACAGAACCCTTTAGGAGGTAGGGTCTGCTGGGGAAAAGTGGGTGATCCATCTCTGCCCATTTCTGTGTGTCTGTCCCCTCCTCTTCCCCACCATGATAAGCCCAGCCACTGCATTCATCCCCTCCCACCATAATGAACTGTATGTAAGCCAGAATGAATCTTCCCTCTGTGCAGTGTTGCTAGTCAAGCTTCTGTCACAATGATGAGGAAAGCAACAGTCCAGCCATTATTCACAACTCAAAACAACTTACCACACACAAGAGAAACAGAATGAGACTCAGGGAACTTTAGAGGAAACCCTTGCATTAATTGTGCTTTCCTCTACACTTCTAACCATGGAAGACACTCACCAATGAGTTATGTGAAATTACAGTTGAAAGACCATTAGAAATCCTACTGCTGCTATCAGAACCGTAAAAGGTCAGCTAACCGTGGAGCCTTTAAGCCAAGTCCTGGAACACAAAGTGTCACGTTCATATGCTTTCTTTGTTTCATCTTATTCTTTTTCATAGTCCACGTGAAGTCCAAAATGTAAATGCATCATTGCTACTTAAAAAAATACAACTAGTAACTGAAATTTTCTCTTTTACAAAGCAATGCCTGCTTTTGTTTGACTTTAGAATTCTTTGTATTAAAGCCTTGTTTGTATGTTTTCTGAATAATTAACTATGTTGGTTTCATTTGAAGGTAGCATTTATCTGTCAGCAGGAAGGCAATGAGTATAATAAGTTCTATTATAGTCAATAATCCTCTCACCAAATACTTCTTGCACCAAATATAAATGTTTTATTTCAAGCAAACTTTATGAGGAACAGACTTCCAAAAGTTCTTTTGTCTACATTATGTGCCTTAGAAACAAAGGCTGGGTAGACAGTGTGTTGCTACTAATTGCTACCTTTTATGCACTGGTTTTAAGATGTGGACTTCTATTTCTTTCTATCATTTAGCAGAGAAGAAAATGTTCTAGTAAGTAAACCCTCCAAAATAATGATAATTTGGGTCTACATGTGTAACTCCACTGGGGTTATCATCACTAAACAAGTCAAGCTGATCATATACCTGGTGGGAAAACATCACAAAGCCACGTATAGCACCAATATAGAAAACGACCTGCCCAAAGGCATCATTCTGAGTCTGGGCCTGCAGAAGATTGAATTAGTATATATAAAGATCTTACATGACTCCCAGCACACAGTAAATGTTCAGTACTAACTTTTATGAACATATTGTTATTATTCACACCAGCAAGAAGGTTTTTTCCTAAATAGTAAATATAAGATGCATATGATTTTAGTTAACATTGCAAGATCTACTGCATGATAAGCTATAACACCATATGGATAATTTCCAAAAAGACCTGGTCTCCCTAACCAATGCTTAAAACATGTATAAAAATGAGGTTTTAATTTTGAAATGATTTGAATATTTTAGAGTACTCGTTTGGAAAAAATCATTATAGTTTAAGGAAAAGGAACAAAGTCTAATTGGATATCTACTATCAAACTTCCCCCCAAAAAATCAGTTGTATGATGAAGAGTGTTCTATATAAGATGATTAATATCAACACAAAAAGGAACAACAAAAGAATACAGATATCACTAGAATAAAACTGGTATCATCCACCATTACCACTTCCAGCTCTAATTTTTTTAAAGAGCTCCTCTGCCTCTGCTGTGATCAAGGGTCTCACTGAAAGTACCTTGGCCTTATGGGGAGCACTTCAGCCTCACTGGGAGCAAGTGTCTCATTGTGAGCACCTAAGACTCACTATGTCCTCCTTAGCCTCAGTATGACCAACTCACCTTCACTGTGTGCTCCCCAGCCTCACTGTGTGCTCCCCAGCCTCACTGTGGGCTCCCTAGCCTCACTGTGTGCTCCTCAGGCTCACTGTGTGCCCCCAGCCTCACTGTGGGCTCCTAGCCTCACTGTGTGCTCCCAGCTCACTGTGTGCTCCCCAGCCTCACTGTGGGCTCCCTAGCCTCACTGTGTGCTCCTCAGGCTCACTGTGTGCTCCCCAGCCTCACTGTGTGCTCCCTAGCCTCACTGTGTACTCCCCAGCTCACTGTGTGCTCCCAGCCTCACTGTGTGCTCCCCAGCCTCACTGTAGTCTCCTCGCCTTCTGTGACATCCTCAGCCTCACTGGGGATGATACCTCAGCCTCATGTGTGCTCCCCACCTCACTGTGAGCCTTCGCTTTGCTGGGAGACTAGCCTCATGTGGTACTTTCAGCCTCACTGTGTGTCCCCCCACTGTTGCTCTCACCCCAATGCCCCACAAGCCTCCTTGTGACACTGGTATGCTCCAGTAATCTCGGTAATCCAGGGATCAGCCCCTCACTGATACCCGCTGAAAAAACTTAGAATAAGCTCTCTAATTTGCAGTACAGCAAACAGCCATCTTTCCACATTGATCACCAGGTCATGAGCCCAGTCTATATATACCATGGATTTTTCCATAGTTTTTATGCACAGTATCCAAAAGTTTAAGAATAAATAAAATGGATACACAATGAAGCAAAATACCTTCATGCATTTTATCACAAAATATGAATTTGATTCCCGATAGCATTTTTCTTATTACAAATACAATGTTTAAACAGACTTGCCTATATCAAAAGTTGAAGAAAGTGTCTCTCAGGGTTATTCATATGTTAATTAAATATAGTAGGATAAAGACAAACTGCTGTTACTGACAAGTATTTACATATTAATGAAATCCTGACTAGCAAAGACATTGTGTGATCAAAAAGAATTATAGGAAGCATTTTCCTGAGGCAATTCAGCCATTCAGAATATGTTCTACTCTATTTAAGGATTATATGTTCTAAAACCATTGGTAAGGCCACTCAAGTTTATAAGAAAATGAATAGGGAAAGAAAAGTGTTATCTCTATGAAAAGTCTAATTTTCTTGCAATCAATAACACTGGATCTATTAATCCATCTTTTTAGGAAAGGACATCAGCTTAAAAACAAACAAGCCTGATGGAGGTGCCTCTCAAACAACCTCAGCTTCAACTGAAAGCAGAAGCCTCATCCTAAGTCCCTCTAAAACAGTAATACAAACAGAACTAACTGTTAATTCCAGTTTCAGAGCCTGAGTCATGAATGCCCCAGAAATATCTGATAATAATCCCCTTTCTGTTTATTTCAAGAGTATGCCATGAAAACTGTATGTGCATGATAAGAATACAAAATACAAACAAATGTTCTAACCTCAATCTTGAGATTTGTGGTAAGAGAAAATAAATTAGTCATCATACACTAATTTTTTAAGTAATTACCATCATCTCAGACAGCAATACTGACATAATGCTGATGCTGCACCGTGTACTTTGAAATATTAGTTTCTGTCTTCTTAATCAGAGAAATTGCTCCAAATACATTTTCCCTTTAACTAATGGGAAGACAAAAATGAATCCAGCCAACATCTCAAGTATCCACCACCACAAGAGATATATAAGCCAACTATCCCTCCAGCCAGACCGGCAGCCAAGATGCTCTCCCTGATACCTTAGATTTAGAACGGCTAGCACAGTCCATTTATAAAGAGTGGTTCTCTCTACTGACGGTTGCATCGGAGGCTACTGCTTAAGACAAACCCAAAACACAGCCACTTTACTCTCTGCTCACAGCAACAGAGGGACAATCTCTACAAGGAGGAATGGAATTAGGAGATAACTGATCAAAGTTTCGTTCTTAAAGGAAACAGTATTTCTATGTTTCTCTTGAGAATCAAAAAGAAAAAAAAAGTAAAATGTTATGTGATCTTATCATAAGCACAATTTTATTACAGCAATAAAGATATGGAGAGGACAGATACAATAAATTAGAAGAACACAATAAACTTTTGAAAAGTTCAGGACAAAAACATTGATAATGGAAATATTAGGCTACATAAAACTAAGTAAACTAAGATTCATACTTCCTTCTTGGAAATTACATTTTTTTCCCTCATTGTAACACAGGTTAGCATCAAACTCATGGCATGCACTTTCCATTCAACAAGCTGCCAAGAGCTGAAATTATAGACATAAGCCACTAAGCCTGTTGCTGAGTCGTTCTCAACTAGGGATTGCTTGGGGACATCAATAGCACCAGTGACAGAACACTGTTGAGTAAATGAGCAGTTACAAATTATACCCTTTTCTACTCAGACTTTCCAAAGTCATAGACTAGATTTTCAAGGCTTAGATCCAAACTTTGCCTTCCCTAAGAAGCTTTTTCTGATCCTCAAGAAATTCTTTCCCTGATTTCTTTGCAGTGGAGAACAATCTCTCCTATCTCTAAACTTATCCTCATGTGAATGAATGACTTAATTTGTATTATGTTTATGATTTGTAGATGTATGTGTATGTACTTTGGCATGGACCTGCCATGACTCAAGTGTACGGGTCAAAGTACACCAAGTGGGGGTCAGTTCTCTCCTTCCATCACCTATGTCATCAGGCTTGACAACAACAGTCTTCACCCAGAGCCCTTTGCTTCACTCCCTACTCTCATCTTATACAGATTATTAGTCAACATATCAATATCTATCTTTCTGGCCTTCTCTACTACATTATACTTTATCAAGTGAAGAACAATTTATTGTATTCATAATTCTAGCTACGTACCAAAGCTAATAAAACTAGGTAAAACTTCTTCTGAAAAACACAAACTTTTATGTAATTCAAATCTTCTTTAAGCTGTGTTTTCAAAGAAAACAAAGTAATTTTAAAAATCTGAATTTTTAAATCAGATTCACACATACTCATGACTAGTTATACATTTCAATAAAAAGATAAAAAAAAAACAAATCAAAATACCATTAATATATTCTTTATAGCAAACCACCTTTCAGAATATTTATAAAACTATAAAATTACATCCACAAACACCAAGGGTTGGATCTAAGCCTTAAAAATCCAGTGTGTGATTTTGGAAAGTCTTAGTAGAAAAGGAACAGTTGGAATAAGTATGAAGTATGAAATGTGGAAAGATCTCCTGTTGCTTTTCAAGGGAAATAAAAATAGTGCTTTATATTCTGATGAAAATTGTCTAGAGTCAATGCTGACTTCATTGAAAATGTTTCCACTGTTGCATTTCCGAGAACTGCAGATTGCTATTAATGATACAGTGATAGAAGTTGTATAAATGACTTGGAGTTAGGGATTTCAGTCCATGCCTACAATCCCAGGGCTCAGGAGGCTAAGGCAGGATGAACACCAGTCTGAGGCTAGCCTAAGCTATAAGTGAATTCCTGGACAACACAGACTACAGAGCAAGACTTTGTCACAACTCTCCCCACCTAAAATTATATTCATGATTTAAAATATACACAAGTCAATTTGACATAATCAAATCTGTTCTAATATTGCTCACTTAGTCATCTTTACACTTAGCCCTGATAATATGGCATATAAACTGTTGGGGAACTAAACAAAAATAGAAATCTGAAATATGGGAATACATCATTAATAAAAAAATCAAAACAGTAAATAAAAAGAGAAACATCTGCAAAACCGTGCCCATTCACAGTCCTTCTGCATGAGACAGAACACTTTCCAGAGTCAAACATTCAACTGCCAAGTGAGATCACTAAATTTCCATAGTTATAGACACATACCCTGCAAAGCTGCCACAGTAACAGTTTCCTGGATCATAATAAGAAAGGGAAACACACATCCTATTCCATGAACAGAATCCCAACACTCACACTATAAATACTTGTAATAATAATACAAAATAAATATTCAGTCTATTCCTGTGACTATTCAGGGATATATCATAGTGACTATTTTTATTAACTAGTAAACATGTTAAAGAATTTCATATACTTAAGTAGAGAACTTACCTCCATGTATTAAAACTACATGAAGGGTCTGGAGAAATGAATGACTCAATAGTTAAAAAGACCTGCTGCTCTTGCAGCAGACATGGGTTAAATTCCCAGTACCTATCTGACAACTCACAACTATCTGTAACTCCAGCTCCAGGGTCCAATGCCCCTTTCTGGTCTCCATAGGCACAAGGCATGCTAGTGGGGTGTGTGTGTGTGTGTGTGTGTGTGGTGTATACACATACATGCAAAATACTTGCACACAAAAATTAACATAAAAAATGAGAATATTTTTAATTTAAGTAAATGAGGTCTATGTACAATGCAGTAATCTTCAAAGGGCTCTTACAAGAAAAAAAAGAAAGAGAGAGATTAGTAAAACACTACATAAACACATCTGAAATTACTTCATTGTATTGTGTAACAAGTTGGCTATCATGGTATCAAATGTATCCCCATAAATTGATACACTAGCAAACATATAGATAGCCTATCCCATGATGCTGATTTTCTCTACAGGATGCTTCACCCATGTCAAGCCTTTTAACAGTGAGACAAAATGCTACCATCTATAAAGTCCATTCTAGAGAACTATGGTTTCAGTTTATATCCCCGAGCAAGTGTTTTAAGCATAAGTTGGACCCTTCCGCCCCTCACTTGGTCCTTTGTGCTGGGGCAGACTACTAGCTGGTCTGCTTCCATGAAGACACCATATCCTGACCCAGCCTAGAGGAACCACTGTTTCCAGAGCAGAAGGTAAAAACCCTCCCCCACAACCTGAAGTCCCAGACCTGTAGTTGGGAGCCCAAGGCACTGAGGACCCATCACTCACCAAAACCCCGCCCTCCCAAATAACAATCCCTTTCATCCCTAGATCAAGAATTAACAAATGGGACCTCATAAAATTGCAAAGCTTCTGTAAAGCAAACAACACTGTCAATAGGACAAAACAGCAACCAACACATTGGGAAAAGATCTTTACCAATCCTACATCTGATAGAGGGCTAATATCCAATATATACAAAGAACTCAAGAAGTTAGACTCCAGGCAACAAAATAACCCTATTTAAAAAAAAATGGGGTACAGAGCTAAACAGAGAATTCTCAACTGAAGAAACTCGAATGGCCAAGAAGCACCTAAAGAAATGTTCAACATCCTTAGTCATCAGGGAAATACAAATCAAAACAACGCTGAGATTCCACCTCACACCAGTAAGAATGGCTAAGATCAAAAACTCAGGTGATAGCAGATGCTGGAGAGGATGTAGAGAAAGAGGAAGACTTCTCCACTGTTGGTGGGATTGAAAGCTGGTGGAACCACTCTGGAAGTCAGTCTAGAGGTTCCTCAGAAAATTAGACATAGCATTACCTGAGGATCCAGCTATACCACTCCTGGGCATATACCCAGAAGATGCTCCAACATAGAACAAGGACACATGCTCCACTACGTTCATAGCAGCCTTATTTATAATAGCCAGAAGCTGGAAACAACCCAGATGTCCTTCAACAGAGGAATGGATATAGAAAATGTGGTACATTTATACAACGGAGTATTACTCAACTATTAAAAACAATGAATTCATGAAATTCTTAGGCAAATGGATAGAACTAGAAAATATCATCCTGAGTGAGGTAACCCAATCACAAAAGAACACACATGGTATGCACTCACTGATAATTGGATATTAGCCCAAAAGCTTGCATTATCCAAGATACAACTCACAGACCATATGAAGCTCATGAAGAAGGAAGACCAAAGTGTGGGTGCTTCGGTCCTTCTTCGAAGGAGTAACAAAATACTCATTGGAGCAAATATTGAGACTAAGTGTGGACAGAAACTGAAGGAGGGCTGTCTGGAGACTGTTCCATCTGGGTATCTGTCCCATGTACAGACACTGATGTGGATGCCAGGAAGTGCATGCTGACAGGAGCCTGACATAGCTGTCTCCTTAGAGGTCTGCCAGAGCCTGACATATACAGAGGCAGATGCTCACAGCTAATCATTGAACTGATCAAGGGCTTCCCAATGGAGGAGTGAGAGAGAAGACTGAAGGAGCTGAAAGGGTTTGTGGCCCCATGGGCAACAATACCAACCAACCAGAGCTCCCAGGGTCTAAATCACCAGCCTGAGAGCACACAGGGGGGACCCATGGCTCCAGCTGTATATGTAAGGGAGAATGACCTTGTTGGACATAGGTGGGAGAGGAGGTACTTGGTCCCCTGAAGGCTGGATTGCCCCAGTGTGGGGGAATTCCAGGGTGGAAAGGTGGGAGTGGCTAGGTGGGTGGGGGCACACCCTCATAGAAGCAGGAGGATAGAAGAGATTGGATAGGGAGTGTCTGGGGAGGGGGGGAAATGGGGAAAGGGGATAACATCTGAAATGTAAATAAATATAAAATATCCAATTAAAAAAAAGTGTAAGTTGGCAATTATATGTGGTTGTAGTCACAGCTATCCTTGGAGCAAATAAACACAAAACGGTACTCAGCCAATCAGACACATAGTCTCCTACATCCATGAATATTCTCCTCAATTGCAACCAGCTTTCTCTTCCAATCAGTACATCAGATGCCATTCCAACTGTTCCTGGAATTTCAGGTTTCCATCAGGTTTCTGTCATCCTCTTTCTTCTATGTTCTAAAACTCACAATCTGCAAATGTCTTGATTCTGGCTTCTGATTAGAAGCTCTTTCTGTTCCTGCTAGCACCATGGTTTAGTACTATGTTGTATGTATCAGGTCACACATGTCAAACCATGCTATATGCTTAACTGCCTGTTTACTTTCCATCACTGTACCAATGCCACTAACCTCATTTCTCTAACATGTCCTCAGTGTCTACAGTTTGTTTGATGATCTGCACAATGCAGACTCTTAGTAATGTGTGTTCTACAATACACCAGAAACGATAACCCACTAATTTCTTATTCTGGAATATGTGTTCTATATGTATTAATAAGATGAAATCCAGACTAACAGAACACAGGAACTCTCTATTTTCCTTCCAATGCTTCTGAATATAAACTTAATCCAATAGAAAATCTAAGCCAGTAAGAACTACACAGTGTCTTGGAAGTATAAAAGGCCAAATCTTAGTAGAGAACTAACACTGTTAATAATAGCAGGCACTTGGACACTGTCCTCAGTGGCTTCTTCATGCACGTGTGTTGATTAGCTTTGTCAACTTAATATAAGCTGGAGTCATCTGAGAAGAGGGAAGCTCATTTGAGGAAACTCTCCCATCAGAGTGGGTTCTAGGCAAGGTGGTGGAGCATTTTCTTGATACTTGATAATTAACGTAGAAGAGCTCAGCCCACAGTAGCACCACTATACATGGGCAAGTGGCCCTTAAGTCTGTAAAACAGCAGGCTGAGCAAGCTAGCAAGCAGAGTTCCTTATGGCTTCCGCTTCAGTTCCTGTCTCAGGTTCCTGGCCCGACTTCTTTGGATAACGGGCTACAAAGTATAAGAGGAAATGAACCATTTTCTCCACATGTTGCATTTATTCCCTGGTTTTTATCACAGCAATAGAAATGTTAACTAAGCTAGCATAGCCATTTCTTCATTCTCACAACAGGAAGGACTAAGTGCTGTAATCACTCCACTTATAAGACAGAAGTGCCACTAAGAAGGTACCCAGGTCCTGAGTTTTAGGCACCCTCAACTGTTATTCTTATCTCAAAAAACAAACAAAAAGTAAAAATAAAAGAAATAAAATGAAATATTAGTCTGCAGGAGATCATGAGTGGTACATGAGTTCCCCAACAACTGGAGCGAGGCTGACTGTAAAGCTGTTTCCTGTCTGTGGACCTTGTTCCTGTAACTCAGCTGTCTTGTCTGGCCTCAGTGGGAACAGATGAGCCTAGTCCTGCAGAGACTTGATGTGCCAGGGTTGGGGATACCCAGAACTGGATATCATTGGGCCTACACTCTCTCAGAAGAGAAAGAAAGGGAGGGCATAGGGGGAGGGACTGTATGAGGGGAATGGGGGAGAGGACAGTGATTAGGAGGCAAAGTGAATAAATAAATAAAATCATGGGGAAAAAAAGTGGTAATTCTGAGACCTGATGTCTACCCCGGCTTAGGGTACAGATGCCCTGCTGTGACCATTTATCAAACATCCTAGATGTGACATAAAGAGTATTGGTCCAACTAGTGTACTCTGAATTCCCCTTCGTGTCTCTGGGATTTCAATCAGAGAAAGGGCTGCTCAGCAGCACAGGATGCAGACAGGCAGCGTCCCTAGTCTTGTCAGGACCTCAGTTCAGTTTCTGAAAGACATAACTAATTCCAGCATGCACTGTTAGACCAGGCATTGTTTTTAGTCAGAACACAAGTCATGTGAAGATGACACTAACTTCATAAATATATTTTTGCTCATTTTAACTAAGTTTTAAAAGGTTATGTTTTAAAATGTAAGGTGTCTCCATTAAACTCACACACAAAACAATAACTGATAAAACAGAGTAGCATACCAAGCCTCCGGCAACAAAACAGCATATTCGTGTGGAGAGGTGGTTTCTGGGAAGTTGGAGAGGATGGCAAGGCGATGAGGGAGCAGATGAGAGCCATGGTATGTCAGCAGGATTTCCAGGGCTTGTACATTACTCTCCTGTAGGAAATGCAAGGCACAAGTGTCTACTATGAACCTTAGAAATAAAGGACTGATGTTTATGACAACATTCAAACTTTGCATACAGTTTTGATGAGTTATGTTGAAATATGCTTCGTTTTTCCTTATTTTCATGTTTCTCAATCTAACACTATAAAATTATTTATTTTAAAATTCTAATGATATTTTTAAAATATAATTCCATTTCCTGTACAGTTGTTAATATTATAACAGAAAAGAGTATAATAGTATATGCATGCACTAACATTAACTACACAGCTCGAAGATTTAGTGTTAATAGCCATAATTACTCTATTTGCAAAAAGCAATTACCCGAGCATACGTTCTTGCTGAGAGAACAATATTCTGACTTCTGAACTTCTTAAAAATTCAGCATCGTATCTCTGTTCAGATGCATGTGGTGCCCCTAGGATTTCCTGAGGGAAACAGTAACAATAAATATGCTTCCAAATACAATGACAAGAAATATTAATCCCTTATACCTCTACCTGATGAAATAAATAAGACGCAAATCAGTTGATTTCGACTATCAACTGTTAACTAAAGCACTTTTTAGGGGCTATATTTGTTATAAGTGTATTAACATGTTAGATTTATAAACAGATGAAATGGTAAAATAAAATTGATCTGTAAGACAACCCAAACCACCTGATAACAACATATAAGCAACAATTACTATGGCTCCTATTATGAGTACCTACCACGTCCACATGAAAACGCCGGATGAATCTGACTCCTGTTAGTTCACTGAGTGTTACAGTGGTAACTGCAAGTGAAACTTTCATTCACTTGGGAAACACATGTGGACTCAGTGCCCACCACATCCTAGGGACAGTGCGAGAAGCACTGGAGATACAGCCAACAATACACTTCCCCTGCCTTCGCATAGCTTACTGCCTACTAAGACTTGAACCAAGTGTATCTTTTAAAGCACTTGTGCAGCACCAGAGACCTCTGAGCATGAAGTAGGTGTCAGATGATATGAGGAAATTGCTGTGAATTTTGTTAGAAATAATAATGTCATTGTTCTTTTTTAAAGTCCATATTAACTAGAGATATAGATACATGGATTAAAATGGTAAGATTTCAGGGATTTTCATGAAAATATTTAAGTAAAAGAAAAGGTAGGTGTGGGGAAATAAAAACACAAAGCTGGAAGGTTGACACATATTGAAGATGTCTGAGATTGTGAAAGAACCTCCAGGCTCATCACGCTATCCTCTAGGAAGCTCTTCAAGGCTGAACTTTATAAAATGAAAGGCTAAAAAAAAAAAAACTTCTGACAAACTTAACATGAAAGTGCTCAAATGGAGAGTGGGTACTACTTAGACGAGCTGTTCCTTACTAGTCAGTTACAAACTTTCACAGGTTTTCTAAACTTCTAACATCTTCCTCAGCCACCACTCTTTGCTGAAAGCATTCATTTTAAGCTAGCACTATTTGATGGAACCTCAGTATCCAACCCATCAAAAGCGCAAGTCTGCCTATGTATACACCAATATGATTCTCCTTCCTTCAGTGATGACCAAAATAAACACACTTCTCAACCTTCCATGTCTCAAAACTGTACCCATTTCAACTCCTCTATCGTCACGAAAGTATGCCTTTTTTTTTCTACCAGTAGTGTCTTGCTTTGTGTGTCAACTTGACACAAACTAGAGTTATCTGAAAGGAGGGAAACTTAATTGAGAAAAATGTCTCCATAAGATATGGATGTAAGGCATTTTCTTTATTAGAGATTGATAAGGAGCTGGAGGGCAGCCAGTTTTGAGTGGTTCTATCGCTGGGCTGGTGGCCCTGGGTTCTATAAGAAAGCAGGCTGAGCAACCCATGGGAAGCAAGCCAGTAAGTACCATCCTTCCATGGTCTCTGCATCAGCTCCTACCTCCAGGATTCTGCCCTATTTGAGTTTCTGTCCTGACTTCCTGTGGAAGTACAAACCAAATAAATCCTATCCTTCCCCACTTGCTTTTTTGGACATGGTGTTTTCTCACAGCAATAGAAACCCTAACTAAGACACTTCCATTGAATAAATTTCTCCCATCCCTCTACTCGATGGTTCCCACTAACATATAAACAATGTCCCTTCCTCTCTTTGCTTTACAAACACCAAGCAAGCATACATTCTCAAGGACATGCCCTCCTCATTCATGCCCTAGCCCTGTATCTAGCACTCTGATTCTCAACATTAGCTCCTAACCAGTGAGATCTGCTAATGCTTCCTACTTATCTCCACAAGCTACTTAACTCTCTTAAGTTTTCATAATCACAAAATAAGGAGAGCAGTGTGCCTTAGAAAATTACCAAATTATGGAGACAAAGTATATGGAGCAGTGGATGACAGACTGTGAAGGTATTTTTGAAGAAACTGTACACACTTTCAACAAGAATTTACAAGGTCTACAGTGAGTCAAATACCAGGCTGATCTTCAGAGTTACAAAAACAAAGACAAAACTGAATTCTACCCTCCTGTGTCTTATCAATATTGTGCCTTTGCTTTTTACAAACTAGTTGATGGTAACTTCCTTATAGAGGCCCTTGGGCATCTCCAGGAAGAGTTCAAGACATTCCTCTCCTCCGCCTCATCGATTCTTCATACTGTTATCATCACTTAAAGTGTGTATGCTGAGGATCCATGAAAATCGCTGCTCATGTCTCCTTACATCCACAAGAGCATCATATCATAGCTGGCATTTAGGAAGCACCGAGGTAAAATGTAAATAAATTCACTTTCATCTTATGTACATGGAATTAATAAAATTAGCCATGCTTGATGATGGAATGCAAAACCTACCTCTAGCACGATGTACCTAGCAAGCATGGCAGCCGAACATTCTCATTACAGTAATAATAGCCAAGTTCATCCAAACCATCTACTTTCTAAAAGGTTAATTTCCAAAAAAGAGTGGTCTCTGAAGTATTTTAAAGGTCAGTATCATAATATATAACAATACACTTGCTAATGTCATATGGAGAATAGCAATTCAATAGCCAATGAATAATGAAAGAAAATTAAGTACATAAACTCAACATTGCAAGTATCTTTTTTAAGATATTATCATCCAATAAAATGAAAATGAACTACGAAAGCAATGAGCCACACTGTACAGACACAGGCAGTTCCAAATATGTTTATTCTTAATATTACCTTAAAATGTCACAGAACTAAAATGAAAAGAAGATGTTTTAAAGGAATATGACCATCCAACAGCCAAGCCAGCTGCAGCCAATGAACTCTTCAGAAACTCTCCATAACTTTCTGATATTACATTATATGCTTGTTCTTAACAGCTGCAGAAAGAACTCAGCTCAGAAAAAACTCAGTTTTAGTGTTTTCTCCTCCTCTTCTCCACCTCCTCCACTTCCTGGTGGTGGTGGTGGTGGTGGTGGTGGTGGTGGTGGTAGTTGTAGAAGACAAGGTCTCACTATGTAGCCCTGTCTGTCCTGAAACTTACTATGTAGTCCAGGCTGGCCTCAAACTCACAGATACCCATCAGCCTCTGCCTCCTGGGTGCTTACCATGAGCCAGTATGCCTGGATTTTTTTTTTTTTTTTTTTTTTTTTTTGATAAAGGTGAGCAAGGGTAGGGATCTAATTTCATTCTTCTACGTGTGATCTCCATTTGGAATCACCACCTTTTTTTTTTGAGTTTTGTTTAATAATATTTCAAGGAGTGGGGAATGCAAGACTTCTGAGTTTACATGCATGCTCAGAAGTATTAAACACCTTCATCATTCTAGGGCTACTCATGCCACAGGCCAAGAGTGTGTGGCCATATAAAAGAGGAACGAGGAAATAATCTCTGAGGCCAAACTTCAGGCAAGTACCTAGTTGTAAACTCTGAAAGCATAGACACGTTACTCAGCAGTATGATACCTGCCTGACACAAATGTGATGCTGAGTCTCTCCAGATGGGAAAAGAAGAAACCTGAGCAACTTTAGATAAGAGCGTCATGTGAAAAACAAGCAAACAAACAAAGTAACTAACTAAACCATTCATAGTCATTGGAAAGGCATCTCATTTCCATTTAGGTTTTTTTTTATTTATTTTTGATGGTTTTCATCTTCTGAAATAAGGTCTAATTATACAGCCCAGGGTGCTCTCAAAATTCCATACAATTCCTCTGCCTTGGCTCCAAAAAACTTTGTACCATCACAAACATGTTTCTTCCATGTTTAATGCTATCTAAACTGGTACAACACAAGGTTAATAAAATATCCAACACGGAGCCATAAGTACTTGAATTCCCAAAGAGCAAAGGAGTATATTATTATTAAATTCAAAAGTAGCTCTAATAAAGATCAAAGATCAACCAACTAAACCTAATCAACTAGCAAATCATTAAAATGGGTAAGAATATTTGTTCTGTAAATATTGAATCAGTGTATCCTGAAATTCCACACTAGAACCAACTTGGTGACATTACCTGGAAATACAAACATAGTAAATTTAAAGGATTATAAATTTCAAGAGCATTATGTGCACAAAAATAGGTAAAGCCTTTTTATTCTCTAGTCTAAGAAAACAACTTTAGGAATTTTACAACTTTCAATTTTTACCAAAACCCTTCTAATAAAGAAGTTGATTTTTCAATAAATGGATTTTCCCATATAAATAACCTGAAAAAACAAAACCGGAGCCACTAGGGCAGCTATGTCTGGCATGTGTAAGACCAGATGATGCGCATCATTGGAGGGCTAACGCCCTTTCTTACCTCATATGTTGCAAGCCGATCTAAGAAGGTTAGTAACTTCAGTCTACAGCGGCACAGTTCCTTTTGTTCCAGGGTCAACCTATGTGGAAGAACTCGATTGAGCTGCTTACATTTATAGACTTACGCTTCTCTTCACTGACACATGTTGACTTCCTCAGGCAAAAGAGCAGGAAATAATCCATGTTCCCTTCAGCCTACAGCTCTTAGAACTGTATGCAAAATCATGAGGGCTAAATGAAAAGTCATGCATTCAAGTTGCTGAAGTAACTTAGCGACTCAGACGACTAAAGAGCATCGGAAAATGACCAGAGAGTCTATTTCCCAGTGAGAAGTAATAAATGACTGGCGTACTTTGAAAAGTTCACTAATTTAAGCAGCTCCTGTCTCTTCTTAAGCTCTTTCCGCCGTTTGCTCTTGGCAGGCTCTTTGTCTGGCGGGGAAAGCTCTTCATAGGCGATGCTATCGATGTCTACGTCACCTGGTAAGGTAAATCTGCAAAAGGAAAAGAATTCATTTGATTTTTATTAAGGTGATTTTTTGTTTGTTTGTTTCTTCATGTGAAAAAGAAAGTTGCTGTGTACTTCAATGAATATTTATTCTATTAAGTTAATCTCCACAAACAGAAAAAAATATCTTTTTAAAATTCTGCCAAATAGTACCGTTCATCCGCTCTGTCCATGAGACAGGTAATGAGGATAAACAGTGATCACAGACATTAAAGACACAGAAAGGACATCGACCTAGGGAGACAATGCACAGGCTTAATCAAGAGACATTCACCCAATGTAAAACAGGTTTTATAACTTCAATCACTTCTGTCTCTAATCTGTCTAGAATTCTCTTTTTTGGTGGAAGCAAATTATTAATCTAATGAATTACTAAGATTTGAGCTGATAGTCAAAAGATGTTACAGCACATACAGAGGTGGGTGCTAAATGGCTTTTATGAGGACTAAAAATAGGCCAAGATAATTTCAGGTTTTGATCTGTACTATTCTACCTTCCACAATCACAGGAAGTTCTATTTGGTTAGTCTGCAGAACTCTCACACAGGTGCAGCTTTTTAGGGAACTTGAGTTCGGAGTACCTTTCTACACTGTATATTTCTCAACATGGACATATTTTCATATTTGTGATGAGAATATTCAATATCATCTAGTGTATTTCTTCTGAGCTATACAGTACAAAATGAACGCCAACATTCTTTCTGTAAACCTGACTGGGATTCTGTATGTCTCAAACAACCTCTCATCTGCCTCTCCTTTGCCCTTCCTCAGGCTCTGGTACCCACTGTTCAAGATTAACTCATTTTATTTTATGTGTATATATAAGTGACTGCATCCATGTGTATGCACCCTGATCACATGTAGTATGCCTAGAGGCCAAAATATAGAATCAGATCACTAGAACTGAACTTACAGACAGTTGTAAGCCCCAATGGACCTAGGAACGAAACCTAGAACCTCTACAAGAGCAGTAAATACTTTGTTTGTTTAAAGATTTATTTACACCCCTTGCTTGGTCCTTTTGGATGGGGCAGACACCTAGTTGATCTGCTCCAGTGATGACACCATATCCTGAGCCATCCTAGAGGAACCACTGCACTCAGAGCAGCAGGATTTCAGGATCCCAGAGGCAGCCTGAGTTCCAGAAGTTCTTCCACCACCAAGGAGCTCAGATCACACGATCACAGAGACATTTGGACTCTGAGGAGTTCTGACACAAGCAAGATAACTGGAAAGACATACTACAGTCAGACACAGTGAATGCAGGTAGTACTAGAGTTAACCAGATGGTGAAAGGCAAGCGAAAGAACATAAACAACAGAAACCAATGTTACTGGCATCATCAGAACCTAGTTCTCCCATAATAGCAAGCCCTGGACACCCCATCACACCAAAAAAGCAGGATTCAGAATTAAAATCACTTCTCATGATGATGATAGAGGACTTTAAGAAAGACCTAAATGACTCCCTTAAAGAAATACAGAAAAACACAGGTAAACAGGTAGAAGCCCTTAAAGAGGAAACACAAAAATCCCTTAAAGAATTGCAAGAAAACACAACCAAACAGGTGAAGGAATTAAACAAAACCATCCAGGATCTAAAAATGGAAATAGAAACAATAAAGAAATCTCAAAGGGAGACTGCTCTGGAGATAGAAAACCTAGGAAAGAGATCAGGAGTCATAGACTCAAGCATCACCAACAGAATACAAGAGATAGAGAATCTCATGTGCAGAAGATACCATGGAAAACACTGACACAACAAAAATGCAAAATGCAAAAAGATCCTAACCCAAAACATCCAGGAAATCCAGGACACAATGAGAAGACCAAGCCTAAGGATAATAGGTATACATGGGAGTGAAGATTCCCAACTTAAAGGATCAGTAAATATCTTCAACAAAATTAAAGAGGAAAATTTTTCCTAACCTAAAGAAAGGGATGCCCATAAACATACAAGAAGTCTACAGAATTCCAAACAGACTAGACCAGAAAAGAAATTCCTCCCATCACATAATAAAATATCAAATGCACAAAGCAAAGAAAAAATACTAAAAGCAGTAAGGGGAAAAGGTCAAGTAACATATAAAGATAGACCTATAAGAATTACACCAGACTTCTCACCAGAGACTTTAAAATCCAGAAGATCCTGGACTGATATCATACAGACCCTAAGAGAACAAAAATGCCAGCCCAGACTACTATACCCAGCAAAAATCTCAATCATATAGATGGAGAAACCAAGATATTCCATGAGAAAACAAAATTTACACAATATCTTCTCACAAATCCAGCACTACAAAGGATAATTGATGAAAAACTCTAACACGAGGAGGGAAACTACAACCTAGAAAAAGCAAGAAAGTAATCTTCCAACAAACCCAAAAGAAGATAGCTACACAAACATAATTCCACCTCTAATAACAAAAATAACAGGAAGCAACAATCATTTTTCCTTAATAGCTCTTAACATCAATGGACTCAATTCCCCAATAAAAAGACATAGACTAACAGTCTGGATACATAAACAGGACCCAGCATTTTTGCATACAGGAAACGCACCTCAGTGACAAAAACAGACACTACCTCAGAGTAAGAGGATGGAAAACAATTTTCCAAGCAAATGGTCCCAAGAAACAAGCTAGAGTAGTCATTCTAATATCAAATAAAATTGACTTTCAACCAAAAGTGATTAAAACAGATAAGGAAGGACACTTCATACTTATCAAAGGAAAATCTACCAAGATGAACTAACTCTCAATTCTGAGCATCTACGCTCCAAATGCAAGGGCACCCACATACATAAAAGAAACTTTACTAAACTCAAAGCACACATTGCAGCTCACACAAGAATAGTGGGGGATCTCAACATCCCGCTCTCAGCAATGGACAGACCGTGGAAACAGAAACTAATCAGAAATACAATGAAATTAACAGAAGCTATGAACCAAATGGATTTAACAGATATCTATAGAACATTTCACCCTAAAACAAAAGAATATACCTTTTTCTCAGGAACTCATGGTACCTTCTCCAAAATAGACCATATAATTGGTCACAAGACAGGCCTTAACAGATACAAAAAGATTGAAATGATCCCTTACATCCTATCAGATTACCATGGACTAAGCTGGTCTTCAATAATAACAAAAACAATGGAAAGCACACATAAACGTGGAAACTGAACAACACTCTACTCAATGATGACTTGGTCAAGGAAGAAATAAAGAAATTAAAGACTTTTTAGAATTTAATGAAAATGAAGACACATCATACCAAAACTTGTGGGACTCCATGAAAGCAGTGCTAAGAGGAACACTCATAGCTCTAAGTGCCTACAAAAAGAAACTGGAGAGAGCACACATTAACAACTTGACAGCACACCTGAAAGCTCTAGAAAAAAAAAGAAGCAAATACACAAAAGAGGAGTAGACAGCAGGAAATAGTCAAACTCAGGGCTGAAATCAAACAAGTAGAAACATAAAGAACTATACAGAGTATCAACAAAACCAGGAGCTGGTACTTTGAGAAAATCAACAAGATAGATAAACCTTAGCCAAACTAATCAGAGGGCACAGAGATAGTATCCAAATTAATAAAATCAGAACTGAAAAGGGAAACATTACAACAGAAATTGAGGAAATTAAAAAAAATCATCAGATCCTACTACAAAAGCCTATACTTAAACTAAAATGAAAAATCTGGAGGAAATGGACAATTTTCTAGACAGATATCAGGTACCAAAGTTAAATCGGGAACAGATAAACCATCTAAACAGTTCCATAACCCCTAAAGAAATAGCAGCAGTCATTAACAGTCTCCCCACCAAAAAAAGCCCAGGACCAGATGGTTTTAGTGCAGTATTCTATCAGACCTTCAAGGAAGACCTAATACCAATTCTCTCCAAACTATTCCACAAAATAGAAACAGAAGAAACACTACCCAATTCGTTCTATGAAGCCACAATTATACTCATATATAACCCTCACAAAGACATGACAAAGAAAGAGAACTTCACACCAATCTCCCTTATAAATATCAATGCAAAAATACTCAATAAAATTCTCACAAACCGAATCTAAAAACACATGAAACCAATCATCCATCATGATCAAGTAGGCTTTATCTCAGGAATGCAGGGATAGTTCAATATTCAGAAATCCATCAATGTAATCTACTATATAAACAAACTCAAAGAAAAAAACCACATGATCATATCACTAGATTCTGAGAAAGCATTTGACAAAATTCAACACCCCTTCATGGTAAAAGTCTTGGAAAGATCAGGAATTCAAGGCCCACACCTAAACACAGTAAAAGCAATATACAGCAAACCAGTAGCCAACATCAAACTAAATGGAGAGAAACTTGAAGCAATCCCACTAAAATCAGAGACTGGACAAGGCTGCCCACTCTCCCCCTACCTGTTCAATATAGTTCTGGAAGTCCTAGCCAGAGCAATTAGACAACAAAAGGAAGTCAAACAGACACAAATAGGAAAGGAAGAAGTCAAAATTTCACTATTTGCAGATGGTATGACAGTATACTTAAGTGACCCCAAAATCTCCACCAGAGAACTCCTAAACCTGATAAACAACTTCAGCAAATTGACTGGATATAAAATCAACTCAAACAAATCAGTAGCCTTCCTCTACTTGAAGGATAAACAGGCTGAGAAAGATATTATGGAAATGACACCCTTCACAATAGTCACAAATAACATAAAACCTTGGTGTGACTCTAACCAAGCAAGTGAAATATCTGTACGACAAGAACTTCAAGTCTCTGAAGAAAGAAATCGAAGCAGATTTCAGATGATGGAAAGATCTCCCATGCTCATGGATCGGCAGGATTAATATAGTAAAAATGGCCATCTTGTCAAAAGCAATCTACAGATTCAATGCAATCCCCATTAAAATACCACCTCAATTCTTCAAAGAGATAGAAAGAGCAATTTGCAAATTCATTTGGAATAACAAAAAAACCAGGATATGGTGACAACTATTCTCAAAAGTAAAAGAACTTCTGGGGGAATCACCATCCCTGACCTCAAGCTGTACTACAGAGCAGTAGTGATAAAAACTGCATGAATATGTACAGGAAGGCAGGAAGATCATGAAATAGAATTGAGACCCAGAAATGAACCCACACACGTATGGTCACTTGATCTTTGACAAAGGAGCTAAAACCGTCAAGTGGAAAAAGGACAGCATTTTCAACAAATGGTGCTGGTTCAACTGGAGGTCAGCATGTAGAAGAATGAAAATTGATCCATTCTTATCTCCTTGTACAAAGTTCAAGTCCAAGTGGAAAAAGAACCTTCACATAAAACCAGATACACTAAAACTAATGGAAGAGAAAGTGAGGAAGACCTTGAATACCTGGGCATAGGGGAAACATTTCTGAACAGAATACCAATGGCTTATGCTCTAAGATCAAGAATTGACAAATGGGACCTCATAAAATTGCAAAGCTTCTGTAAGGCAAAGAACACTGTCAATAGGACAAAACAGCAACCAACAGATTGGGAAAAGATCTTTACCAATCCTACATCTGATAGAGGGCTAATACCCAATATATACAAAGAACTCAAGAAATTAGACTCCAGACAACCAAATAACCCTATTAAAAAATGGGGTACAGAGATAACAAAGAATTCTCAACTGAAGAAACCGAATGGCCAAGAGCACCTAAAGAAATGTTCAATATCCTTAGTCATCAGGGAAATGCAAATCAAAACAACCCTGAGATTCCACCTCACACCAGTAAGAATGGCTAAGATCAAAAACTCAGGTGATAGCAGATGCTGGCAAGGATGTGGAGAAAGAGGAACACTCCTCCATTGTTGGTGGGATTGCAAGCTGGTACAACCACTCTGGAAATCAGTCTGGCAGTTCCTCAGAAAACTGGACATAGCATTACCTGAGGATCCAGCTATACCACTCCTGGGCATATACCAGAAAATGCTCCAACACAGAACAAGGACACATGCTCCATTATGTTCATAGCAGCCTTATTTATAATAGCCAGAAGCTGGAAACAACCCAGATGTCCTTCAACAGAGGAATGGATACAGAAAATGTGGTACATTTACACAATGGAGTATTACTCAGCTATTCGAAACAATGAGCTCATAAAATTCTTAGGCAAATGGATAGAACTAGAAAATATCATCCTGAGTGAGGTAACCCAATCACAAAAGAACACACATGGTATGCACTCACTGATAATTGGATATTAGCCCAAAAACTTGCATTATCCAAGATACAACTCACAGACCATATGAAGCTCATGAAGAAGGAAGACCAAAGTGTGGGTGCTTCGGTCCTTCTCGAAGGAGTAACAAAATACTCATTGGAGCAAATATTGAGACTAAGTGTGGACAGAAACTGAAGGAGAGCTGTCTGGAGACTGTTCCATCTGGGTATCTGTCCCATGTGCAGACACTGATGTGGATGCCAGGAAGTGCATGCTGACAGGAGCCTGATATAGCTGTCTCCTTAGAGGTCTGCCAGAGCCTGACATATACAGAGGCAGATGCTCACAGCTAATCATTGAACTGATCAAGGGGTTCCCAATGGAGGAGTGAGAGAGAAGACTGAAGGAGCGAAAGGGTTTGCGACCCCATGGGGAGAGCAACAATACCAACCAACCAGAGCTCCCAGGGTCTAAACCACCAGCCTGGGAGCACATAGGGAGGGATCCATGGCTCCAGCTGTATATGTAGGCGAGGGGGGCCTTAGTGGGCATAGTTGGGAGAGGAAGTCATTGGTCCAGTGAATGCTGGATGCCCCAGTGTGGGGGAATTCGAGGGTGGGGAGAAGAGGTGGGTGGGTAGGTAGGTGGGGGCACATTCCTCATAGAAGAAGGAGGAGGAGGGATGGGATAGGGGGTTCTAGGTGGAAGGGGAATGGGGAAAGGGGATCACATTTCAAATATAAATAAAATATCCAATAAAAATAAGATTTATTACTTTATGTGTGTGTGCACACAAACATGAAAATCGGATTCACTGCAACTAGAGTAAAAGCAGTTGTGAGGTGCAGGGTGTGGATGCTGGCAACCAAACTCAGGGCCTCTGAATAAACAAGTGCTTTTAACCATTAAGCCATTTCTCTAGGCCCCAACTTTGTGGTTTTATGGGCAAAGAAATGATTTTACTATTCAATGTGTAAATCTTAGTGGATTCTGTCTTAACTTTTGTGTCTTAGATATTTTAAATAGGGGTATACATGTATGTCCTTAATAACATGTTTTCATTTCCTTCTAATAAATATACATTAACAGAATCCCTAGATCGCATGTTTTTTCTCTTTTTAATATCTTGAGGAACCTACATTTCATTTTCCATGATGGTTATATCAATTTACAGTCTCACTAAAATTGTGTAAGAGTTTCTCTTTCTCTGTGTCCTCACTACCATTTGTTATTTATTATCTTTTTTGATAATAGCCATTGTAACGGGATTTAAATGATAAGTTGCCATGGTTTTGATTTGAATTTCATAGAAATAAGCATCACATTATTTATAATCTTAACATAGTATAAAATGTTAATCTCATTGAAATTAGTTAATTATCAAGGGTATACTATCATTCATATTTAATCAAAGTCCCAAATGTCTGATAAGCAACAGCATGACAACAATTTAAAACTATTACTATATTACTAGCTGGCACTTGGACAGTGTTACACGTC
This sequence comes from Mastomys natalensis, assembly GCA_021653895.1. Classification (NCBI taxonomy): domain Eukaryota; kingdom Metazoa; phylum Chordata; class Mammalia; order Rodentia; family Muridae; genus Mastomys; species Mastomys natalensis. Next base: position 1,142,365 of record JAJTUV010000902.1, read on the forward strand.
TGCGGGACTTTCCTAAGTCAAGTAAACCAGAAGGTACTGAGTATGACCCTACAGGTTGTTAGTGCCATGGAGCCCTAGCATCTAATTAGCCTGAGAAGACCCGGTGTGCCTCAGCATCAAACCATTACCTACAAATATATTTAACTGAAAGGGAAGACAGCACCAATCAACTGCAACAGCTTCAACAATATGATCAACGAATACCTGACCCAATGCTACAGCCTCAGCTTTCTCCATGTCACCTTTGCAAAACCTCCAAAACCAACCTGCCATCATCCGCGCCCTTCCCTATGGCGACAAGAGCCTCCAGGTCTGTGCCTTTCAAGCCATACTGCAGCAGTTCCTTGGCAGCCTCCACATTCTCAGGAACTCTCTCCAAACACTCATGGAGGACCCAAGACCTCTTCTTGATTTTACTCTACATACAAAGAAAAATAAACAGAGGCATTTAAGAACAGATTCTACCTTATAAACCTGATGATCACTTTCTAGAATTATAACTAGACAGAAGGTATTAGCACCATTAACAACTTGGTCCTAGGTAGTGTCTTACAAACTGCTAATTCATCTCACTATTGTTCACAGCAACTGGATACAGGAGGTATGATTCCACAGGATTTTGCTTTCAGGTTTTGTGTTTGTTTAAATTTTCATACAATATACTTTGATCATATTCTTTCCCCATCCCCAGCTCCTCCCAGATGTTCCTCACATCCCTATTGAAGCAACTCATGTTCGTTCATCTTCTTCTCCCAAAGGGGGGTGGGGGGTAGTTTAGGATCAATAAAGCAAAAAACACCAAAATGAAACAATACATGCAAAAAGGAGAGTGGGGGAGGCATGAAGTCCTTTATGTCTTGGCCAATCTCTCCTGGCCATGCAGCCGGCCCTGGAGTGTGGTTGACAGTCAGTGACGCTCCACTGGAAAAAAACTGATTCCCCATCTCCCAGCAAGTATCAGTTGAAACCAGCTTCTTGGTTAGGGGAAGCTAACCTTGGTTAGGACTTTGTGCCTACTTCCCCTGCTCAGTGCTAAGATCCTGTCTGGTTTAGACCTGTGCAAGTCATGTGTATGCTGACACAGCTATCTGTGAGTTCAGATGGGACTCACTCCTGTGCTGTGTGGAAGAACCTTATTTTCTTAGTCTTCAATCTTACAATCTTTCCTCCTCCTCCTCCTCCACAGGACCCAAGTCTGAATCCCAGTCAGGCTCGTGTGGGTACCAGGTAGACAGAAGCTCTGTGGGTCAGGGACTCACAGAGGAGGGCAGATGGGCAGGAAGAAAAGACTCAAAGGGCTGGGGAAAGCACTAATGAGACACAGTGAAACCAAAGCTCTGTCCTCTTTTCTACAAGTATACAAAAGATCTTTTGTAGATTAAGTATAGTTTGTGTCTTGGTTGTAAAATAAAGAATATAAAGCAAAGAGGTAAAATGCATGTTGCCCCTAAGGTAGTAAGCACTCAAAACAGACTCACACACCATGGTTACATCTTTATTTGACTATAAAATCTATCACACAGTGTGAAGCCAACTCACTGATACCAAGTCATGGTCTGCTGTTCTTCAGAAGGACAGAGGACCAATACTTCACTTCCAATTGCTCCTTCTACCTCCAAAATCTTATTTGCCCTCTTCCTAGACACATCCTCTTAGTTACCCAATGATTCACATCCTCTATTTCTTTACACATTCTACCATCACCTACGTCTAAAGACTTGTCTAAAGCATCAAAACATGATGGCAGGAACACTATAGGATTTCCTTAACCCTAGTTGGCTTTCTTAATACTTTCCTCTTACACCAGTCTTCCTCTACATCATCTATCGTAAATCCATCACTACCTAACACAAAGCCAAGTGATCACAAGTTTTCATCACCCACCCAAATGCAAGTCAATACTCTTTACTCCTGTTTCCCAGTGTTTACTACCATTACCCACCACTGGCTGACTTAATAGAGCTCACCTATCCATGAAATGCTCAGTGGGCATCTACTATGCTTCAGGCACTGACATGGACATGAGGACAACCAATAGTGACTGAGATAGATTTGGATGTTACCTTACAGGCTATATCACAGACTTAATTTGCTCATTCTGCTTGCACTCTTGACAATATCCTCTCTTCTGACTGGAAAAGGCCTATTTTGAATTTTTACTACAAAAACCTTCCTTTATAAACCCTAGGTCTACAATGATCACAACTGTCACTGAGCTACAGGTTTAAGAGCATTCTTCTGGTGTGGTTATGTACATGCTAAGTATGAGGCCAGGCCCTCCTCCTCTCTATGAGTTTCATAACAGCAGAAACTGCCTGTGCACCTCTTGTTACACCTCTAGCCTCTTATTTTTGATACAGGATCCTACTAGATCTTGGGTGGTCTAACAATTGCTCCACAGCCCAAGCTAGCCAAGAATTTATAGAAATTCTCTATTTTAATGAACCAAACATTTTCCAACAAAATAAAGACACAAACTTTGCTTGCTTTGTCATGCACCCAGGAGCTTCCATCCTAAACCACACAATGAAAGATGATGCAAGATGGAAATGGTGCATTTCTAACCCAACACAAACAACTCTGCTCCCCACTTCTGCTGTTGGCCCTGATGCTTACTCACCTCTGTTAGTTGGTAGAAAGATTAACAGTTAATCATAGTATTTGTTGAAATACCAATGTCTTACAAATAATTTCAGGCCATGGTTTTATTTTAATTACTTACATATGTGAACATTTAGACCAAAAAATTACTATGAAAATTTCCCAGCATTTTCTAGAATCTTCCTAAAGGCAAAAATGTTTTTCTCTCTAAATATGAGATCAAAAGCTCCAAGCTTTTAAACTCATCCCATTAGTCTAACTACTTCCTGGCAGAGATGTCAAAGGTCAAAACATACAGGTTTGCGACCCAGAAGTTGTATGTTGAGAAACTATTCCCACCAGAGTAAAAGCACACATCTTTAATCTCAACACTCAAGAGGCAGAGCTAAGTAGTCCCACGTTTCAGGCCAGTCAGAGTAACATGGAGGTTCAGACTCAAGACAGACAGACAGATAGGTAGCAAGACAGAAGACTATTCTCAAGGTATGAATTAGTGCCCAAAAGACTAGCAAGACCTATTTCTTCTGTGTTCTCTGACATACAAGGACACAGCAATAAGGGATCCATCTGCAAAGCAAGGTGAGTAGTGTCACTAGGGCTGGTATATTGATCATGAACTTCCCAGCCTCCAAATTGAATACTTTCTGATCAGAGATGTATTTGTGTTGTAACAACCCACATGACTACAAAGCTGCATACTAATTATAACATGGAGGCCTGCATTAAGAAGGATCCAACTGTGGGATGTAAGCCAAAAAGACTATTTTGGACAAGTTTATATGTCAGTTATCCATTTACTGTCTCTGAGCTTCACAGTTCCTCTCCAGGCTGGTCAAGAGACAACATTTCTTATCGTTAACTCAGATCACAGCAGCATTATTACAGACAGCTCTGAAGGCCACTGCAAAGGAAAAGATGCTGTTCTCCAATTCAAAAGCACTTTGGTTCTCCTCCATCTTGGGCCTCTGACTTGGTAGGCAACAAGGCCTGAGAGTGTTGAGGGAAAGGAGACAAACCTGGTGGTACTAATGCTGTCCTACTGTCAGAACAACTTAACACTAGATTTCAGAGGCACTTCTGTGAACAGATTCCCTCATATCCAATCTCCTTTGCATCTATGTGGGAAGCTTCCCTCACTGGATCTCCATATTGGAGTGGAAATTTTTCTTGCCAATCCTGGCATGGTTCCTAGTTACCAACTCTCATCTGTACGCTGCTTCTGAGAAGTGTCCTGCTTGTTAGCACTGGGCTGTCTAGCCACCTCACCTCACTGGTACCGAGCAGAGATATCCAACTTCTCTCTCCATCGCAAACCAAGCCACCTAGAGACCAACCCTAATCTAAAACAATCCTAGAAGTTTCCTTCAGTGCAATTTGTCCCAACTACTCTTTCTTCAACAATGTCCATCCCAGTAGAAGGGCAGGCCTACCTCCTAATGCAGTCTCTTGGTCTGAAGGTATTCCTTCAAGTTCTCTTCATCCCTTTATTCATAATCTCTGGTTACCAGAAACACAAATCTCCTCACTAAAACTCTGCTAGTGGTTCTTCAGTAGGCCCTGACCAATGTGGGTGCAGAAAGGTACAATAATAGAAATAATCAGAGAGATGGCTAGATTATCAGAGAGTGTATATTCAATATGTTTAGCATCAAAATCCTGTGGCAGAAGCAGGAGATTCTGACAGTTTTTCTAAGAAAGCACTTCTTTATTCTACACAAATATTAGCAGTGGAAAATTCTCTAGAAACAAAAGATAATCCATGAATATCAATTTCATCATGTTACCACAACTATTTATACATACCAAGTAATTCTGAATTGAAGCAATGTTGACAGCTGACTTCCTCCACTGCCTCTGATAGACAAGGTCAGTATCTAGGCTGTAGGTGTGAGCCAAAGACAAGGCTTCTTCATATTCTTCACTTTCAATCTTTGTCAAGGAAACAGACATGAATTACCCATGAGGCCATTCTGATGAGAGGAAAAATCAAGACACTCACCTGGCCTGTGCAACAAGTTTTGAACTCACCTGAAGAGTGTCATCAGATGCTCACAGACATTCTAAGAAGCAGCTAAATCAGGAATTCCTTTGGCACTTTAACAAATATGATGAAAAGCTCTGGCTTATACATTCCAACAGTGGCAAAACCCGAGACTAGAGGCAGGCTGCAGTCTGGCTCAAGTCAATGCTCATTTGAAATATTGCAGAGCATAGCAAATAGCCCTAAGAGGCAGTGTTAGCCACACAGCCTCCAAAACCAGATGCTAAAGTCTTCCCTCAGCATCTGTAATCTAGGACAGATCTGTACTTAGTACACAAAAAAGAGAAAGCTGAAGGCAAACAGCAGGTAGCCAAAGCCTCAGGTTAGGAGCAACAGGGCAGTTCAGTGGGTAAATGTCCATGATGCCAAACCAGACAACCTGAAATTTAATCACTGATAGAAGGAGATACCCACATGATAGAAGAAGAGAACTGACTCCTGCAAGTTTCCCTCTGGCCTTCAAGCAAGCACCATGGAACATACTAAACACACACACACACACACACACACACACTCACTCGTGTGTACACGACACATATATGAAAGGTATATGTACATGTACAAATGGAGGCCAAAGCTGGATAAGCATCTTCTTCAATTGCTTTCTATCTTATACACAATGGCAAGGTCTCTCACTTGAACTCAGAGCTCACTGATTTGGCTAGTCCAGCTAGCTAGCTCATTTTAGAGATTCCAATCTCAGCTTCCTGAGCACTGGAGTTACCACAGTGCTGCATGCCTACCAGGCATTTAGCTGGGTACTAGCATCTGAATTCTGGTCCTCATGCTTTTCCTCCGGTTATCTCCCAGAACCTGAGTTCTCTATCCACTGACTTGTAATTACTCAGTTAGAAAGGGAGCATTATTCAAAAAGCTTACAGAACTGTTATTTTTAACATGTCAGGGAGCCAACATGCCCTCTTTTAATTTTTTTCCTCATTGAAATAGTAGCAATTGTGCTACAAAAGCTGGAAGCAGCAGGACCACTCACCTTTCTCTGATAAAGCTCCTCTGGAGTTGTGGAGCGCAGACTCACAAGGCGGTAGTTCTTTGTGATAGTTCGAGGCCGTTTCCGAGGAGGTGCGAACCTCTCCATCTCCGTAACTAAGTAAAGGCCTTGCTTGATGTACCCAAAATAGCGAGCTTTGGCGGAGGTTTCATGATCTGAGTCAGAATCCACTTCCCCTTCATCTTCTTCTCCAGCCCTCATCTCCACTCGTGATCGTTTGGGGGCAAGTTTAATTTCACACTAAATTGAAAAGGGAGATTAAAATTAACAATAAGAAACTACAAACAGATTTTTTAAGAGCTAATGAAAAAAAATTGTAACTAGACTCTGGCTTGATTCATTGCATGTCATTTACAATGGATCCAAAAGAAACAAAGCAAAGCAAAAACCTAAGATATACACACCCATGTGGCTTCTAAACTTTTAAAGCTGAAGACCACTTTAATAATAGGCCACTCATGTAGATGTGTGCAATAATTTTACAGAAATAAAAAGGGTGAGGATATGAATTTCTTTATTAATAAATCTGTACTTGCTGTAGAAAAACAAGAAGACAATTTAAAAAGTGACATGAAGGTATTTATTTGCCAGGAAAAGGCTTCTGATGTTCCTTTTAAACAGTCCACTGGCTCCACAGATGCTGAGGCTGAGAGCATGGCTGCCAATGCTTTCATTCAGACTTAACGGAATTGGCTTGGAGTTTAAACTGTCATTTTCTGTAAGGGGGATCTTGGGCTAGATGATAGACTTCAGACTAACGAATACCTGTCACTGTACCCTGCAGAAGTAAAGCTACATAGGATTGTACTCTTGGAAGACTTAAATAAGAACTCTAAACGACTAAACACAGCTATAAAGAAACAGTCTCTACTTTCAACTCTCTCATCGTGAAGAAAGTCTTTTCCTGAAAGAAAAAAAAAATTTAGGTTGCAATACTTTCAGTGAATACTAATATAAACATTAGTAATTCCTAACCAGAAGTAATGACAGCAGTCTATATTTTCAAATGGCTCATCTAGAAGAAAAAAAGAAAGAAAAATTGATTGAATCAACCAAAGATGAAATGTTTTACAGGAAACAAAATAGCAATATAATACATTTAATATATTTAATTCGTGGACCATCAGATTTTTCATATTAGACTTATATTTTATTTCAAAAACAGACTTATGTTTAAACATAGAACTACATCACATACACACACACACACAAAAAAAAAAAAAAAACAGACAAATTTTTAATGCAATGCACGTTTACTCTCACCTCCAAACTTAAGAATCCCCCATCATGGGTGGCAGTGACCTGTGGGGAGGGCTCAAACCATTCACAAGACTTTCCCAGCAAATTCTTCAAACTTTTTGCTGATGAAACAGTTAGTGCACCAGAGCACCGAGCCAAGGTCACTGCTCCATCTGCCCACCAATTGACATCAATCAATGGATAAAAGGACTCTTTATCTAATAGGAAAAGAAAATTTAAACACATTTGCAGAAGCAATTTAAAAGCAAAATATTTAATGTAACATTTTTAAATCCAAGTTATTTCATATTTGGAGGGCCTCAAAGATGCTTTAAAATAGGAAAAAAATAAAACTAAACCCATCATTCAAATTCTTACTCAGGTAAAAACAGAAAAGGTACAGCAATTCAAGATCTGCCTAAGCAGCAACAACCAGCCAAATCTATGAAGGGAGAAAAGCAAACAAATTAAGTGGAGTTCACTGTTGGAGCTCTTGCTTAGCATTTTTAAGACTCTGGGTTTGAAGCCAGACTGAGGGGAGGAAACATATCAAAAACATAATGATAGGGGCGGAGAGATGTGCAGCAGCTAAGAGCACTGTCTATTCTTCCAGAGGACCCACAGTTCCCACACATACATGGCAGTTCACACCTGCCTGTAACTCCAGTTCCAAGGGATATGACACCCTCACACAGACATACATGCAGGCAAAACAGCAAGGGACATAAAATAAAAAGTAAGCACTGAAAACTTAAAATAAAAACATAATTATATATCCAAGAAAGAGGTATATAATGAGTTTCAGGATAGTAAGCTAAAAAGTAGATGTGTATAAATCTCACATATATGTTATAAAAGCTCTTAAAAAACATACTAGATCATTTTCAGACAGATATTTAGTAATTAAAAATATATAATATTTAAAAAATAACAGCTTCCAGGGCTGATATGCTCCTAAACATTTAACTAACAGAGAAAAAAATTCAAGACCAACAAAGAACTTTGAGGCTAAAATGAATTATGGCTCACCAAACTGAGGGATTTAAAGGGAAATGTCATGGTATTTTGTTATAATTTCATTGCACTTTTTCTTAAACAGTAGTTATTCCACAATGGATATGATATAGCTTAATAATGCCAATCATAGTAAATCACAGAATTGAAAGCACATGTAAACTCAAAAAGGAAAAGTTTAAACTAGTTAGTCAGACTGAAAACAAATCATTATTACAATTAAAAAGAAGAGACCCTAACATATTTCTTTAAATAAAAACCTTGGGCAATTTGTTTAAATTCAGATTTTCTAGAAGCATGCCTGCATCTTGGGATTATGTTCCCAGCAGCTGGAAGGAACACATGCTATATCCAGGCCTCAATAAAGAGAAACAAGAAACAGGAAACAAGGATGTTGCATAACTACAACATCCAAGAACACTGGGAAATGATGAAGCAACAAAACATAAACATCCATGAGGCAGAAGGTAAAGGGAGAGAAACTCCTATCCATCAAAGTAGAGTAGAAAACACCCTAAATACAGAGAGAGGAATGAGTACAAACACAGACGCAGTGAGAACCCCAAATAAAAATGAATCGAGAACCAGCCCGCACCATGACACAATTCTACTGAAGATGCTGAAGCTAAAAATCAAACTACTAAAAGTTCCAAGAGGAAAAACTCCACTCTCAAAGTCAAAACACAAAATTCATGTCCGACCTCTCAGCAGAAGAAAACAGAAAGAATGGAATAACAGGGTATGTGAGGCCCTGAAGGTAAGTAACTGCCAACCATGACGCCAATAAGTCATCTTCTAAAAAATCAATAGAGGAGTGAAGGCACTTCAAGGTAAAGTGTCAGCTGAAAAACATCCTAGCTAAACAAGCCAGCACTGCAGAAGGTACTTAACAGATGCCTACACATATGGGCAGTCTTAATTCTAAGAGCACAGGAAAGAATAAATTTTATGAGAGGAGGAGAAGAACAAAAAAGAAAGAGTCAACCATGCTTAACTCAGTAAACTCCTGAAATGAACAAGGTTTGAAAGAAAAAAAATCAACACTAACTCAACCAACCAAGTAAACAACCAGCAAAATTACACTAATCAGCACACTCTATTAATAACAATACTAAAATAAATGGTCTTAAGTTTCCAATTCAAAACTCAGTAGCTGATTGGACTAAAAACCAAGAGGTGTCATTTGGTTGTCTCCAAGACATATCTCATTGGCACAGCCACACAGACTGATATTAAAAGGTTGAAAGTTAATATAATCTAAAACAAGCAACAGTAACTATATCCATATCTGATAAAGTCAAAATTAGTCAAAAGGGGGGCTGAAGAGATGGCTCAGCAGTTAAGAGCACTAACTGCTCTTCCAGAGGTTGAATTCCTAGAAACCACATGGTGGCTCACAACCATCTGTATGTAATGAGATCTGATGCCCTCTTCTGGTGTGTCTGAAGATGCTACAGTGTACTCATATACATTAAATAAATAATTCTTAAAAAAAAAATGAGTCAGAGGGATTTTTGAAAGGCTACTACATATTAATAAAGGGAACAATCTATGGAGAATATATAACAATTATAAGTATACAAACTGAACATAGTGAACACAATTTCATAGATAAAACTGCTAGACAATAAATAGATGAGACAGTTTGAGGTTCAACTGTGTATCACTGTAATACCTCATTCTGATCAATAGATCACCCAGACACAACCCTTCAGAAACAATTAAAATATAAACTTGAGAGTCAACCTTCACCATATCAAATAGACTAGAGATATCCAAGAGCATTCCATCTAACAGCTTTGGAACATGCATTCTTCACAGTAGCCCATGGAGATTTCAAAGAAATGGATTACATTTTAGGCCATAAAGCAAATCTTACCAAAAATAAAACAAAAAATAACAATCATCTCTTGGTTGTATTGGATCATAGTGGAGTAAAGGCAGAATTCAATACCAAGAGAGAAACTACAAAATCCACAGAGACTGAATATTCTTGAAGGATAGGCATGCCACTAAAAGGTGGGGAATAGCCTCGAATACTTGGGCACAGGGGGAAAGTTCCCAAACAGAATACCAATGGCTTATGCTCTAAGATCCAAGAATTGACAAATGGGATCTCATAAAACTGCAAAGCTTCTGTAAAGCAAAGGACACTGTCAATAGGACAAAACAGCAACCAACAGATTGGGAAAAGATCTTTACCATACTACATCAGATAAAAAAATTAAAAAAAAAAATCAAAGAAACAAGAGTTGGTTCTTTGAAAAGATGAAATTGACAAACCCTTAGCCAAATTAACCAAAAGAAGGAACAAGAAGACCCAAGCAATAACACTAGAACTAATGGGATGGACATTATGAAAGGCACCATTGAAATCCAGAAAATTATGACAAAGTATGTTGAAACCCTGTATTACACAAAGGTGGAAGGTTGAGAAGAAATGGATACATTCCTAAACTCACAGGACCTGCTAATGTTAAATCAAGAATGCAGAGGCAATTGCAGCGGACCTACACTGCACGAGAAGACTGAAGCAGTAATGAGTCTGACAACATCAAATGCACCAGCCCAAGACAGGAGTGAATCACTGCCAAACTCCACCAGACCTTGAACAGTCCAGAATACTGAAAGGAGAACAGGAGCAGGCATGTCCCATCACACCAGAATTACCCTAATAATAAACTACAGAACGATCAACAAAAGAGAAAACTATAAACTGAAGGGTTTTTTTAAGTACTTAATAAAGTACTTACAAACTACATTTAACAGGCATGAAAAAGATTGTATATCTAAGGTAAAAAAAATAAAGGATCTCTCATTTTTTTTTATTTTGTTTTAATCTACTATTTAAACAACTACTTTCACTTAACGGTAAATCTTGATTTCCCCCATTTCTTATTCCCCAAAAGAAGTATCTGCTTATTTTTTTAAAAAAAAATTATCTGAAATACAGAAAGGTATAAAAATTTTAAAGAGAAAGAGCTAGAACTCTACCAAACAAACAAAAACCATAAAAAGAAAAATAAAAACAAAACAAAGCATTTGATCTGCTGCCTTGCTAAGATTCCATGGCTGTTCTGGGTGAAACGAGATTCTAGAGACTTTTTGTATCTAAAGAGCACTTAGGCAATAAGAGGACTCCTGTAAAGCTGTAACAATCATATTTCTTACACCTACTCACCTTTTACTTTCTTTCTCTTCTCAGGAGACAACCTCCAATCAGGATTAAGCTCATCATAGCCTGGCTAAATACAAAGATGTGAACAGAATTGTATGAGTCAAACATGTTAAGAAAACTATAAAAAACTCAAGACGAAAGTTTTACAATTTAAAAAATATATATATACAGACATGATACTTTCCCTTGATCTCTATTCCAATCCAACGGTTCCTCAATGTAAGAGTTTGGGGAAACAAATGACAACAAACTTAATGGTCAAAGACAGGAAGTAAGACTCAACATGCACACAAAAGACAGGTCACAAAGTTGATAACTGCTACAAATGAAAGCTGCCACACTGTTTATTCTAAATGCACACCCCACACTAAAGAGTAGTGTCTATTTTGCAGTAAGCAAAGTACTTACAAACCAAATTTAACAGACATGAAAAAGATTGTATATCTAAGGCAAAAAGATAAAGGATCTCTCTTTTTTTATTATTTTGTTTTAATCTACTATTTAAACAACTGGCCTGGGTATACTCCAAGCCCCTTATACACTATGCACATACATGAGAAGAGCAGCACTTAAGATGCTCACAACCAACAAGGAAGTACACCCAGGCTTTAGTACCAGGTGCATATACTCTAAGGAGCAGCCTTCCTGTCCCTTTCTTTTCTATCTGTTGGAGCTCAGAACACATCACCTTAGGCTGATGGATAACAATGTGTCTCTGACCTTCTGCCCTCCTATTCCCTGCCTCTTATTCTCCCCAAAGCGAGTCATAGGAACCAGAATTCCCCTCCCACAAGGACAAGGTAGAAACTAGAATTCCTACTCCTTAGCAAGCCATACAGCCAACAAGGCTCTTCACCTATAAAGATTCTCTTTCCATTAGATGTAGCCACACACAGTTGTGATGGAAGGTGCTTACAGGAAAGGCAACAAAGGATAACAGAGAGAACTGGTGGGGTCACTCATGGTCTACTACTTCTAGATGACAACCTCTTTGTCCAATCACATTTCAGCATGGCTGTCACCCTTACTACATTCCCACAGTCTCTGGCACCCAATGTTGGGTAGCAGAAGAATTGACTGGCTCTGAGGTTTGAGATGAGATCCTGTAACTATTAACAAAAACCAGCAAAAGAAAGAATTAAAAACAAACAAACAAGACTTTCCTCAATCTGCTAGCAAAGCCTGTTTGAGAACAGAAAAGCAATATTTTCTCTTTCCAAATACAGCACAATTTTTCCTCCCATGCATACAAGAGAAAGTCATTGATTAACACAATGTGCTGTATTTTTTTCTTATGGATGTATCTTTTGTTATACAGGTGTCTTTGTGACCCTTGTGTAAACACACGGGGGAGGGGGGGTGAAGAATTACAAAATTCTGCCCCATATCTCTTTCTATATTGTGTCTGTAAAAGGCAAAATATACAGCACTTTCCAGCCCAGACAAATGTTCTCCTATTCTTTACAATTGTCTTAATGGCTTAACTGACTTAATTGTCAAAATGAACTAAAGAAACGTTTTCTTAGATTTAAGAATTTTATTTCCTGTGCATATCTGCCTGTGTTTCAGTAGATCGAGGACTCTAATGGAAGAGTTGGGGGAAGGACTGAAGGCTCTGAAGAGGATGGCACCCCACAGGAAGACCAGCAGAGTCAACAGGCTGGAGTCCTGTTAGCTCTGAGCCACCAGGACCCTGGGAGACTGAGCCACCAACCAGAGAACAGACACGGGCTGAACCAAGGCCCCTGACACATATGTAGCACATGTGCACCTCAGGCTCCATGGCTGCCTTGTATGGCTTCAGTGGGAGAGAATATGCCTAATCTAGCGGAGACTTGATGTGCCAGAGTAGGGCATTTAGCATTTGGGAAATAAATAAATAATTGATTGATTGATTGATGATTGATTGATTAATTTCCTGACTTTTTTAACCACTAGATTCAGTCTCAGGCTTGCACAGAACAGGAGCAATATTTCCAATGTGTGTTCATTGTACAAATATTTATCAGTGTTTACTATGCAAAGCACATGGTAAGCTCTGAGTGGAGTCCACCCAGTGCAGAGTCTCCAAGAGTCCACAGTTTCGTGAAGCTGAGAAAACAGCTGTGGCTCTATCAAGATTAATCACATAAACTACCATCCTCCCACTTGTCCTTCATTGATTCACCATTTAACAAAATTAATCTAACACCTACTCGGTATCCAAGAGAAATAGAATTAAAATGGAAAAGATAAGCTTCTATTTCACTTTCTACACCCACACAGAAGTACAGGTCAGAAAGCAATAAAACTTCAAAGAAAAATTAAGACCAAAAACAAGATGTAAAGATATAAACATAACATATGGGAAATGTTTGAAATGAAAATTATTGAAACAATTTTACTCTCTTCTAGACATGAACAAATTCAACACACAGATTTCCAGCCAGATGGATGTTTCACACTGACAATGAAAGCGAAAGTATTTAATCAACTTAAAACTGGATACAAAGTAAATCAGACTAGGCATTCCCATAACTATCTCTAATCATTAGTCTTCACAGAGAAAATACTCAATCACACAAAGTACATTATAAAAACTAATAAAGCGGCAAATTGCATAAAGAAAGCCTCAAGTGAGCTGAATCTACAATTTTGGAAAGGACTGTAAAGGAATGCAGGGTAGAAATAACATTGTTTTCTTCTCAGACAACAACTCTAAGCTGGCTACATTATATACTGCCATATAACCAATTACTAATTCATTCACTGGTCTTTCCATTCCTTCCCTAGCATCGCCACAGAGGAAGGCAAAGCTCTGCCCTGCCTGCTGCATCAGGCTCACTTGATGACTGCTAGAGAAATGAGAAAAATACAAGTATTTGTCAGAACATGGGATTCTTCTTTGAAGAAGTCCAGTGATTTTACACACACATGCTCATACATCTTGTAAATGACAGTATTATGCCCCTCCCTGATGGCTACTGCATTTGCACATTTAAGTGTCTGCATTATGAGCTGCACATGATCGTGTGCCACCCAGCCAGGCTACAAGGTGCTATCCCTCCCTTGAGTGCATTAGTCTCAGACGCTAGCTCCTCACTTGCTCAAACACATGTCAGTACTTCTAAATGCAAACACTGTTAGTCAATATTCTGAAAAAAGAATGGAATTTTGATTCCAACACATAGTGATTACATGTTAATTTATTTTTTGCACTATTTTACATGTATTAAAATGGGCATAAAATTACTTTTTGCTAAACAGAGTTGTTTTAAGCCAAACTGCTCTGTAAGAAGCCAAGCCTCAATGTGCAAATTTATTTCCAAGAATTCTCCTCCCCAACACTACAATTACAAGCCTCTCTCTCCCCAAGCTTTTCCTTTTAATATTAAAATGTTACTTTTTTTCTGTATAATTGTCTTGGCAAGAATATAAATATCTTAAGGGCGCAGACTGATATCTACTATATTTCTTACTGCAAAGATAAGGAGAGATTCAACATCATGATTTTATGATGATGTTACCATGGTTATAGGAACAAGCTATTTCATTTTACGGAACAGTTAAAGCTACGTCTTGTTGCATTTACTATAGTGCACCAGATTTTAGTACTACATATGCTAAAGTCCCAACATAAAATATACAAGGCAGTGTGACCACTTCCTAGGACACGGGTGACTCTGACTTAGTCATTTGTTCAAACTTCATAGAAAAGTTACCTCCTTCACCTTGTTCTAAGCGGTGTCACAAGTCCCCTATATTTCTGTAACACAGCTAAGCATTTACCAGGGAGAGACTTGGTCAGTGATTTACTGTGCTCCCTGGTACATAGACACTAACTAGTAGTTCAAGAGGAAAGCACCTCTGAGGGGCAGTAATGAAATCAGTGTTTAATCCAGAAAAAAATCACGACTTGTCTCCAAGCACTTAATGATTGTCAGATGATGACCTAATGTAAAACAGCACAACCAGGAAGGGTCTTTTGGTTTGTTTTTTTTTTTTTTGGGGGGGGGGTTGGGGGAGGAGTGGGAGAGGGTTAGTTGGTTGGTTTTGTTTTGGGGAGGTGTTAGTTTGAAGTTGTTGGAATGTTATAATCTCCATACTACTTTTATTTTCAGCATTAAAGAACAAAGACTATCCTAGAACCTACTTGTTGTGCAGAGTGTACCCCATGACAAGTTAGAACTGATGCACAGAACTGCTCTTTCAGTGGCTTGTCCTTATTGGTTGATATTATAATTTGACTTAAAACTATGATAGATTTGGAAAGGTAAACTTAAATAATAGCTGTGTAGCTCGGAATATGAAATTACTACTACCAGTCGCCAACCTCAACAGTGACTCTACCAGCAGACACACCTGCTCATCTTGCCTCCAGACGCCTTGCTGCTTCAGAGATGGGATGGCCCAGATGCTCAGCTTCCCTGAGAAGTGAATTGCCGCAAGCAGGCTCCCATCAGGAGACAGGCTCATCTTGAAGATTCCATCCTGTACAGGAACAGTGTGTGCGGTAAGCACAGATGACTTGTGGACAGAAAGAGCTTTCAGCATTGAAACGGCGCTTGGCAAGTTTGCATGCTACACGTCATCAGGAGCAGCACAGGACTGCCAATCTTACACAGCTCGCTGCGCCACAGCATGAGGGACAGCACTGCTGTTTTGGCAAGTTTCTTGCCGACTTTACAGAGTTACAGTTTACATTCTGCTCCAGACCCACATGTGCAAGCACAAGAAATGTATTCCCAGACCAGTCAGCAAGATTTCCCAATTTTATAGTTCTGCTTTAAAGAATTATGAGTTCTTGGAAATATACACCCATACTTGGGAGTAATGGTTAAGGGGTATGTGGGTGGTTTTTTTTTTTCAAGGTGAGAAAAGCGTTTTTAAAACTGGGACTGAGATGGCGATATAATTCTGTGTCGACAAAAAGAACTAGCAAATCACTAAAAGGTGACGATAAGATTTCAATAATGCTATTTCACAAAGTCATTAACCCACAGTTGGCTCAACACAACTTCATGTACCTTCCCACTTACATTAAAGAACTAGTTCAAATGTTCATTGGATCTTTTCTTAATTAAAAGCAGTAATTAAGGGCTTCTGCTACTGGCATCAATATTTAAAGTAGGACTTATACCTTCATGCAAATACTGTAATAAAATTTCAATCTTCCTTAAGACATGGGACTGTTGTGATATTAAATAGAGTGCTATACTGAGATTAATTTAAAATAGCCCACTTTCTTCAGTTGCTTATCACCTATATGGAACACTATAAATGAGTGTTTTCCATTACCTACACCCTTCAACTGTACAAGTGATATTAACATAAAAGTACTGAATACCAGTGAATGCATTCAAAATGTTCTGAAGTTCTACATATTCTTAAAGAAAGAAATGTCAAATCAATAAAATGTAATTTTCTAAGTGAAGCTCCTCTAACATTCCACAAGTACTTACTGAATATTACATAATGAACAATAAATACTGCATGCCAGGTTCTGTTTGTGTACTGATGGCAGCAGTAAACAAAACACAAATCCCTGCCGTCAGGAAGAGTGCCTTGGCTAATCTATGAGACCCTAATTTGACTCCAAGTGGTTATTCTTTTAAGTTTATATATTTTAGTCTAGTGTAATTTAGAATAAAGAATATAGAATGGAGGGGACAGGAAGGGAGAAAGGAAGAAAGGATGGAAGAGTAAGGAGAGAGGGAGGAGGGACAGAGAGGAGAAGGAAGAAGGCAGAGGGAAGGAGGGAAGAAGGGAAGAAGGAGCCTTTCAAACTGAGTGACAGCCATCCTCAATAAAATTATGAAGAAGGAAAAAAAAAAGACTTGAGAGAAAAATCTCCAAGCCAGTTCCACTCAAAAATATGACTAATTCTAGTTATTATTACAGTATTAAGGCGCACACAGCACAAACAAAGCTAGTCATTTAGATCCATATGAGACGTAGGCACATTAAACCATGATTTTTAAATGAATGTGGAAGTCTGCGGCGATGACTCAGTGAGGAAAGGTGCTCACCACAAAAGTGTAAGGATGTGAATCTGAACAGCAGAACCCACCTATAACCCAGGCATGGTAGAATGCATCTGCAATCCCAGGCTCCTGCAGCAAGCTTGGAGGCAGAGACCGGAGTTTCTGAAGCTCTTGGGCCAAATAACCTGGCTTACACAGTGATGAATAACGAGATCCTTTTGTAAAACAAGGCAGAAGACAAGGACTAACCCCCACTGTTGCCCTCTGACCTCTATATATCAGCATGGAATGAGCACAGGAACATGTGCACACACAAACGTGCACATACAGGTGCACATCTTATATCATGCATACCTACCAACAAAACAAACTGAAATCCAGCTATTAATTATTGGTCCTATTGTTAACACAAAGAAATTAAGAGATCACTAACAGCCACCATCATACATCAACTGAGTGTCTATAATGTGACAGTCACTGATTTAAAGTCTGACAAATAAACATGAAAAAAATAACTGATAGCTGGATGTTACACAGAAAAGGGCAGATCATTTTAAAACATTTATAGCTATAAGAAAGGTTTTGTTTATTTTTTTCATTTGTGAGAGACAGGTCTTACTCTTTAGCCCAAGATGGGCTAGAACACTTAACAATCCTCCTGCCTCAGAATGCATCTTAAAAGAAAATATAACTGCTGTCAAACAGTTGCATTATCTATAACAGTTATTTTATATAAAAGTAGAGTAGGTCATCCCAACAGGGCACAATGGAACCTGTGGTCTTGGCTCCTCTTGAGTACAACACACCTTGCTTCCTAGTTCTTCAACTGTCCAGCAAATGCTTTCCTCCACAGCCAGAGAAGTAAAACTACCACCTATCAAAGCTCTTCTAAGAACGAACCTGGATATATCATTGTCTGGCTTAGTGTACTGGGCAGGCCACTTGTCTTGAGACTTCAATTTCTTAATCAAGAAAACAGACATTATCACGGCAGTCACAGGGCTTCCTATGAGATCCTGTGAAATCACCTGCTAGTTAGACTTTGTTCTCAATAGGAAAAATCCTTAGGTTCTCCCTAAGCCCCAACAGCTCTGAAATTACAGCACTAAACTCTACAGGCTACAAATAGAAATGTCTAGGTACAAATAAGATAACACACATAACATTCAGATATTTTCTGTAAAGCACTAGGTGTAGAATACAAAATTCAAATGTGTTCTTTCAAAACCCAGACAAGTTAAGGATTTAGGGACAGTATGTCACAATGCAGAATCAAAATACAATGAAATTATTGCTTGTTTCTCTCTGCGTTGCTCAATCACAGAAGATCCTGACAGAATGAACAAGAGCAAATTCCACCTGATGAGCATAAACAGTAGCCCGGGCAGAGACAGCACACTACTGGAGCTCCCTGGTGGTGTGACCATAAAGAGAAATGATCTCTTCGCTCTCTTGGTATGAACCATACAGACTCACATCTTCTTCTAAGAAATCAAATCAGCTGACACATATTCTTTTTTTTTCTTTTTTTTTTTTTTTTGGTTTTTCGAGACAGGGTTTCTCTGTGTAGCCTGGGCTGTCCTGGAACTCACTCTGTAGACCAGGCTGGCCTCGAACTCAGAAATCCGCCTGCCTCTGCCTCCCAAGTGCCACATATTTCTAATATGAACCAGAGATGGCACAGCAAAGAATCAAAACTATCAATCTCCTAGACAGGCCGTATTCCAAATACTGCTATAATTATATCACCCTAAACATAAGGACATAGAAATTATAACCTGTAAAGCCAAATCCCAGTCAGTGTCTGTGGATTCTCTCGCTGCTGGAGCCATCGATGTGTCTCAATGATAGCACAGCCACTCCTGACACCAGTTCACACTCGATCCTGACACTGGAATACCCAGCCTCTTCTCCCCACCTGGGAACTTCCTCTCCTCAAGGTTCAAACCAAACCATACCAAGGCTGGATCCTTCCTCTGCTGTACTTCAGTTGGTAGTAGTGTGTGCTACTGCCCTGCTTCTGGGTCTGCCCCCATCACACTGTGGGCTTTAAGAAAATGTCCGGCACATTACCCACTTTGAAAATGGGATACTAAAGCTCTGTACTCTCTATTATGTATAGTCAGCAGGACAAAGTAACAGCAACAGAGAACCCTTGTTAAAGGTACAGAGCAAGTACTTAGAACTCATTATGGAGAATGCAAAGGAGAAAGGGAAACAATATCCCTGAACACCAACATGGTGCTACAAACACCAACACAGGCAACAAAGTACATTAGGAAAACAAATTTCAAGCAGAAGCCAACTCATTTAATCTTACATATGTTTCTTGTCTGCAAATTAAAGGCAACTCCAGGAAATAAACTAGAGAATGCCAACTAGAAACTCATGTAAATGTGCAGAGGATTAAAGATAACAGATCTTGAAGACACAGGGGCACTGCTACTATTCAAACCTACAGAAGGAATACATGACCACTCCATCCAGAATACATGATTATGCTGAAGTCAATGGCAAGAAACAATTAGAACTCAAAATATACTAAATACTAGTGTCGCAACAGAACTCTTGTTACATTCTTCCAAAGACAAGAGTAAGATCTGATGTTCCATACAGATGGAGCCTCCTGTAAGAGTCGGAGAGACAATGTAACCCACCTCCCTCAGAGGCAGCTGCAGTGTGGGCCACCTATATACATTCAGTGGCACTGCCAAGGCCTCTGTCCTGTAGCCATACTGCTCCTTCCAGCAAAGATCAGCATGGCTTGTTTCCTACTGGGCAATCAGTAACCTCACACCTGAGAAGGAATTTCTTTTTCTTTTTCTTTTTTTTTTTTTTTCTACTTTCCTGTATTTTTTTTTTATTTTATTAGTAACTTTTTTTTAAATGTTAATCAAAGGCTTTATAAGTTTGGTCATGCTCAATAACATCAATAACAAGATGCCCATGCAATCAGAAGTGTAACCCAATACCCAACGTAGATATACCAACTATCTTTGACTGGCAGAGACACGTGAACATCCGCCTCCATGTTTCTTTCTCTCTCTCTCTCTCTCTCTCTCTCTCTCTCTCTCTCTCTCTCTCTCCTCTCTCTCTCTCTCTCGTCTCCTAGCCTCTCCTCTCGAGAAGGAATTTCTTAATTTTATGACACACACACAGATCTCTATGGATGAGACTAAAACTTCATAAAATTTTTGAAGTAAGAAATCAATAGAGATAGATTGTGTCTAGGACAAGGATTTGTTCAGACAAGATATTCATCCTCCAAGAGAACCATTTATATTCTGTTGTTTTAAGATTAATACATCCTAAAATAACAAATTTTCAGGAAA